>CM052898.1:19775523-19879125 GCA_028534135.1 Potos flavus
AAATGTAATCTTGCCATTTGCAGAGACGTGGATGAAACTGGAGGGTATTATGCTAAGCGAAGTAAGTCAATCAGAGAAAGACAATTATCATATGATCTCTCTGATATGAAGAATTCGAGAGGCGGGGTGGGGGGGTTGTGGAAGGTGGGAGAGGGAAATGAAACAAGAGGGGATTAGGAAGGAGACAAACCATAAGAGACTCCTAAACTCATGAAACAAACCGAGGGTGGCTGGGGGGTAGGGGCAGGTAGGGATAGGGTGGCTGGGTTATGGACATTGAGGAGGGTATGTGCTATGGTAAGTGCTGTGAAATGTGTAAGCCTGAGGATCCACAGACATGTACCCTGGGGCAAATAATACATAATGTGTCAATTAAAAAATAAAAAAATAAAAAATTTAAAAAAGAAAGAAAAAATAAGTGGAACCCAATGGCTGAGAGCCTATGCTGAAGAGAGTAGGTGGTGGGGGCCTCCTATGTAAGACCCCAAGAAGAAAGTCAGGCGCTCTCTGATGCCCCTTGTCCTCCTCCAGATGCATTTGGTAGGAATGGCACACACCCACAGGAAACTCAAAGAGAACCAGGAAAAGGCCGGCCTGTTTTTCACCCTTTTCAGGACTCGATGTTCAATCCAGGGGCACCTAATAACAAGACACTCTTCCTGGCAAGCAGACCACACGCAGTTACAAGGGTGACATAAGTAACAAGTCTGGCTCCCATTTACTAGTCATTAAATAAATTTCTTATCTCTTGGCCTCTCATATAGGTCTGGTGACCCAGAGAGCACAGACTGGTCATGCAGGTCTGTCTGTGAATGGTAGCCCAAGAATGATTATTTTTCTCAATGTCAAGGAATAAATGTTCTGTGATGTTCTACATTCTTCTCACTGCAGACTGGACTAT
The DNA here is from genome assembly GCA_028534135.1 of Potos flavus. NCBI lineage: Eukaryota > Metazoa > Chordata > Mammalia > Carnivora > Procyonidae > Potos > Potos flavus. Next base: position 19,776,425 of record CM052898.1, read on the forward strand.
ATGCTCAGGCTTCTCAGCCCACATGGTCAAAGTTGGCAGTAGATTCACCACCATGAAAACCCAACGCAGGGTCCCTTGCCATCTTGACCTGCCTCACGAACATGCCCTGTTTTGTACACCATGGCTCCACCTATCCCATGGTACTTTGATGCCTTGCTGAGAGCTGACAGTGCAGAAATGCAGATAGGGAAATAAGAATGGGCAGACCCCTTCTCTACATCACTCCTGCTACCACAACACTTCAAGTCACCATCATTTCCTGCCCTGGACCATGACGCTCTTCTCTCCTTACCAGTCTCCTGCTTCTGCTCTAAGCCATTCTCCACCCAGCAGCAAGAGTGAGTGTTTCAGAACAACTCAAATCATGCCCTCGAATCCTCCAGTAGTTTCCCATTTCCCAGAGAACCGAATCACCTATCTGTGGATCTCAGCAGCCTCCTCCCAAACCATTTTCACCTTTACCCCCAGAATCCAGAATCCAGAATCCAGTCTTCTTTCCGTTCCAAATAATGCCAGCTGTTTTCCACTAGAGGGCATAGACATGTGCTGTCCTCTCTGTCTGCCCCCCACCCGTCTTTCCTCTCACAGCCACCACTCCTCGTACATGGCTGACTGATCCTTCAGGTCTCAGCTTAAATGTCCCCTCTTCAGAGGGACTTTTCTGGGCATCAAATCCAACAATACCCCCTCTCACCAAAACTGCTATGATCACATTCCACACCTCCTCGACTTCATGCACCACAACTTATAATGATACGTTTATTTGCATTTTTAATTAATTACTAGCTATTCTATTATCAGACAGGCATTACTGTCAGAACAGGGCCCAATCTTGGGGTATTCACAAGAGTGAAGGAACAACTTCTAACCACATCCTCTCTGGCCCAAGCTACCATCACCTCCAAGCTGGCTGAGGATGCCAGCTCCAACTGGTCCATCTAATTCATTCTCCACAGGACAGGGGACAGAGTGTCTGGTATACAAAGAGGATCATATTTCTCTGCTGCCTAGCACTTCTCACTGGATATCCACTCCTTGTGGAAAAGGCCATGCTTCTTCCCATGACTCCTATCAGGTCTACCTCTTGCCTCTCAAAGTCTTATCTCATCCTACTCCCCCCAGCCACACTAGCCTTCCATTTGCACCCTCAATACACCAAGTCCTATCATCCTGAGGGCCCCTGCACATTATTTTCCTCTTCTAGAAACCTCTTCACCTAATTCCTATCTCGGCCCTTTCATCACTGATAATTCATATGTATCCCTCTTAGGATATCCTCCTATAAGCCTTGGTCAATATAGAAAGTTGGATCCTCATGTCATAAATTCCTAAATTACGCTGTTTGCCTTGCTCAGAATGCAACACATTTCTGATCCTTTAATGTCTTCCTTGTTCTGCTATAAGCACCCTCTGAAGAGTGATCACAACTGTCTTATTCTCTTCTCTAAGAATCTAGCACAATTCCTACTCCACTGTCACCAACAGATTTCTGCTGGATTGAATTTAATTCTAAAACCTACTGCTACTTGGTCAAAAGATGAAACAGGCCCCCTTGTGTTTTATGTGAACCCATAGAATTATTTAGGAATGTGTATCTAGGGATTTACATGAATTAAGATTGCCCTCTTCTATTTGTTTTAAGAAAGACACTTTCTATAAAGAAGAATTCAATCTCACATAATGAATATCAGCTTTTTGTCAATGAAATGGTACCCAGTCAAAGTGAAAAGAAATAAGACTGGACTGCTGGTGAGTACAACTGGGCATTATTACCTGATGCCAACACAATAACAATCCAGATATTCCTATATTCCTATAAAGATCATTTTTTAAAAATAAAACTGAAGATCTACAGGGCTACACACAAAAGAAATGACCCAGTATCTCTTCCTGAACTTAATTCATATTCAACAGGTGGTTTGTAAAAGTCTACATAGTTCAGAGCAGACTGATGGCTTTTCTCATTTACACTTTCTGAGGTCTAAAAACAGGGATCGGCAAACCTTTTCTCTAAAAATATAGCTAGTAAATATCTTAGGCTTTGCAAACCATGTGGAAAGAGTGAGGGAACAAGTGGAAAGTATTCAGAATCCAGAAAGTATTCAACTTTGCCTCAACTTTGTCATTGTACCATGAAAGCAGCCTAAGCATGCTAAAAAATCGGCATGGCTATGTTCCAATAAAACTTCATTTACATGAACAGGTGGCAGGGCTGGATTTGGCCCATGGTCCAGAGTTTGCTGAACGCTGGTCTAGACATGGTCTAATACTGCTATGTAGTAATGATAACCATAGGCAGAAAATGCTCACATCACATGATATGCTCTAAGCACCTTGTACTTACTAGCTCATTAATCCTCACAACAACCTTATTAAGCAGGTCCTTTGATTATTCCTCCTACAGATGAGGAAACTGCCCAAAGTTACAGCGCGAGTAAGTACAGAGGCAGGAATGTCAGTCAGTCTGGCTCCAGAGGCCACCACCACGCTCTTAACCTCTGTGCTGTGCCACCCAACTGTGGTGAATGTTGCAGAGCTCCTTCACACTGTTCTCACTTTCTCTTCGCCCAGGCTGCCCCAGAAAGGTCTAGGGAACAGCACTGGAAATTCTCAGGACACAATCTCTGGTCTGTAGCCCAGCCACTTTAAGGCACACCACTCCAAACTTTATAGGATGCCCTGAGCAGCAACTCGGTTGGCTTTAGAGAACTAGATACACATGAGGTAATTACCCAAGAATATTGGCTTTCCACCAGGGGAGCCTTGGAATGGAAGGTGGGAGCTTAACAGCTTCAAACTTCACGGTGGCAGCCACAGTTATTGAAATGAAGACCCAGCTACGAAGCAGAACACAAAACCAACAAGGACGCCATGCAATTTCCCTATTAATTTCCGTTCTCTGAACCCATTAACCTCAAAACGTGACCACTTTTTGAACAGATTATTTGGTTTTATGGGTGAATCTACACAGAGAAATATTTAGCGTATTTCATATCCTGGAACTTCACTGCATCATAATGAATTTGGCTCTCCTTCCTGTACAGACAGATTTAATCAGAGACAAAGGATTTGGAGATGATAAAATGAGTGAAGGTAAAAATAAGTAGACGCTCAACAAAAAAGGAAAGTAAGAGGAAAACAAAAGGGCAAGAACAGTAACAGGTAACAGGTAACAGATCTTAGGACAGAACTCTGGAAACGTGGGGGCAAATCCAAGACAGGGATAAGACATAAGGTTAAAACTCCTGCCCTGTTCCCACTCATATCTTCTCCTTGCACATCATTTACCTCTCCTCAAATAAAAAAAAAAAAAAATAGAATCTAAACACTTTAAAAACAAAACATTCCTATAATTGCCACAATTCCAGGGAGTATTGTATTCCTCTAAAAGCCTACGACTCCACTGTTAGACATAGGCACATTAGGGCCAATTTGGTAGGGTGTCAGTTGTATTTACAGTTTGGGGTAATATAAAAACATATGGAAACTGTGAAAATTGACCCCCAGGGGGCTAATGTTGGAGGAAACCAACATTCCACAGTCTGGCCAGAGGTTGGGGGCGATTTGCCCAGACAATATACAGCCAAAGCAACCTATGAGCACAGGGGCACTTGGTGTATGCAAGACCTATTTTTATTGCATCCAATCTGGAATTGGTCTGCAGCAGCCAGACATAAAACAAAGCAGAGGTATAAGAAGATAAAAATCTTATATGCTGGTTTTCCAAATTAAAGTACAGAAATAATATGTCAGAGTCTATATTATTTCCTATCAGAAATCAACGTTAAAACATTGCTAAGTAATAAAAACACACTCTGTCTTTCAATGGCATATTAAGGGTCAGGAACTATGCTAAAGCACTGTATATATATAGCCTCAGTTAAACAAAACAAAATCCTTACATGGAGAGTAATTTTATCCCCATTCCACAGATGAAGAAACTGAGGCTTAGAGAGGTTAACATCATACATCATACATTAATAAGTAGAAGACCCAGAATTTGAACTCTCATTTCTATGATGCCAAAGCTCATGGGCTTATCTATTATGCCATATGAAAATAAGATAATATTATTTTACATTATTATGAGATCTTTGTCACAAAAGTAAATGGAGCATTCTAGCCAGACCTATACATTCCTTTTTGAGAGTTACAATCTTTTTTTCTCTAAGAGGGAGGCAAAACACCAACATCAATAAGTTATATTCTCTTTAGGATCTGGTCTGAGGTATGACTTATCAAACCATCCCAAAGATAATTCAGACTTAACACTGAACCAGGTTTGCATTGCTGCATGGCAACTTAACACAAACTTAGCAGCCTAAAACAACACTCATTTATTATCTCATAGCTTCTATGAGCCAGAAGTCCAGGCATAGCTTGGTTGTCCCTCTGACCCCAGCCTTACCAGGCTGAAATCAAGATGTTAGCCAGACTGCATTTCTTATCCATTGGCTTAAGTGGGGAAGGATGCGCTTCCAAGCTCATTCAAGTTGTTGGAAGAATTCCTTTCCTTGCAGCTGAATGAACGAGGTTCCTATCTTTTTACTGGCTGTTGGCTGGAGCTGAAGACTGCCCTCAGGTTCTAGAGGTTGCTCATAGCCCCTTGCCATGTGGCCCTCTCCATTGACAGTGCACACTACAGCTATTTGACTCTTCAAGGTCATCAGGAAAATCTCCCTCTAGTTTGCTAAGATTGAGTCTTATATAATTTAAAGTGATCAGGGGAGTGCCATCCACCATCTTTGCGTTATGACATACCCTATTCGAGGGAGTGGCACCCATCACCTTAGTCACATTCTATCAGCCAGATTCAAGTCACAGGTCATGCCCACATTCAAGTGCAGGGGCCTATATAAGGGAGTGAAAACCAGGGAACAGAACAAAACCAGAATTAATTTTAATTATTTAAAACTTTATTTTGTTTATGCTAATCTTTCAAAAATACTTCACAATCTTTTTATTGTCCATTTCAAACTGTTTACCTTGGTATCTACCTAACAGAGTTCATTTTTCCATTTCTCAAACTTCCTCCAAACCACTTGCACCAGTGCAACCCAAGGCATTTGGAAGGCATAACTTATGGCCAATGAGGGGTTATGGAAATTTATGCATCCTTACACTTTCCCAAGTATTTATCCCCATGACAACACACTGCAAAAATAAATGTCTGTTCTTTCCACTCTTATTCTCATAACTCAACTCTCTTCTAACTCTTAGTCAAATGACAATGAGTAAAACAGAATCAGTGGTGGGTGGCAGATGAAATGAAAATCAGTGAAGGATAACAAAGTAGTAGAATTATTGGCAAAGAGGGTGTAAGCCACTTCCCTCCAATTATATGAGAAGACAGAACAGACCACTTCCCCACACAATGGCCTCAACACAATTAACCACTTCGAAAGTCCATTACTGAGATGCCACCTGTTGCAGTTCCACTTGGTAATGTTTGCCTAATTCAGTGGTTTACAACACTGTTCTGGCAGCACTGGCTCTGCGGGATGCGATTAATTGTTGCAAAAACAAACAAACAAACAAAAAAGGGTTAAGATCAAATAAGTCTTGTGGACATAGAAAAAATGTGAATAAGTTTCTTATACTGCAGAACTTTTCAGAGCCTTTACAATTATGAAGTACACTGTAAATCTCTAAAAAGGGACATGGTAGGATGTGTTCATTAAATTTATTTGACCCAAACCTTTTTCCCCTCCAAGGATCATCCCACTGAATTATTATTCTGAGCTATTAAGTCCGAGGAATAATAGTGTTAATCAGAGTTTCTCAAGTTTTAGTTACTAGTGTATCATCTCAACGAGTTTTGCTATACCATGCACTACCTGTGCTACTTAATATTTTTCTTTAAATATTTTTACTTTATATACCTTTTAGCCTTAGATTCTTTCTAAGCAAGAATTATTGAAATCATGTTTGTTTGATCTGCAAGTTATGGGTGTTCTAATACAAAAAGGCATAATTAATAAAATATCTAAGTATTCATCTATACCACCTAAAAGCATCCTAATTTTTAAATACATAACTAACAACAACAAAGATTCCTGGATAGCACCAAAGCTATGACCAGAAATGACAGAGACAGCACTGAAGAACGAGGAGGAATAAGACCCAAGTCCAGATCTTCCATGGATGACTGATGATTGCTCAGAGCAGTTGAGTGGCTTGCACACATATACGCAGCTGGTATGCCCAAAACCCTGGGCATCACTGTGAAGTGCCAGGTAAGCTGGAAGGTACAAGCAGTTATCTCTGGTTGCCACTGAGCCAGTCCCCAAGTTTCATCAGTTAGAGCTGCTTAAAATGTCTCCTTTTATTCAGTACTAGAGAAAGTCACCCTTTCTGCTGTAGTTCAGCAACTTCATTAATCCCAGGAAGGTATAGACCACTGACCTTCGCTCTCTCCTTGAAAAATTTCAGCCCTGACCAACCTGAGGATTCTACTTGGAAGCAGAACAATGCCCTTTCCTTTGCTTTTCACCAATGGGCCATCCAAGCTGAATCAGGATAGCCCTGAATCAGCACTTGGTTTCAGGCTAGAAACAGGTCAAAAGTAACAGTGGGACAAAGTGAGCTTAAGAGCTGTGACTTGGAGCCTGATTGCATGGGTTCAAACCTCAGATCAATCATTTCTTCACTGAAGGACCTGGGACAGGTGAATTAGTTTTTTTAATATCAGTTTCCTTAACTGTACAACAGGATACGAGCAGTAAAATAATACTTACTCAAAGGAGAAATAAATGAGATAATACAAGAAGAGTACTAGCATCTGCTAAAGGATCTATCAATGCCACCTCACAACCATTTTAATGATAAGGAAAAGAATAACAAGGGTAGTGGCTTCTGTCCTCCATGAATCCAGGCTGGCTCACTGTGGGGGACAGACACCTATCTTTATTCAATAACGAACGGAAAAAGTGTTAGAAAGAAGGCTCCCATGCCCTCAACCGCATATCCCAGGACTCACAAAGTGCCATGAAGACACCTATCCAAAGTCCTGGGTTATCTCAGCTCCACAGTTAAAAGCTCAAAGCTTGGGGGCGCCTGGGTGGCTCAGTGGGTTAAAGCCTCTGCCTTCGGCTCAGGTCATGATCTCAGGGTCCTGGGATCGAGCCCCGCATCGGGCTCTCTGCTCAGAAGGGAGTCTGCTTCCCCCTCTTTCTCTGCCTGCCTCTCTGCCTACTTATGATCTCTTTCTCTCTGTCAAATAAATAAATAAAATCTTTAAAAAAAAAAAAAGCTCAAAGCTTAGAAGGCAGTGTGCCAGGCTGACTGAGGGGTTCTGGAGGTGATACCTGGATCATCACATGCCTGCCTCTGCCTCTACTGGTTGTGTGGCCTCCAAGCTGAGGTCCAATCTAAGTGGCTTTGAAAGCAATAAAGACATAAAGATGTGGCATTTCTTGTCCTCCTAGGCTTGTGGAGCAGGACTTAGCTCCGCTACATAAGTTATGAAAACTTGTAGCCACCTCTCAATCATAAGATACACTGCGCAGCTCTTATCCTTCTTGGGAATCGATAGATTCCTGTTCTCCTGACTGCCCCCACGGAAAGGTCTTCTACTTGACGACAGTTACTCAAACCAAAACAATCAGCGAATACCAAGAGCCAGCTTAGACCTCCGTCTTTCAGAAAGATTCTGAAAAACACAGTGAACTCTCAGGCCTCCTCCAGAGCCTATCTGTAGACTCCTGACCCCTCTCATGCTTCCCTCTCCCTGGCCCAGACTATTTCCTCAAAGGACCCACTGTTTCACACTGGAGTCATGATAGGATCTTTACCTGGAGGGATGCAGCAAAATCCTAAGCATCCACAGGAGTTTTTTCATGCCCTTTCTACTTTCCACCTGGATGACAATGATTCTGGAGCTCCCAAGGGCAAGGTGGCCCAACTTTGAGGAACTGTGGTCCCATCTAAAATCTACAGAGCAGCCACCAGGACTGAGGTTCATAAGCAGGCATGCTATAGAAAGTAGCATTTTATCAGTATCTCTCTGCACTGCACAATGTACATGTTTATTCCTAACGACCACTGTATGATGTAGGTGTTGTTATCCCCATTATAGACTAGAAATATGAGGATGAGCAAGCAAGCAACTTGCTTAGAGGCTCTTGCAATTAGAAGGAGACAGATCTGGGTTCCATTCCAACACATTAGACTCTACAACTCAGGCCATTTTCCTAACCTATCATTGCTACTCTTGGATTTACCTCACTTGCTAATTTCTTATCAGAGCTAACCAGGATAATCCTCCCACCAAGGCAAGAACAAAAACAAAAACAAAAACAACTCCACCATTATTTGGGTATAGGATTGTTTTCCCAGAGCTATGTCACAACCACTCCCTGTCAGCAGCTCCAAGCATCTTCTCTTCTTACCACAGAAAACTCAGCAAATACTCTGTTTCTTACATCAGGAGACACACACACACACACATACACACACACACACATATATTTAGTTCACACACACATACTACTTATCCTTACTACACACAAAAACATACATGCACACATATATATTTATATTTATTTCACACACACACCCGAGCAGTGCCTGTGAGGGCATCTCTCCTTTAGGCAAAGGCTCTACCCATTGTATAAAACAGACACCACAGCAGACTAAAACTCATCTGAAACTCTGTGAAGACAGACAGACAGACAAGAGGAAGCCTGCTCTCACATTCCTCACACAGCATTCAAGGAAACCATTTACCCAGTGAATGGCTGAGGTTTGGGGAATAGTGGAAGTTGTATAAAGTTCCTACAGGATGATGATGAATGACTCTATTAAATGTAGCTGTCATGTAATTTAGAAATGAGAAACACTTTAAACTCACATCGTATAGACTAATTCTCCTACACTATTAGGTGATAACTCACATTAAAATTTTTTCACTTTCATGAGAAAAACATCATCAATATTAATTAGATGAATATGAAAAATATTTAAGATTCAAGATAAAGCAGAAGAAAAGGAATTCAAGTGCAAAAACTGTGTGTTTTGCTCTATTAGTGTCTCGGCCTCATATTTTTCACTTTAGACAATGCTTCCTATTACTAGTAAGCTCATTTGGTAGTATAAATACCAGATTCTTTCTCGTTGCATCTTATAAAATGAGAATTTTTCATCATCCAAAGAAGAAATTGGAAGTAAGAAAGATTTTTCCCTTTCCCAACTGAAGAAACTGAAAACCCCTATAAATTTAACATATCCAAGTCCAGCCCATAAGAAAAGCAACATTCTATTAGAAAATAATGCGTCAGGGCACCTGAGTGGCTGAGTCAGTTAAGCATCTGCCTTCGGCTCAGGTCATGATCCTAGGGTCCTGGGATCCAGTCCCTCATTGGGCTCTCTGCTCTGTGGGGAGCCTGCTTCTCCCTCTGCCTCTGCCCCTCTCCCCTGCTCATGCTGTCTCTCTCTTGCACTCTAGCTCTCTCTCTCTCTCATATATAAATAAAATCCTAAAAAAAAAAAATGCGTCAAATTCTTACTAAATTTGGCACCATTGAACCCAAGTCCTGCATTTTTAATTAACTGTTTTTCTTACCATTTGATCTTTTGTTTTTTTTATTTAAAAATTACATTTTAATTTGGATCCTCCAGAAAACCAGACTATTTGTTTATGTATGTCCTGAATGTAGAAGGGAAATAAAGAACTCTAGCTTTCCCGGCTGTTGAGATTTAATTTCTACATTGTTGTTTGGTGGAAACTGATTAAAAAAAAAAGTCCTGGCAACACCTGAACACATGATGGTTTAAAAAAAATCACAAGTTTCTCACTGACTGAACGGTTGGGAATGGAATATTTTATGATACAGATTTACAAATCTCTATGAACTGGAAGCATTTCCTGGGCAATTAATCAAGGGGAACTTTTATGTAAAAACACATCTCGATTGAGCTATTCACAAACGATCCCACAAGCTGCAATGACTAATTGTAAGTCTCAGACCTGGGCAGTTTGCTGAAATGCTTTTCTTCAGGCCATTAAAAATACCATGACAACATACAAATTCAGCAAGAAGAATAAACTAACTACGGAAAGTTACAATTACAGCAAGGAATTATTCAAAGTATGTGACCCTTGCACAAAAAATGATGCACGTTTATTTGATACTGCAGACTCTCCACTATTTTTTCCCCCTTTGATAGGTCTGTTGTAATTCCCCCTAACATTAATGAGAGATATGTGCTAAAAATGAATAGCTGCTAACTCTAGCCATCTGTGCATTCCTGGTACAAATAAAATTGAATGTCATCACTACCCTATTGGATTTCTTGGTAATGCTCTTTGCTGATAAGAACTTTGAAAAAATACCAATGACTTTTTTTCTTTTTCTTACTCATACAAAGCATGCCCATTCCCCTTGCTACATAAAGGGGTCTATTCTACTCCGTATCCAGGCAGCCACTGAGAGGTGGGGTGAGATAAATCCCTGCTTATCAAGATAACTGTTTCCCCACTTGGTATAAATGGAGACAAAGTATAGCCAGACTCAAATGATTAAAATGGCCAAATTCTTAGCAGGTTAACTCATTACTTTTCATCCTTCTCTTGCCAGCCCTGAAAGCTAAGTAGCTGTCTTAACAGCCTGCAGCAATCACTTCCAAACAACTCTCTTGCCCTACAGCTATGCTAAAACGGAGTTAATTCATTTTCCCTTTATGAATTACTGGCTGTCAAGAATTTGAGAAAGGTCCCAGGCTTTAATGGACACCCTCTGAAAAGAGAGATCATGTGCTGGAGAACCCAAGAAGGCATGCTGGGGAGCCAGAAAAGCAGGAAGATTGGAAAGGCACTAGTCAGGAACTGGAATACACACACATATATGTATATATATGTATCATATATATACATATATGTATATATATATATATGTATCAGAACAGAGGCTCATGGGACCATCTCCAAACACAGCTAAGTATATCCTCCGTGAGAACCAGGAACATATAGCACCACAGGCCAGGCTATTACAACTTCACTTCCCTGAGCAGCCAGCCAGTTGATCCTCAGCAAGCCAAACCTTGTTAAGGACCCTTCATCCACCCTTCTGAGAGGTGTGTGTTAAGTCTTGCTTCAGAAGACCCAAGGGTCTAATGATCAGGTGGATCACTTCTTCCTCTCAAGCTGTACAGAAGGCCGTGGTACTTAGGATCCTCTCATAGATTTGATCATTAGATCTAGTTTTATATGACATATGATGACAGAACTGCTAAGAATATTTATTAGCTTGGCTAACAACTAAAGAAAAAAATGGTAATCACAGCTCTCTGGAGAGGCTTTTTAAATTTCATTTTATGGCACTATAAAATGAGGCCATACCCTGAGCATTTAAATGGGCAAATTATTTGGTTGGAAGTGGCTCAAATTTTGAAGTTCAGTCATATCAATAGACAAGAGCTAAGAGAATATTCAAGGTAAAGTCCATCCAAGGTGGCTAAGACATCACCAAAAGAGGGTAAGCATCCATTTGATAGAAGTGACCATATGTGTGTTCAGAGAATACAGTGTATATTTCTGGTGTTAAATTACACTTTGAAAAAGTCCTAAATATTACCAAACTGTTCCTAATCCTACCTCAAAGCACCCCCCAAAAAAGTAATGCCAATGTAAAACTCCTAACTGGTAATTTATTCATAAGCAACATATTTAATTACAATAATCCTAATTCACGTACTTTTCCTGAGGCATAATTTTGTTAAATCTGTCACCCTTCCAACTTACTAAAAAATGTCAACTGTTGTGTTTTTAATAGAACACAGCAAATGCAAGTGCAAAATTACTTGTACACAAGAGAATATAAGAAACTATATATCTAATAAAGGTCTAGTATCCATAATATATAAATAACTTGTACAACTCAATAGTAAAAAGACTAATAACATAATTAAAAATGGGCAAAGACTCTGAATAGATATTTCTCCATGGAAGATACACAAATGGCCAATAAGCACATGAAAAGAAGTTCATTATCACTAGTCTTTAGGAAAAATGCAAATCAAAACCATAATGAGATACTACTTCATATTTCCAGGATGGCTATGATCAAAAAGACAGGCAATAACAAATCTGTGAGAATGGGGAGAAAATGGAACCGTTACATGGTACTGGTGGGAATGTAAAAGAGCACAGCCACCATAAAAAACAATTGGGCAGTTTCTCCAGAACTTAAACAGAATTACCATATGACATTGCAATTCCCCTCCTAGGGGGTCTAATCCTCCAAGAGGATGAAAACAAATATTCAAACAACAACTTGCACATAAATGTTCATATCAGCATTGTTGAGAATAGCTAAAAAGCACAAATAGCTCAACACTTGATCAACTAATGAATATATAAACAAAATATGGTATACTCACATAATGGAATATTATTCCATTAATATAGGAATGAAGTAAAAAAGGAATGAAATACTGACACATGCCACAACATGAATGAACCCAAACACATCATGCTAAGTGCAATCCAATCACAAAAGACCACATATTATATGATCTCATTTATATAAATGTCCCAAACATGCAAATCCATAGAGAAGGAAAATAGATTAGGAGATAGGGTAGGGGGATGATCGGAGAAATGAGTGTGAGTGCTAATGGGTATGGGTTTCTTTCGGGGGTGATTAAAATTTAATTATGGAATTAGTGGTGATGGTTGCACAACCTTGTGACTACACCAACAATTAAATTATAAACCATAAAAGGGTATGTTATTGTAGATGAATTATATCTTAATTTAAAAAATTATACACGCTCATAATAAAAAATTAAACAGTACAAGAGTTTGTAAAAAGAAAGGCTACATTTTCCCCTTCACCTCCGCAATAACCACACTCACACTTAAGTGCTTTTTGTCAATCTTTCCAGAAATTTTCTTTGCCCTTATTACAAAGTTGTTGTGGGGATTAGAAAAAATATTTCATACCAGTGTTTTTTCCATGGAAAGTGCTTAATGAATGGTAGCAAAGTTTTCTAATTCCTTAGAAATTTAGAAATTCAGAATTACCTAAATTATAAAAATATAGGGTCTTTAGAAAGGTCTTGTGTGCTTTTAAACTTCACAAAACTTTGTTGATTGATAAAAACAATCTACAAATAACACCTAAAATGTAGAGAAGTTGAGGAAAGCTACGTCAATCATTCCATCCAAAACATCTTCATTTTAGAGGACTGAACAAAAGTTAAACATCTATGAGAGATGAGAAGGTAAACCAAAGTGGCAAACAACAAACAGAAAAGAAATCCTGCTCTCCCCATTAGCTCTAAAAACTGAGAGCTAACACAGATCCTTTCTATCAGGCACACAGACAAAGTTGTTAAAGCTTAAAAGTTTAAAGTTTAAAAGTTTAAAAACAAAACAAAAAAACCCACCCAAGCTCTGCAGGAGGAAGACACTACAGTTTGATGGCATGATACCTACCCTTTGACCTAGCCGTAATGATGAGGAAGAAATGATTCCATAGTATGATGACTGCCTGAACAAGGGCACTAGTACATGGGTTTGAATTCTCAGCCTCTGTTATGTGCTGCCAACCCTCCCACATGCCTCAGACAAGATCAAGGGAGATAAAGATACTGTGCTCCAGAGAAGACCCTCTCTCTATCAGAGAGATGTTTTGTTTGTGCTGTTTTTTTCTTTATTCCGAAAGGAAACTCATCATTTATCACACAAGAAAAGGCCTTCATTGCTTTTCAGCTTTTATGCTGCTGGGATTCTCTGATCACACTGTGTGGGGCCATGAAGAACTGTCCCAAGAATGATTCCTGGAAGAAGCAGAAAACCCCTCCTGGAAATACATCTTTTCTCTTGGCTGCTTCCCCAGAATTCCCCACCGGGAACTGTCTTCAGGAGGCAGGAGGATGGATGGCCTGAGGTCTTCCCCCACCTCTGCCGTCCATGTTTCTTGAAGCCCATCCAGAGCTGATGACTGTCTCTAGCCTACAAAGGCACTGCTGCCTCCACGGAGGCCCACTCACCAAGCCCACTCCAAGACACTTCAAAAAGAGGAATTCCACATTCCTGCTCAAGAGAGGGTGAAGACTCAGACCAGCAGCTCAAAAAAAGGCTGCTGAAACTGCCAACACAAACAGCTTCTCAACTTCCATTATAAGAGGTTTTCATCAGTGCTTGGAATCCTTTGTGTTGTAGAAATAGTTTTCCACCCCAAAAGAGGCACATTAAAGAGTGGTCCCTATGGTATCAGGAGTTAGTGGGCCAAACCAATTTATCCTAGCACAAAACTTCTCACTGTGGAATAGGATATAGTGGTTGATTCTGGGTTCTGGAGTCAGAACAGCTGAGTTTGAATCCTGGTTCCACTAATTAATAGCTGTGTGACAGCAGGCAAGTTACTTAACTTCCCTGAGCCTGGCTGTCCTCTTCTCACAAATGGGACTAATAATAGCACCTACTGTCTTGGAGCTGCCATAAAGAAAATGTGTGATCAACTCTATAGAATATAGCATCATGTATAGTATCAGATATGCACTTAACTAAGTCTTTTGTTTTCTCTGCTACTATAACAGCAACAATAACTACAGACTGCTTGAGCAAAAAAATCTCTGCTACCACACCTCTATTTTCTTCCTGCTATTAAAGTGCTAGGTTTTGTTTATTTGTTTTTCCTGTTCTGCTGGCTCTTGTTAATTTCTTGTTAGTTTCTCTTAGAAACTAAAGGATAGATATACAGGCTGATGATTTTTGTGTTTTGTCTGTTTGCTTGTTTTATTAATTCTCCTTGCATCTCTTAAGTCTGTTCCTCCCCCTTCAACCTCTAGGGCTACCACCTTCTTTTAGCATCATTGTTCCTTCTAGCTTGGGCTACTGCCTACCTCTCTAGCAATAGTATTGAGTTCATCCTTCTGGAGGATACTCTTGCCTGCTATTCCCAGACTCAAAAAGTTCAAAATCTTGAGCTAAGCACTCAAGGCTTTCCCTGTCCTGACAAAACCTTACTGCCTACACTTCTCCCTATTCCAGAACTTAAGCTACAGAATCCCCTACCCTCTCTTCTAAGTGTTGTGCCATCTCACTTCTGTTGCCTTTGCTCATGCTCCCCATCTAGTTCTACATCTGATAAAATTCTTTCCACTTTTCTTCTTCAGTGCAAATACCATCACATTCATAGAAACTTCCCCGAACCCTCCATCTTCTGAATGCCCGTGACATTCATACTGAATTTGGCATACTCTGCCATGAATAATGCCTCTTTGTCCAATTCCAGATTTCCAATCCTACCTGCCTACTAGACAGAACTACCTAGTTATCCCAAAGCATCTAAAACACAGCTTGGACAAAACCTCTCTGTTCTTAGCTCCTGCCATATTTTCCACACCTGTTCCTATATCCTGCAACTGTTAGGCAGGATCTCAATCATGTAGGCAGGTCTCACTAAACCCAGGGAAAGCTGAGAAATTAGACTTCCTAAGAAGAAAAAAAAAAAAAGATATTCATGCTGAGTCTCACAGAGAAGGGTATGGGAAAGCCATCTAGGGTCCAAGGTAACTCTAAACACAGGCTGTTTTATTGTCCTGTATAACAATAGCTATCTAATCTTCCACCATCCTGTTGATTTGGTTTCCCTCTATGTCAGCTTTGATGGCTCACATGCCACCTGCATGTCTTTCTGTAGCTTCTGGTTACTCATAATTTCTATCCCCTCATAACTTCAGTTCTTTACAATTCATGTTATTAATTCATTATACAAATATTTATTAAGTGTCTACTATTTTACAGGCACTGGGTGGATAAGACAGGTCCCTTCCAGATGGAAGTTCCACTCTAGATTAGGGGATAGACGTTGAACAAGAATTAAGACTGTGCTTCATGTTCTAGTGGGAAGTTACATAAATTTATAAAAGACAAACCTAACCTGGGCTGGGCTAGCTCCAGTGAAAGGCAAACAGAGGAAGTGACATTTAAACTTCACTTGACCTAGAAAAAAGTAAAGTTATATCCATACTTCATACCTTACAGTAAGATAAATTCCAGATGGTTCAAAGACTAAATGCAGAAAATCAAACCATAAAAATACCCCCCCCCCAAAAAAAATCACAGGACAACTATTCTTATAGTATGAAAGAGGTTTCTATGACACAAAATTCAAAAGATATAATAGGAAAGACTGAATATGTTTGAGTATATAAAAGTAATTTTTAAAAATTTCTGTATAACCATTAGCAAAATTAAAAAAAGGTATATTGGCAGGATGGAGTATTTTAAACTCGAATCAGACAAATGGGTAATTTTTCTAATATATAAGAAACTTCTAAAAACAAACAAGAAAAAACAACAAAAGAATATGACAAATTATGGACATATTTAAAGATGCCCCATCTTCACCTGTAATGAGATAAAAGCAAATGAAAAATATGTTTAAATGCCTTTGTTCTCCTTCCATACTGACGAAGATAAAAAAGCTTGAAAACTACACTGCTTTGACAGAGTTAATGGGGAAAGAGGCACTCATATATCACTGATAGGACTATAAATGGATTAGTCTCTGTAAAAGGCAACTAGCAAAATTGGAAAGGTATTGTCCTAGCAACTCCACATCTAGAAATTTAACCTACAGACACCATCATATACATATGAAATTAAGCCTATTCAAAGTTATGAATTATAGCTGTCTACATGAGAGGAAAAAATCTGAAACAACCAAAAAGTCCTTCAGGAGGAGACGAGTATGATGGAACTGTATGTGGAAGTTTAAAGGAATGGTGAGGTATATATGGATATGGAAAGATCTCAAAGACATTTAAAAAAAAAAAGAAAATCAAGGTACAGAACAGTGTGTATTCTATTATACCACTTGCATTAGTATCATACTATAAATCCTATCAATTTGCTTCCATCTTTCTAGATGCTGTTTCTAGGAATAGGTCAAATTACACCACAAGGCCTGGTAGAGATCATACATATAATTACTATTTGATGAAGGTGAGTAAGTTAATGAATAAGGTAAATAAATGGATAAAGGAACAAACTTGGGTACTTGGACCAAACTCAACATAAGGTCCTTTTACACACAGATATGGAAAACTTGTGGCTGAAGTAATCTTATTGAAAAGTAATCTTTTCAGTAAAGTAGTAGGCTACTTTTCAATAAGCATAAGGATGGAATTTTCTAGATTTTGTTATTCATATTCCTCAGGAAAGAAGCATTCAGCAGAGTAAGGTAGTTTTCTCTAAATGGCTTAAGAGGGAAAAAATCTTAAAAGTTATTATTCCAGTAACTGAATTTTCTAGAACTAGGAAAGCCAAGGAGGCTGCCTCAACAGATCACCTCCCACTTCTCTCTTGCATGAACCCCTACTCTCAACCCATTATTCTTGTCATGAAAACCTTCATCACAACATCACCACTTAATGAACATCTGCTATGGGTCAGACTGTGCTCCATGCCCAACAGTGCATGCGCACCACAAGCCTTCTGAGGGATGAGTATAATACATTGTCTCCATTTTATAGACACAAGGAGAGGCTTAAAGACCTGTGGATGTGTACCCAACATGCCACAACCATGAGGATGTTGCTTTTTAAGATGGAATTTAATTTTCTACATGTAACATTCTGACAATAGTTAGCAGTTTGAATAACCTACATTACAAGGGAAATACTAACATAAAGTAATAACAGGTCTGGGATAGATGACACACATGAAATCCAAGAGCACTGCTTCTTTATCTGCTCAGGAATCCCTAAAAAGCCCCTGCTTTGCATGTTTAGGTGGCGGAAGAGCACCCACACTCACCAGAGTGATAGGACACCTATGTGCCAATTGCCCGGTGAGTGTTTCTCACCAAGGCCCACTCATCACAGGTTATCAGAAGATTCTCCAGCTATTCATTATTATAACCAACTCATTCTCTCCACGGTAATTATCTGTGAGCAACATATCATGCTGTCCTTGGAACCATCAAACTGACATATGATTAAATAGCACAGGGCTCTGAAGTTAAATTTAAAACCACTCTCTTACACTTCAACTCACACATCACATCGAGATCTGTCCAGCCATGGGAATATTCCAGTTGACCAACACCAAAGGCCAGGGAGAGACTATTCCACAACTTCACATTCCCATCTGGGAGAAGTAATGGTTATGTTCTCAAAACTTTCTAAAGAGATTTTCCCAGGACCTGAAGTAAAATTTTGCAAAGCAATTCACTGCCTGAAGTTCTGCTCCTGCCACCCATTAAAACGTCTCAAGAGTTGCTTATGTTCACCGTGTCTCTTCACAATTATATGTGGGGTCTCACAAGAAATTAGTATAACTCGTCCACACATGGTGAGGATCACACACTTTTCAACTATCATTGGAAAAATTATTGCAAAACATAAATTATTACACACCCTGCTCTGTTTATACCAGTAAGAATAACGCTTATATTAACAATGTTACCAACTAGAAAAAAAACTGGAAGAGAAGGTCAATCGGTAAGCTAGAGTTAAAACATAAGTCTCACTGCTGTTGGACTAAAAAAAAAAGCAACAAGAGATTCTTCAGGAAGAAACTTCTTTCCATTCCCTGATTCACTCTATAATTTCTAGAATTAAAGTTTTTCTACAAAAATAATTCTATACAGTTTATTTTTGCAGGAACTGTAAATTAGGAAAAACAACTTTCCCATCCTCAATAAAATAGTTGCACCCAAAGCAAAATCAGCCAATTTCTGTCTTCTTATTCTAGTTTTCATATTTCTTTAGCTTGATATTGCAATTAATCCTCACCTGTATGGTAGTCATTGAATTTAGAGTAAAATTTAAAAGAACAGCAAATATTAAAATTATCAGAATTCCTTACCAAGAAATTTCTGAAGCCTTTGTTAGATACATTAACAATAAGGTATTTTGTTCAGAGAAATGTACACGGTACCCACTCATTTTTAAATAGGTCCCTCCAAAAAGTAGGCTTCGCAAAAATGTGAAATTACGCAGTGTGAAAATTCCAAGTACCTTTACCCAATACGGAAGAGAGTCCCAGTCACTAGTTGGATAGGTTTTCCCTACAACTTGAGCTGGTATTGTGGGTAATGAAGTGATAGAATTCACATTTCATAAGAAAAGCCATATAAAGGAAATAGATATTATTTTTCGAGAAAGTGATTTATAATAATACTGAGAAACTATTTTTTAAAAAAATTCCTTCCCCTTCTCAACATTTACAGAAAAGGCTAACATATCTTGAGAGATTTACTATTTGCTGATATTCATCCATATGGTAGTACCAACCAAAAGCCAGGAGTAGGGGAGGAATGGGGGGTAGGTTGGGAGAGGGGAATTTTGAAAAAAATAAAATAAAAGGAATGGTTAACCCTACCAACTTGGCATCTCTTCTTCTAGGGACAATACTTATTAGGCCTACCTGGGACTATCTCTTGATTTTGCTGTTGTTGTCATTGTTTTAACAGATCTGCAAGTTGAGAATGGTTTTACTCATCTCCAAGGAAACTCAGAAGTGTACTGTACCACAAAGCATTTCAACTACAATGCAAATTGTATTCCTCTATCTTCTTCACATTCTAGAGGATGCAGAGAGAGAGCCAGAGCAGCCACTCAAGCAAAAGTTAAAAAGTAAAAATAATACAGAGCATAAAGACCTAGTTCTACAAATTGGAGCTGTCTCAGCAAAACATTAGCCATGGCAAGTCTTACCAAGGCCAGGTCAGAAAGGTGCGAGAACCAACCCCTGGCTACACCTCAAAGGTTGAAAAACATTTCCAAATATAGAACCCATTTTATGTTTGCAGGAGCTGTAAATCAGGGAAAACAACTTTTTCCATCCCCAATAAAATATTTGCACCCAAAGCAAAATCAACTGATTTCTGGCTTTCTACCAGTTCTGCTTGGGCATAAAATTTTCTGACACTTCACCAGAAATGTCAGCATTAGTATAAGGCAGCTAAAAGAGGGAAATAATTTTCTGACCTGTGGATAACCCCTTCAACCCCAACAGGAAAAGGAATTTTTAAAAACACCTGAAACCCAGTTTTTCCAGTTATTAGTATAAATGGGACAAACTATTTTTCTTAGTGGCCAAATCCTTCCTTATAGGAAGTGCTGGTCTTTGAATTCAGTGAGGGGAGGGGTCGTGTCTGTTTTACTGCTATATTCCCAACACCCAGCACTGACTCCCACATGCAGAAGGATTTCAATGAACAGTCAAGAAAAGAAGAGGAAGGGAGGGAGGGAGGGAGAGAGAAAGCAAAGGGAAGGAAAAGAAAGGAAAGTGGAAAGAAGGAATGAAAGACAGAAGGGAAGTAGGGAGAAAGGGAGGAAAACGGGTAGGAAGAAGGAGCAGAGGAGGGAAAGAGAGAGGGAGAAAGGGAGGAAGAAAATGAAATAAATCCAGAAGGAGATCTTTTCTCCTTTCCTTTTATTTGTGTCTTTATTTCTCTTGAACTTTCAAGCATCCAGGTCAATAAAAAACTAATCATATCTTTTCTTAGGGCTTCCTGTCTGAAGCTATAAGACCTCCAGTGCAGTCAACTCTGCCACCAGCAACTCTCCACAGGGACCGAGTAGAGGGTGGGAGGGGTGAGACGAAGCTAATGGAAGTTCCTTTCTTCAACAGTCATTTATTAAACACACAGGAATGTGAGTGCCACCTCCAGTGTGTGGCACAACACCCCATGGAGCTGGAGACCCAGCCAGTGCTCAAGGAGGCCACCATCTACTAGGAGACACAGTGCCTAATTCAAGGTAGACTATAACACAGGCCAGGGAAAGGGTCAGATAAAGCTCTAAGGAGATCAAGGCAAAGAGAAATTGCTTCTGCTTGAGGGGCTCAGGGAAGGTTGGAGAGGTGGCACCTGAGAAGAAACCAGCCCAAGGAGGGAGAGGGGAGGGAGGACATGAATCTCAGGGTGAAAACAGAGGCTGGCGGCACAGCAGACAGGACAATATTTCCCTAAAGTGCTTCATGGGATATAGTCTATGAACCTCATATTTAGGAAATCATGGATCCCACACAATTGCACAGGTGTCCCTACTGTGGGCCTTCTCAAAGATTTTAATGCAATTTTGGAGCAGAAGTGCCAAAAGATTCTATTTGTATATCAGAAAGGACTGGCTTTTGGGTGAAAAAAAAAAAAAAACACAATCTATTCACTTACTAGCTGTATTAAGTTGAGCAAAATATTTAACTTTGGTGAACTCCGGTTTTCTATTCTCCAACATGGAAGAACTGACGGTCCCAACGTCATACAGTCGTTCTGAGTAAATACTCCTTAAAAAGTGATTAATTCAGTGCTGGCATTTAATTAATGCCCAATATTATTACTGCTGCTTCGACTTCTACTTCTGTTATTTCCATCATTATTAAGATTGATGCACATCATGAATATAAAAATGAAGAATGTCACATACATTATTTCTTCAATGAATTTATCAGTTTTTCATCAGCTATTTTTTATAGAAATGCCAGGCCAGCATATAGTACCAGGCCTAGCACACAGTAGGTGCCTACTAGGTATTTGTGGAGAGAATGGGGCAAGAACTGACCCCAGCAAAGAGAAAACTGCAAGATAGCAAGGGAATGCTCTAAGCAAGTTGTTTCTCATTATTTCTTTGGGCAACAGGCCTTTGAGGTCCAAGAGTATTGACTTCATCCTTTGCTAGAAGAATGAGAGATTGAGAGTGCAGTACTAAACTTTGGGGAAACATCACAAAGAATTTATTTTGGTGGAAATGTTTGAAGTGACTCTGTAACAATGAGCTCACGCCTGCTTGCCAGGGAGATGCACACAGCCCATCGCCAATTGCACTTCTGTGGAACATAAGCAGGGAGGATCCCAGAAGACCTACTCCAAAGACAGCTCCTTCCTCTCCCAGAGGCAATACTGAGCCACGAACAAGGAAGCAGCTGACCCAGGATCCAAAGCAAAGCGGAGGCTGGAAGAGCCTGGAAAGGCCCGAGCCTTCTAGTTTTACTTGGTCAACTCTCTGGCAGGATTTTGAAGTGAATCCCAAAGGACACTTTCTTTTTTTTCTTTTTCTTTTTTTGTTTTTTTTTTTTGGTCAATTGCTGCATACATTTATCTAGATAACTCCGTCATAAGTCACATGCTAATCTCACAAATACTTCCTAGAAATGAGCAAACTTCACAGAAGCCCTCCCCTCAGAGTGCAATGCAGGGATCCTATTAAATCTCTACAGCTTCCCGCTGGTTTTTGTGTAAAGAGATTCTTGACAGAAGTGGAGTTTTCTGGAGTGAGAACCTGAACAGGTTTGGAATACCACATCTGCATTTTACAAAACCAGATCCTTATTATATGTCCACCTGATTTCAAGCAGAGAGTCTACATAGAGTTTGTAAAGGAAGTAAGGCCATTTAAAAAGGTAGCTGGAGGGGAAGATTTCCTATAGAGTCTAGCACAGAAAAAAAGACCCAAGAGTTAGTCAAGTTTTCAAACTTCAGATTGAGAGGTAGGGAGGTACAAGGCAGACTACAAAATTCTAGAGTAAGAAAGACCATATATTTTTTAAATATATATGTGATATGTGTATACACACATATATGTGTATGCATACACACACAAATATATGTATCTCAATTGTGAGCCATATAAAGAAAGTACATGGGCCAGAGGTCCCGTATTCAATTCAATTGTTACATTTCATTTGTTTTCCTTTAAATATTTTTTTCTTTTTCAAGTTTTTATTAAATTCCAGTTAGTTAACATACAGTGTAATATTAGTCTTAGGTGTAGAACTTAGTGACTGACTCATCGCTTACATACAATACCCAGTGTTCATCACAAGTGTCTTCCTTAATACCCATCGCTTAATTAGCCCATCCCCCCAAACCATCTCCCCTCCATAATTGGTACATTTGATTTTATTTTAACTGGTAAACTTGGAAGTGGTTGGGAAAAAAAGCAGAGTTAACTCTGGAAACTTGTCAAAGCTCAAGAAAGCTTCCAAGACCTATAGAAATTTTTGTTCCAGGAAAGTAGGGTTGCCCAATTCCTCTTACACTAAAAATATAACAAGAGATTGTTGACAAGGATTGCACATTTTCTCCATTGTGTTCATCTGGGGCAAGAGGTTAAATGTTATTGAAATGATCTGAATCTTGATTTGACCATATAGTTCACACAACCAGACTTGGCCTGAACATTTTACCAAACCCAATCGACATACCAAGCCCCTTTTAGAAAGACCCCTTGGTACCCACAACCTCTCCCAGCCCTAATCCTGCATCCTGTCTTCTGAGAGTCGGAGTTCATGTTCAATCGCCATGAAACTGGAAAAAGTTAAACACTACACGGTACAGTTTTCTGACACATAACACACGGCAGAATGCCTGTAGAACACATCTAAAGGTCCTGGCAGGGAGACTCAGGTGTGAGAGCCAAAGTGGTCCCTGGTCTCAAGGGCTTCAATATCAACAGGAGCAGATTAGGAGCAGCAAAGGGAAGACAAAGGAGAAAGAAAACAAAAAACACAGGCAAGGAGAAAAATCTAAAAGCTTCATTAAAGGAGTGCATCCAAAACTTGGAGGAAAGATTTGGATGCCATGTGGCCAACCTCCTCCTCGCCAACCTTCATTATGATGTCTGTATCTGCACATAGGGGTGCCAGAAAGTGAATTAATAGTTATTAGATTTTGGGTGAGGGCAGTTCTGTAGGACCATGCTTCTAACCCCTGTTTAGATCACAGGAGAACTCTTGAGAATGAGCATCCTTCAGTGAGATGAAGTTCAAGGCAGTTGCTATGGGACACCCACTGGGGTATGTGGAAATAGCAGAGATGTGGTTTCATTTTCAAGGACTATGAGCCACAGGGATTGGGAGCAGGCAGTGGGACAAAACTAGTGTATGGGCAGGAGGCCTCACTTTGAAATTATCTGCTGCTAGCATAAATAAATTGGTCTGGTGGCTTAGGTGATGAGCAGTGGGCAGATAAATAGGTGCAGATACTGAATAAAGAGAAGAAAATAACATTGCTTGCCTCTCAAAAGAGTGACTACACTGGTTATCAATTGAGTCTTTTTTTTTTTTTTTTCAAGACTTGGTGGCCCAAATCATACAATGAGCACCTTCTGGTAAATTCATTGATTGAATGAAGAAATCACCAGATAGTACTGCATATTATTAGAAGGAGAAGTCTTGCTTGACTTAAAGGAGAACCAGTTACTGACTTGGACTCCTATGTAGGAGGAATCAAATCTGGGATGCATTTCTAAAACAAAATATTCATCTTGCTTCTTAATATCAGGGTGCACACAGTCAATGCTGAATCTAGTTTTACATTTGGTTCCATATGCTATGCCCTAGGTAATTAAAGTATGTCTTACGGCTAATAAAAATGAAGTTAAAAAGTCAAAAACCAAAACAATGACAGGAAATAACATGTGTGTACAATATGTTACCAACACGCTGATAATTTTCAAAAGTGACTTTAAAAAAAGTATCATAAATCTTTCAAAACACAGTGATTTATTGAGCAAAAAGTCTGAGTGGTTTGCACTATTAAATTTAGCTTTTGAGTTGTTGTGTCACAGGCAGATCTTTTGTTCTCCTAAGTTAAATTTAGCATCCTGGATTTTGTTTTTTCCACTGCAACATGTTTTATCATCGCGCAGTCAATTTTCTGAGCTGCTCGGGGAAAATGCTTGAGAATTTTACTCTGATTTCTCTTACTGGTTGTATAATCTGGGAATCAAATGTATTGAATAATCCAACAGTGATTTACTTCCCGTCTTCTTCTTTGCCCTTTCCCACCTATACAGCTTTCTCATAAAATAAACCTTCCCTAGGCATGGGATGAAATGGGAAAAAAAAAAAAAATGCGGTGGCCAGAGGAAAACCATTTCAGAAATGTGTTTGTTAAACAAGTGCAAGCAATAAATTGAGCTTAGGAGGGAAAAGCGGTTAGAAGAAAAACTGAAAGTACTGACCTGAGAGTCAAGCTGATTGGAGCAAGGGTGAAAGCAGCGATTTGGAGGATAAGCAGAAAGGAAAAGGGATAGCAAAAGAGAATAAAAGGAAGGAAATGCATTAGTTTTAAACATACAGCCAACAGATGTTATATTAGCAGGTTTTATAACCAAATGAAGGACAATAAAGCAACTTTTATCTGTTATTACCCCAAAAAGCCCTGGGCACACACTGTAAACTGTTCTATTAAGTATTACACATAGGAAGCCAGTAGCTGCTCTCACGCATTATCACTGTAAGCACTGGTGTGAACCAGAGGTATGCTCCACCAACCTAATAGCAGAATTTGCCCTGTTCTGGAGGAATAGTCATAGGGACAGTTCCTATCTGTGTCCATACAAAATGTTATGATTTAATAAACTGAAATGGAAGTTACTAAGGTATTAGAGCTAGTGGTAAGCACTGATGTCGGAAAGATTTTATTTGAACCAGTAAGTTGGATGGTTATATCTTACGAGATACTCTTCCTTCCTCCTTGAAAATCAAAAGGAGCTGAACAATTTGGCTTTCTGTTCAAAGATTTCCATTTTACATGCTCACAAAGCACTGCACCTAGCAATGATCAAAGACACTGTGAGCAGGGCTTTGGGTGAGGAGCTGCCTGCCTAGCCTCCCAAGAGAGGACAGAGCAACTTCCAAAGCTGAGAATAATTTTTTTTCAGTTGTGAAAATGAGGATCATACTTCACCACTGAAAATATCCAGATGCTTGGTAACTTATTTGTGCAAAAAATATTTAACATGCCCTTCTTATTAGTCAAAATAATAAAGTCCCAAATCCAAGCAAAAATTAAAAGAAAAAAAAAGTGATGATCTTCAAGCTACCACAGAAGTATACAGTGGGCATTCATTTTTGCAAAGTTATTTAATGCTCTTTGTAAAAAAACAAAGTGGATGAACAAATATGTTACCAGCTCTCTCCTCAAGGGGACCCCACCATTCCAAACTATTAAAAAGTAATTTTAGGGGTGCCTGGCTGGCTCAGTCAAAAGAGCATGTGATTCTTGATCTTGGGGTTGTAAGTTTGAGCTCCATGATGGGTGCAGAGATTACTTAAATAAATAAAACTTAAAAAAATTTAAAAAAAAATAAGAAGTAATTTTAAGCATTTCACAGAGGGAGGAAAAACAAAACAAATCCTCAGAAGAAAGCTTAAACAAGAACATTTCAAATGAAAACAGTGTTGATCATAATAAAAATCAAAGAGAAAATTCAGGATTAAACACACGATGAAAGCATTGGTCCAATAATCCCTCATATCGGAAATCCCCCCGCACAGTATTTTGTGATCATGAACACACAATTGATTAAAAATAAGTTAGATCAGGCCATGATCATTGTGGGAACTTTGGCCCCAGCTGTTGCTTCAAATTCTTCTGGATCAGAGAAGTATATCAAACTGAAGTCCATGGCCAAGCTTTAGAGAATCCTAAATTGAAATAGCAAGCAAGCATTTAAAATTAGTTGCCTTTTCCAAGGATTCCTAGCTTTCATCAAATTCCCGAAGGCATCCATGACATCCATGACCTTCCCCAAAGGGTTGCAGGGATGGTGCAAAACTATCTGCCACTTGTTTGACTGAAATTTCTTCAAACACTTTAACAAACATAAATGGATATTTCTCAGCACGAAGAGTTTACATCAAAACAAAGAGAACTGGCATCACATTTCTTCAATGTATCATGAGACTTCTAGAACACAGTACCGTATTTTTCTAAATAAAGCTTTAGTTTACATTTTGTTAAAAGTGTTCTGAAAGGCATCAAAGAAATTGTCATCACATTATTGAAAAAATTCCGAAGGAAAAATAATAGTCTGCTTCTCAACCTTAGATAAGGTGCTTTTAGGCATCTAAGATGATTCCTCAAGTGTCCGAATGTCTGATGGCATTAGTCAGTGATCCAGATAATTAAGTGCTATCTGTTTTCTATTCTGACGTCATGTCTTAGGAGCAGAACCCCAAAGGACACACGCTATTCTCCACAGTGGGGAGGGATGTGATCAAGGGCTTGATTTGGGCATTCCCTGTTCCCTAGACAAATACCAACAAACCCCCTACCATATTTAGGATAATTACATGAATGGTCACCTGACTGATACCTTTCCATGGCTGAGACGCAGAATCCTAGTGGCAGCAGACCTTGTTTGACAAGAGAGTTGTTAACCTCCCTCTTTCCCCTAAGGCAGAACTAATTCTGAAACTCTAAATAAAACTCAGAGTCATTGATGGGCACTGACAAACAAAGACCACATATTTCACTTCCTTTAACGTTTGATTAACTAACCAATCATATAGCAGATGTGGTATCTAGCACCAGTGATCAAATAAAGACTTCAGCCTGATTTGGACCAACACTTAAGGGTATGCTCAAGGCCCTTCACCCACCTTGTGTCAAACTTCCCCAGAATCCATTCACCTGCTGTCCAAGGCAGAAGCTCCCACTGAACCATCAGCATCAAGTGCAAAAGTTTATAGGAAAAAAAAGTTTATAGGAAAAACTGCACATGGGGACCACACTGGAGCAATATGCATTTTGAAAAATAAAATCGTTAATGGCTGATGTAAAACATCATTCATGTGGAATTTAAGAGGTAAATGCATCCTTATAAGTGCCAGGTATATGTTATTTGGAATGTACACATTGTGAAAAAAATACAAAATGGAAAGATTAGCAGAGTAGAAAGCAAACAAGAATTGCCCTCTGAGAAAGAAGTAGGCCAGCATCAGTGTCATTTGAGTTATGCTATTCCTAACCCTGAACCTTTTGTTGCACATGACTGAAGTTTTAGAACACTCATTGCTTTTAAAAAGAAGTCTTTTCACTCTGGTAGGTCACATTACAGACCAGAGACCACAAATTTATTTCAAGTTCAATATTTTGGTTTTCAAAATCACAAAGTTAACTGCAAACACTCCTCCATGACTCCAAAATGGAGATATATGTCACATTGCTAAGAAATCTTTAGTTCCCAACATTATGAGGTAGGAATTTTGCAGTTTAAGCCAGAAAATGGAGATACTGCCCAATTTGAAAAGGGCTGCCTGACAAACAAGAAAGATTGGTCAGAATACACATGGAGCCCAGGAGATAATGCTTCAGAAAGTCAGGCCGAGGCTGAGCTCTCCTTTTCCCAAGAACCTTCCCCTCTTACTTTCCACCTACCCCCCCAACCTCTTTCGGGCCTGGGCTGGGGCTGGGTCTCAGACATTTCCCAGACTATGTTCTGCTGCTGGATCCGAGACATAGGCAGGCAGAGAACTGGGACAGACTCAAGTCTCACCACACGTTTTATGAATTACAGTGCCTGGGAGGCATCAGCTTTAAGGAAAGGCATAGGCAGAGATAAAGAAAATGTGCAGAAAGTACATAAAGATAAATGCCTGTAAAATCACTGTTGTTTTAATACATTCCATATTGAGGATATAAAAATGTGAATATTCTTGATGATTTAATGGCACTATGTCCAGCTAAGACCTGTTTGTCCAACTGGATGATTACGCTGTTTTTACGCAAATATTTATGGTAGCTGATCCCGATTTTTCAGTTACAGTTCTGGGGAGCTTCAAAATGTGGGGCACATCACTTTCTCTCATGAAAGCTAATAAAGATGAGACAGATCTCCTGTGGCCTAGCAGCAATGCCTCTCTCTCTCTGCAGCCTATGTGACTGTTTAGTGCTACTGGACTAACTTCTTCCTTCTGGCTCATTGTTGGACAGGATTGTTCTCAGTCACTAACCTGTTAGACCTGGGTTCAAATTCTGACTTTGAATCTTATAAGCTCTGAAAGCTTTAGGAAGTTACATACAGTTGCTTAATCTGTGTAAGTCATAGTTTTCTCATCTATAAAAGGAAGATAATGATACTTTCTGTGTTGTGGGTAAGATTAAATGGTATACAGTATTACAGGTCAAGTGCTCGGCAGAGTACCTGATATACACTGTGAGCATAAAAAATACATTATTATCATTATTATAATTACTACTACTAATATTACCTAAGGCATAGATAATAATTATGCTCTTCAGAGGCTCACAGTTTCTCAGAAGAATAGACTAGGAGTCAGGAAACATACATTATAGTTTTGCCTATTTCTGAGCCAATCAGAACCAGGACCAATCTCCAAGAGGTAATTCAACCTTTCAGGGTCTCAGTTTTCTCACCAATAAAAGAGATGTGATGGTAACATCCTTGGGATCTCACATTAGCTTTTTAAGAAAAATTTTGGCCCTAATATAGAATTCCAAAGTAGACGTGTAGATATATCTAAATTTAACTATGTTTTTAAGAACCAATAGACTGGCAGAAGACTCCCACATTTTAAAATTAAAATTAAGCCTTTAAGGATTTTAATTTGTACACTTATCTCAGGAAAAGAAATTCTTGATTTAATCACTAAAATTGGTCACACTGTATAAAAATCCAGTTATCATCAAACTAATACAAGGTTTTTAAGTGAAATATTAATTGATTAGAGTTTGAACATATTAAATACTATGCTTGAAAATGTTGAAAATTTGAGAATTGACCTATCCATTTAATACATGGCCACTTAATATTGAGAATTTATTTGTTTTAGCATTCAACTATTCCTAATGATATAACTATCCCACAAGGACTTGGCACCTGAAAAGTATGATACATTTTAAAAGATTATTAGAGATTTACTTCTAACAAGATTTAAGGTCACACAGCTGGCACAAAGCAGAAGCAAAATTTGAACCCAGGTCTTTCTGTCAGTAGAGTCCATGATCTTTCCACAGGCCACAGAGAGCTATTCTGCATATGTCTTTTTTTTTTTTTTAATTCTGCATATGTCTTAAAGTCCTATCGGGCCTCACAAGTGTCTTGATCAGAGCTGGCAAACATTCACTGATTTATTCAAAATTTGTTGATCTCTTCCATATGGACTGAATCTAGGAAAGACAAATTCTGCCTTATTGCTGAACCAATAAGAAATCCTCAGAGGTAACGGAGTTATGTAAGATTATTCAAAAATTCTTTCCTTATATGAAATATAGGGAAAAGCATTGATAGAAAGCTTATTTTTAGAGTCTATCCTATACATAAATACAATATGGATATGATTTATCTGAAAATCTAAATACTCTGGAACCCTGATATAACCTTCTTTGTTTTTAGACAGAATTTTCTATCAGGTAGGCCTGCCTTAGACCCTATCAAACATATTTATTTAACAAATGCTATAAGGTCCTCTTAAAAGATACATCCCAGATGAATTTGTTGTGGTGTGCCAAAAATATCTAAAGGATATGAGCTCCTTTCCCTTTCTCCTATCTTGAATGAATTGCCAAATATAATCTTTGCTTGAAACAAACCTAAACCACAAATGCTTGTCTTTCATGGGGGAAAAAAAAACAAAAAAACTAAGGTTTCAAGTAGTCATAGCCTCAATTTCTCACACACTTTGTTGGCACACATGCTAGATGAGGGACATCACTCAAGAAACCTGGCCATTACTTTCTTAAACACTTAAGAAGTACACAAACCCTCAAAAGATAAGCCAATTGCCTTCTTGAGTATCCCACAGAAACATAACATCATCTCTAACGCCCTATTCCTTACACGTCACTTGTTTCCAACTTGGAATATAAATGTGCATTCCAAATCCACTACAGCCTGTAATGGGCAACTAAGCAATCCATGTTCACTCACTGTTGACAATTCACAACATGACTGCAAAATTTACCTCTCAAGTTCTGCAATCTTCTTGTCCTTGTCATTCTTTTCATTCTCCACCTCCTTGAGGATCTCCAGCAACCGGTCAACTTCCGCTTGGGCCTTGCCACACTCATCACGGTAGTAAGATGCCTCTTTATCAAGTTGTTTTATTCGGTCTGCAAACTCGGGGTTCATCCTGGAGTCATCTTCAATATTATGAGCCTTCAACATTATATTTTTAAAGAATGTAGTTAAGACAACAATTTAGAACATTAGGTAGTGCAGTCACCAATGGCCCAGAAATTATCATTGAAGAAAAAATAATAATCATCAAGAATTATGGGTATACTGTCAGTTAAAAGGCAAAATGGAAAATCACACAATTCAGCTACTTTAGAACAACGCTGATTTTAAATTATATTACAGTTTCACAGGAGAGTTTTTTTATTGTTAATATTTTGTTGTATTATTTTTTACTACTTTTGGGGTTTTTTTTCCCCCCACCAAGAAATGAGGGATGAGTGCGAGGAGAGGCTGTGACATCTTTATTCCTGATGCCTTGGCAAGCAGAACTAACACAATTCAACTCCTCACAGTTGAGGAGGTGATTCATACCAACAGCTTCCTTTTCCAGTAGAGAAATTGAGATAAAACAATATTAAATTATTTTTCCAAGAACCACCGAGGGTATATGTAAAGCCAGGTAACATGTAAGAGACTGGTGGACTGATCACTGAATACTTCATCCCACTGAGAAATTTCAGCAGAAGATATAGGTTGAAAGAAAGTGTCGCAAGTGAGGAAGGGCTTTCCAGCTAACAGTCATACCCATAAATTCTTGTTCTCTTAAGTAAGTTTAACCTGAACCAGGAGGAGGATGAGCTAACTCATGAACAAGCACACAGACGAGAATCTGCAAACACATGCATGGGTGGGTGGCAGCTTCTCACACAAGAACATACACAGGCAACAACACAGCAACAACACTGCAGAATAATTTGCAGCCAAAGTATTTGTGGTTCTGTGTGTCTGAAAGTGTGTTACAGCTTTTTTTTTTCCCAAAATAAACTTTTGGCTGAAATATTCTCAGACAGATGAAAATAACACTGCACTGCAATGTTTTGCCTACCCCTTGTTTCCCATTATTCCTAATTGACTTCTTCAAAGAGTAGGCAGGGAAAAAACAAGTAGTTTAACAACAGTGCACATTCAACAGAGAAAGTTCAGAGAAGTCATATATGTATGTTATCTCCAAAATCCATGTGTGAAATCATACAATGTTAACAATTTATTAGGACTTAAGTTGTTCTGCTGTCTTGCTATATAGAACAGATGCTCGTTGTATTTTTATATCATTTTGTTTAATTTCAGGGAAAAAACAAGGCAAGCAAGCTACAGCTACTGTGGGGTTAAATGAATCATGCACGGTTAGAAAAATTAATACTAATAATACTACTGTTACAAGGTTGACAAGTTTTTGCAATGATTTAGTTGAAAAATTAAAAAATTAGTATAAAAATAAATTTCTTATTTATGACAAAATAATCATTTTTAGAATAATATTCTTGCATGTAACATATTATTTAAGCATGAGGATAGGAGGAAAATAATTTGCTTTCACGTTCTTTAACCTAAGATTTCTTTATTCAAGAAATAAACTCAAGGACGCAAAAAGAACTTGGAGAAATTTATCAATTCAACATACTACCATCAGGTACTGGTTTATTCCCTTTTACCAACATTTCTGAGAAAGCATTTATTTTTATTTACTTAGTAATTACATTAGACTTCATTCTAATAGATTAGTGAGCTTTTTCAGTATAATTTAAATAATCTGAAAGAGAATCCTGAGCTAATATGCCTTTAGAAGTTTATTCATCTAACAATTTTATTTTAAATTGAAGTAATGAAAATTTAAATTTGTTAATCTCCACTTTTAAAATGTAGGGTTGATATTCTACTTTAAAAGAAAATAACTACTCCATATACCTATTTATATTTGTGATAAGAATCAATTCATTACTCTTATATTGGAAAAGCGCTGAAAATATAGTTTTAAAATTCCTAAGAAAAAGAAAGCAAAATATTGATGTTAATTCTTTTCCACTTTTATGCCACATTACCATTATTTTAAGGAAGCTAAAGAGCTTTTCATGACATTATCTCAAACTACCTGACCAACAATATTAAGATCTTTAAAAAAGAATTCATGAACTGAGCTAGAAACACACAAAACAAATATAAATATGCTTTGATTGAGTGTTTCTGATTTGAGTTAAGATTCCTTTCTTGACTCTGATTTAAAGATTCACAAAGAGCTAGCAGTTCAGTTAGCCACTGTTCTTTATTCTGGTTGTTTTTATTCTTCTTATTATTATTATCATTATTTTTAATAAATGGGTACACAATTACTACTTGTCAGACCTAGAGTCTAAATTTAGCCATGTCTTATGACTACTCTGGGCAAAGGAGTTAGCCTCTCCAAGGACAGAAAAAGCTACCCTACAACAAACATGGGGAAGGTATTATTCATTTGTGTTCTTATTATGAATATTATTTTATGATATGCATCCCGCCAGTGGGGCTTGTTATACAGCTAAGTTAATAGGTTTATTTAGTTTCTCATCAAGATACTACATACATCTTAGAGAAGCCTCCCTTCTAGGCTTACAGAAAAAGCAGTCTGCTGGTGGATGGGTATCTGAGCACATTCTTTATTTTAGCTCTGTGAAGAGAAGATAACCCAAGGCCAGCTTTTGACACTGGGTGAAATTAGATGGGTTGGTAGCCTTTTCAACCGAACAAATGAATATGGTTAAAGGACTCATGGAATATTTAGAAGTATAGAAAGCCTAGTAAAAGACATGCCTGAATCTAGACCACTGTTGGCCTCATGTGATATTAAAGTTAGATCATGTTATTGAAAGAGATCATAGCCAAGTTTACAGTTAGCCTGGTATCTCTTAGATAATACTTTTAGGTGCTAATGATTCTTCCTCTTAAAAGGAATAGGCATCCACAAGAATACCTTTGAGTTAAATACATCTCCGTATCAATGATAAGAGCCAGAATTCTTCGAAGGGTTATTAATTGAAGTTGTAAATAGATACCATTTAAAAACTGTTAAGTCAATAGAAAGCTTTAAGAAAGAGTCATATAGAGATGGACAAGTAACAGTTGCTTCTGGGTCATCACTAGTGTCCAAGCCAAGACTCAAGGGAGGAGAGCTTCACAGGAGTGACAGCTGGTGAGTCCCCGATCCAACCCGAGTAGTGGGGACAAAAGTCTCCACAGAATTTATAAAAGATACTGCAGGTAACCACTTCTATTCAGCTTGAATCATAACTTTTCAGAGGATGGGCTGAAATTGTTAACCAATGTAGCATGAGTGTGTTACACTATGATCCACAAACATAAGGGTTATACTATACTAAAGAAATACAGGAAGAAATTGAGCTTATAAAGCAATGCTTCCTTCCAAGTTGTAAGTCCAGAGCCTCCTCTAAAAATGAAGTGAAGGAAGTACTTTATTTGCATTTAGCAATGCTCTTGCCTTTTCAAATTATAACATGGGTTCTTTAACCTAGAATGGCAGCTCCTGATGGGGATTAAAAGTAGATAACAGAATTGGACCTAATATACTTTAGACACTGCAGGAAAAAATAATGTATATATTTGAATAATCATTATCTGAACAAATTCCTACCATGGCATTCTGACCCATTCAAGGTCTAAACTATAAATACACAGCAATTATTTCCCCTTATGGATTTGTTGATTTGAAATTAGCTCCCCCAAAAGGCGAGGAAGCGACGGCCCATTTCATTCTAAGGCACATCAACTTTGTCCCCTCTCTTCATTAGTCAGGAATCTAACTCTTGAAAATGCAGATTGGTGTGGATTTAATGGTTTTAGAAGCTATTATTATAAATATAAGGGAGAACACTGTCACTTTCAAAGACATCCACCAGTCATTAAAACCAACAAAAATGTCAATGAGCATTCTTTTCTTAATGTAGAGATTTAATTTTGCTGACTAAACCACTCAGTTTAAAGGCAAATCCAGGTATCTGGTTCTGCCTCAACATATTTCTGTTAACTTTTAGAACAACTCTCAAGCATCTCGCAGAAACACAAAAAATTGGGAAAAGAATATTTCAGAAATGTCTGTATTACATATTAGATCAGTAAGTTCTGAGGATCCCCCAATTATGTTTTCCTACATTTCCACATGTAAGGAAATTTCCCCACAAATGGGAATAATCAAAACAAACTTTGGAGCTTCACTGATGTGGGCAAGCCTTGGAATTTTGATGTGAACTGACTTACAAAGCCTGAATCAAGCACAAAAGAGAAATCTGGCCATGACTTAGGACAAGTAGTACATAACAATACCTAGTGGCTATTTTAATTATAGAATTTAGAACTATTTCAGGAAACAAAGCAAAGTTTCAAGTTAATATTATATTTAAAGTTAAGAGCAAAAAGTGACTTAAGCCAAACCAGGGATTGATAGTATCAATATGAAAAATTCTAAGTTTATTAATAATTTTCTTATAGAGGTTGGATGTTGATTATTTTCAATAAAATTCTAGTTTATCATTCCAAGTGCCTAGAAAGGAAAGCATTAACTTTGGCCCAGAAACCTACCGTGAAACTGGGCAGGGAATATTCAATTATAAGATTATATAGCATTCTTTCTTTGAAATGGGGCCTAACAATTTAAAAAAAATCATTTCTTTCAAAATAAACAAATGATTAGTCATGATCATAAAGCACAAGCAGAACACTAACTAATGAGTCTGATGGTTTTTCTTCCCTGCTGCTTATGGGTTTCAGCAATAATTTGTTAAATTTATGCACAGTGAAAATATGATTCTTGATTGCAGCACTTTGGGGGGTTTAAACATTCCTTTCATATCTGAGCAGAAGAACAGGGCATATAAACTACTTTAAACATTGTATTTTATTTCAATCTTCTAAAAGAAGTTCCAACCTTCACATAATTCTGAGTTATGAACAAACCTTATTTTTAAAAATAAAGGTTTTAAGGGTAATTATAGAACTTCAACATATTATAAAATTTACATTTTATTTTAAATCCAATTAATTAATACCAGATATAAAAGCTGAGCCTAAATAATACATTCAAAATCTAATACTGATGTATCTTTGAATCTTACCCTACTTAGTTCTAAAGGAAACTTCTACAATTCTAGCTAAGTACATCTGGAATACTCACAATTTTCATATTATAACAACTATTCCAAAATGAAACTTTTCTTATAGATGGAACAAATAAGATACTTTTAGTATATGTGCTGCCGAAGCAAGCACCAAATAGGATATTTTTAAATAAATGAACAAATGTTCAAAATAATTTTTCTTATGTCACACACACACAAAATAAAAGAACCAACTGTATGCTTAACAGTTTTTAAGACCATTTAAACAAAAATAAAATTACAATGTATCCCTATTAACTATGGAATTTCATAAAATTAGCAAAGTAAAGAACTGAACTAATTATCTGGCTGTTCTGAAATAAAACATGTGACCTCAAATCTTAAATGTTATTACAAATACTACTTGAGTTCTTTAGCTATTGAAAGCCTAGAGCAAGTGTGAGGTGTGTATGTTCATGTGTGTGCGTACATTTGTACATGCTATGTACATGCTGCGAATTCTCTCTTAAATATTGCAATTTTCCATTGTGTTGGGGGGACTAGTCTATGAGTGAATCAAATAATTTTCATAAATAGTCCCCAAAAATCACAAAAATAAACACTGTACCTAAACAGTGACTGTGAAAGCATTTATAATGCAGTCCACCATGTCCTTGGGATTGCAGAGTCCTATGATGACCTATAAATCAGAAAGACCTCACTAAACATTAACAAGACTTTTTTTCTCTCACTACACTGGAAAAATGCTTGGTCTTTTTCTTGTAAACTGTTACATAAAATGTGAGCCCTGCAAGAGATGTGTTTGCAGAAAAGATAGGATTTCAATGGACAGTGACCAAGCAAGGGGGGAGACTCACATCTGTGGAAGTACATCAGAGTGTTCTCAATTATGCCCTGGCCAGTCACAACGTTATCCTCAGTGCTTCCAAATCAGTCATTTGCCTTGCAGCAACAAGGATATTACACAATGCACTAAATTTAGGAGCCAGAAGCTCTAAAGTTTTATTAAAAATTTATAAGAGACCTCTGGATACCATCTCTGGGCATAATAACTACTAGGACTACAGCAAAGAAGGTATTTAAGACTGATGAATAAACCATATTATTTGTCTGGAATTAAGAACTAAAGAGAGGAAAAAAAAATCAACTGAAGATAACCTGCATAGTATTTATAATGACAAGACAAAACTCCTCCAGGAGTAGAGACTGGTAGTTAAGCTGCAGAAAGGTTATTATTATAAGAAATAATAAGGATACAAAGACAAAATTTTAGATTCCTAAGAAATGGCATTACAGCATCACTTAGTACCTGGGTGACTAAAGTAAAAGTAAAGGAGTTTGAAAAGTAGGTTTATTTCTACTCCAGGAAAAAAATGTTCCCAGGAAGACTTCGAAGCTGAATCTTTATTTACTCTCATTTGGTTTAGATTACTGGACATAGATCTGACTGTAAAATGATCTTATTTAACAAAAACAATTAATTCACCAAAATTTATATAGTGGCCTTATTCAACATAAACATACAATAATAAAAAGAAATTTCCTAGGTACCAATAACTGGTTAGAAAATGAAAGGAGAAATACAGCATTCACCAAAAATTAACCTCACATAAATTTTTAGTAACTTAAAAATTATATATATATATACACACACCTATCTATATAGATAGATATATATCTATGTAGATAGAGATATATAATAATATATATATATATATAGTAACCCTTAGAACTATCCTTGAAATATCACAGGCCTGTAATAGGAAAATGTCAAACATTTACTCTAAAAGATCTATGAATAAATAAAATCTGTATCGAGTTCATGGAGTAGAAGAAATAATATTGGAAAGATATCATTCTAAAATTATTTTATAGGTTGAGTATAATTCAAATTAAAATCACCAACAGTGTGCTTTTTAGCTGACAAGGTGATCCTGAAGTTTACTCAGAATAATAGAAAATTAAAGGCTAAAAAAAATTTTAAAAAAAAGAAAATTAAAGGCTAAGAACACTAAAACAAAATGAAATAAAAAGCAGAAAGAATTAGAGTGGAATTTGTTTCATTAGATACTTCAAAATATTATAAAGCCACAATAATTAAAATTCTGACCCAACAAGCAACAGACATTGATAAAACTGAACAGCTCAGAAATGAAGACATTTATCCAGATGAGAACTTAGTATACAATGAAATAGTATGAAGAAAAGTGGTTAAAGAATTATTTGATAAATGGTGCTGGGATAATTAGTTGATCATTTAAAAATATATAATATTAAAACTTCACCTCTCTACATGAATCAAAATACACTAAAGACAGATAAAGGGGTTGAACTGATGTAAAAAGTAACATTTAAAAGTTTTAAATGTAAGCAAATGCCTATTCTTGAAATCAGAGAATGGCTTCTAAGCCTAAAGAAAATGAGAAAATTCCAAAGGGAAATATAGGTCAAGAAACCTAAAAATAGTTACAGTTTTCTTTATTAAAAAAAATTTAGGGTGTCTGGGTGGCTCATTCGTTAAGCGTCTGCCTTCGGCTCAGGTCACGATCTCAGGGTCCTAGGATCAAGCCCTGCCATTGGGCTCCCTGCTCAGTGGGAAGCCTGCTTCTCCCTTTCTCCCCCTGCCTGTGTTCCCTCTCTTACTATGTCTCTCTCTGTGTCAAATAAATAAATAAAATCTTTAAAAAAAAATTTAAATGAGGGGTGCCTGGATGGCTCAGTCAAATAAGGGTCTCCCTTTGGCTCAGGTTATGATCCCAGGGTCCTGGGATCAAGCCGGGAATCTGGCTCTCTGCTCAGTGGGGAGCCTGCTTCTCCTTATACTTCTGTCCCTCCCCTCTCTAGTGCTTGCTCTCTTGCTCTCTCTCAAATAAATAAAAATCTTTTTTTAATCGCTTCTCGGCCTTTTGGCTAAGATCAAGTGTAAAAATCTTTTTTAAAAATTTAAGTGAAATGAAATATTGCCATAAATCTGACAAAGTTTCTATACAAAGTATAGAATGACTCATACAAACCAATGAACAAAATGGTAAACTCAAAAACAAGTGCTTACATGATCAAAAGAAACAATTCACAGAAGAAAAATACAAACAGCTAGAAAATGTTTTAAAAACCCCAACCACTCTAGTGATTAAAGAAAATAAAGTTAAAATGACAAAAAAAAAAAATTCTACCTATGCGTTTGAAAATGCATTTCTTGGTGTTGGTCAGGGTGTGGCAGAAAGGCTGCCTTTATTCGGTGCTGAAAGAAAAGTGTCATGGTAGAACTTCTCTACAATGCAACACAGTAAGAACTATTGGGAGCTTTTAAAAACCATTGGCCAGGAATTCATTCCTGGGGAGTGACACAGAAATGACAAACACAGAAATGTGGGGAGATTAATATAGGAAATGTTTTTCAGAGCATTATATACTGGCAAAAAAAGTGGGGGAGTGATGAGCCACATTTGGGGAATGCGTAAATATAGTGAAATATCACATAATCAACAAGATAGTGTTTTGGAAAAATAGTTACTGGAGAAAACACTGATGATACGTTATAAAAATAGAATACACAATTCAATAAACACTGACACAATTTGGTGAAAAGAAAAGACTATTAAATGAGAAAAAAAAGAGAAAAAAGGAGAGAGACAGAAGGAAAGAGGGAAGAAAGGGGGAAGGGTGGGAAGAGGGAGAAAGGAAAAAGAGAGAAAGGGAGAAAGGAGAGGATAAGAATAACAAAAAAGATGTCTGGGTAGGAACCCCCCAAATGCTCTTAGCGATTATCTTTGTACCAGGAGATGTTCGGTCATTTTATTTTCTCCTATACTTCCATACTTTTGCAAATTCTCCACTGTGATCATATGTTATTTTTACAAGCAGAATAACACGATTATTTTCTTAAAAGACTATTAAGGAGAGAAAATCCATCATGCTGCATCCCTATCAGTCCAAAAAAGAACTAGACCCTGAGAATATCTGCAGACAGGGAGAGTCAAAATAATGAGAGGCTGGCTGTTCTCCCAGGATGCCAAACCAGTGGGTTAGCTTAATTAATTCAAGGAGAAGAGTTTGTTTTTGCTTCCTAGAGACCCACCACTGTGGTTGAAAAGTCCAATAAGTGCCATATCATCAATATTTCTGGAAATGGTCTTAAAGTTAACAGAGCTCTTTCTTTGGTCCTACCTATTCTCACAGGGATGCTGAAATCCTATTGTGGTTCTGGTAACTCTTTGCTGCTACAGGAAAAAAGCCCTCCCCAGTTGTCCTGCACACACCCAAAATGTGACATACTTAAGTTTTCTTCCTGTCCCCAACTAATAAATGTGAAACAATTTCACTGGGATTATTTTACACCTTTTAAAAATGATCTACTCATTTTCCCAGGGTCAATTTTCAAGCTTAAAGATATTCCAATCTTGTCTTTTTTCACCTACCCATTGTCTAGAGCCTGCTTATTAACACTCCCATTCAAGGGAGTGCCTGCCCTGGCTCAGTGGGTTAAGCATTTGACTCTTGATTTCAGTTCAGGTCATGATCTCAGGGTTGTGAGATCAGGTCCTGTGTCCAGCTCATGTGCTGGACGTGGAGCCACTTAGGATTCTCTCTCTTCCTCTGCCTCCCCCCCCAAAAAAAACTAAATAATAATAAATAGCACTCCCATTCAAATGTTAAGGGATAGGAAATTTAGATTATTTTTCCTGCTCTGCTAAAAATCATATTTGGGCAAAGAGGTTAATAAAGATGCACCAACGGAAATTGAGAAATTGTTTGCAAAAATAAAATCTGTTTTAAAGAATAGAGGGTGGAGGTTGAATCTAATTAAATACACCAAGCATCTTGTGTATCATGCTGTATGTATCCCGGAATAGCAGCTTAACTAAAAGTTGTTGGCTGAATTGTTTCCTTTATCTATGCTATTCCATTTTCCCATGATGGGAATTCATAAATAGGAGGTAATTAGAATGCATGATAGCACAGATCACATCTGCCAAATGACAAATTCTGGTCACTTTGAGGTAATATTTCACCCAGTTAAGCCAGTTGAGTTGACAAAACAAAAAGGTCTTTCTTCTTTAATAAGTTAAAGAAGCAAATAAACTGTTTCATATAAATGCAAACCTGTCATTAGGATAAAAAAAAAATCAATGGTGGCATCTGGGCCAGCCTTTTTACATATATTTTTACTAGTTACCTGTTTTGTGTACCATTAATCTATAATCAGAATTGTTACTATCTGTTATTAGGAGGCTATATTTTACTTTGTCTTCAGCCAAATGACATGTTTTTAACTATTACAAAACCCACAATAATGTTAGGCATTTACCAATCTCAAAGAGCATAGCCCTATTTTTAATACTAAGCCTATTTTAACTTCTATCATTTGAACGTAATTTACATCGACTTACTTGCTATTTTACAAATGCTGTCCCTTTTCACATAGGTAGTCTGAGTTAGAAGGAACTAAGAAAGAGTTCTATGAGCCTAGATCTACAGCTGACCTCTGCTTTTCCATAGCCTTCAAGTTGAAGTTAAGAAGGAGGCAATATCAGAGCTGGCATTATTTTCTTGAGTTCTCAATTTTTAAATTTCACATTCAAAAGAAATGGCAGTGGCCTTTGCACAG
Source organism: Potos flavus (assembly GCA_028534135.1). NCBI lineage: Eukaryota > Metazoa > Chordata > Mammalia > Carnivora > Procyonidae > Potos > Potos flavus. The sequence goes on from CM052898.1 coordinate 19,817,864, forward strand.
GTCATTTCTTTCGACAGAACGGAAATGGGAAGAGACTCATATATATTTTTGAAACCTCCTCAGTATGGCACACCGTGACATGTGATCAATGGATCCTCATGCTTTGATATGTTACAGCGGGAACTTTCAGAAATGACTTACTGGGTTGTACATCTGATTGAACAACTGCTCAGCTTGCTACATTGCAAAGTTGGGGAGGCATTGAAGCACAGACAGGGAAAGAAGGAAAGATCCAGAAAAACAGCATTAGCTCAACAAATCCCGTGCATTTGCACAGACGAACTGGTTATTAAAAAAGAAGAAATTTCAGTTTCTAAACATTCCACAGTGAAAGTGAGAGGCTCTAGGGAAATAGAAATGTTGACTTTGGCTCCTAAAAAAGAATAGCTGGAATAAGAAATTTAAGGTTTGTGTTACTTTCCCTTTCTCAAGTTAAATAACCCATGAAATAAAGAAAGCTGTCCACTTTTGATGATACATGAAGTGCTGGCCTCTAGCAATGAATCAGAAGAAGTACTTTTGGCCAAGCCTGCAATTTATTACCTGAACTTCAAAGATGGTAATAATAAAAGATTAATTAAATCTTATCATTGAATTTATAGCTCTTCTTTTATATTAACACAAGCCTGAAGTTTCTATTCAGTCTAATTTTAGGAAAATATAGATCAGCAAACAGCAGGTTAGCAATAGCAAAGTATCAGTAAGCAAGACATTACAAGATTAACAGTAAATGGGGAGAAGAAAAAAATCATCATCAGGAAGAATAAAAGGAACCAAAATACAGTATTATCCATTCCCCACTACCAGTTTCTACTATTAGTTCATAATTAATAACAATGTAATTTTAGTGACTATCCTATTATGTTCCAAGTGCTTCAGAATTTGTAAAGCTCTCCAGTCTATTTTGTGTAGAAGATTTCAATTTTTGTGGATTTAAATGTACTGAATATTATCTTAAATATCACTCTCAGGTTCTATTTCTTAAATACCTACATCATTAACTTGAGGCTCACTGTCAAGGTGTAGAAGGTGAAATACTGTAGGAACTTTCACTTTGCTTGAAGCTGAGACATGTCCCTTTAAAGAGCCTGAATTTTTCATTTGTTCACCTTTGATGAAGTAAATAATAATTTTACCATGGTTAAAAAAAACCCACTCTCCTCAAAGATGATATTAATTGGAAAACTACCAAGTCATAACATTTTAATTTGTTGCTTCTCAACTGATTCTAGTTGAACACCACATACTCTTTTGGAAGACAAAATTATCCATATTGAGGTTCTTCTCAACCTCTGAGTGTCTATTTAAGATTAATGAATGCAGTAATTTGTAAAGCACACTCCTAACTCATTGTTGCGCGATTTTATCATAAAATGATAAAATTATCATTTTATCAACCTCATTAATATCAGGAAAACTTTCCTCACACATGAATATTTGATGGCATTGTTTTTAAAATGTGGGATGCAATGTGTAAGGAACAGTTCCTTTTCTGCCTATAACCATTTTTCATCATGAAGTATTTGGAGACTTAAATTAACAGTTAAATAAAGAGTTAAAAGTAACTAGGCATGTGAATGTTCTCCACAAACTTTTACGTAAAAACTCACCTTACCAATGTCAAGAGTTATTCATAAGACAAAAATAAATTTAAATCCAATTTGGATCCCATTGTCACTGGCAAAACAAGGTTTCTGTTCAGCTAAACACATCTACGATGTTGTGTATATTTTATGGCAAAAATACATGGACACTCACAAAGCTTGAGCAAAATTCCACAGGGAATTCATGGTTTATTTATGACATAATAAAACTATTATGTTTTCAGCTTTCATTTAGTAACCCTTTATATTTTATTCACAAGTCACATACCCTTTTATTTAAAAGGAGGCCCAGACACTCCTTAAGCTTTTATAGCTGCTTATTTTTCCATGAGTAAATGATGTGTTTATATGTATATTCACATACTGTTGGCTTATATTTTCAAATATTTCATGTAGATCTCAATTCTTTTTAGGTGATGGGTACTTGAGGTTTTTACGGAACTATTTATTAGCAGAAATTAAAGACTACTAGAAAAAGTATTTTAAACTTTTGAATTTAGTTGATGCTAGAGAGCCAAAAATAACAAAATAGCATCTGCAGGTTAGGTATGAAAATATTTAAATTATAATTACCTTATTTAATTTCACTGTACTATGCATTTAGGAGATAATATAAGCAAACATTATTTATATACTTAGAAATAAGTTATCTTTTCATAAATTAAATAGGTCCTTACAGCAAGACAACCATATTTGTTACTTTAATCCTGGTGATGTGGCAGAATGTTAAAATATTGTCAGGAATAATGCTAAAATGCTTACAGGATTTGCTCTGTGAGTTTCAGCACACAATGTCAACCTGAGAGTTTAAGGAAACCACACGCTCTGAGTGATTCTTTGGGCAAATCAGAGCTACACTGAAAGAAATTAAATTGAAATGCATACACATTCACTTATTAAACTAGTCAAGTCATATATATGGAAACTGTAAGTGTCAATATGGGAAAATTCTTTTAATTACTAGAGGGTTTCAGATTCCATAGGTGACCTACACTAAAAGGAAGTATATCGAGTCTATATCTGCAGAAATAATATATGTGGTAGCCTCAGCTCCACAATGGCTACAGAGAGTTGATGAAGGTATCTTTCACGGCCAGGTCTAATTGAGGTCCTCCTTCTTCAAGACTCAGCACAATGCAATTGAGGTAAGCTAATGGAAAGTGAGTCAATGAAGTTCTCTCACAGTTATCTTAGAGCTGCCTTGTGATGAACAAAACTAATGAACAAAACTGTTCATTAAATTAAAAGTACCTTTCCTAGGCTCATTTCTTGATATATACATGTATTTTTAACATATTACAGAACACATTCATGTATGTGTCAAAAATGTATTATCATACACCCAATGCATAAATAGCCAAGTCAACTGCCACTTAAGTACCCTCAAATTTTAATTTAAATTTAAATTCTTCTATTTATTGTTTGAGATTTCTGCTTAACTAGATATTACTTGAAAAAAGCGAGACGCTGAGTGAATTGGAAAGTAGATTTTGCAGTATAGAGACTTTTCATGCTGTTTTGCTGTAGAGGGATTTGATCTCTATCTTTTTCAGTAAGGAGATTTCACTAGTGTAAAATTTTAGGACAATTTCCTAAAATTCCGTGAACAGAGTATATCACATTTCAGTTATATATTGCATCATACAAAATAGTAATATTCAAATTTTAAATATTCAGAATAATTTCTCCACAGATATATGATGCTTTAACACCCTTATCATCCACATCATATATTTCATAACTTGAGCAAATAAATCTCCATTCCAGTGTGCTACAAATTATACATAGTCAAATTTTATTATATGCTTTGCTCGATTATTTAGATTCTTATCACTTCTTTTGAATTAAGTTTATAAGTTGTCAAAGGGAAACAAAATGCTTAAACTCATAAAATTATGAGTTTTATATGAACAATGAGTGCAGACGTACCAAACAACACAGGGAAAAAGTCAAAGGAATGATGCATGACTGGAAAAGTGCTCCACAAAAATGTCCAGTTCAGAGAAAACATGTTAATGCTGCAATGCAAAGATCCTGTTTTCTTTTCCAAAGTCTTCTACATTCAACAAGCTTTCTAAGATATTAAGGTCATTTTTGGTCAAGTACAAATAGTCATCTCACAGATATTCTAGGGACTTTGACTATTTGGGTGGATTTCTAGAAATTTAATATTGTCAGGTAAATTTTTACAAAGCTCCAATACAAAAATTAACCTACTTCTGAAAGTAGTAAAAGTTTATCAACATATAATGGGACCCCCAGATTCTTTGTTAAAAACATTTTCACTTTTGTTTTTATAGTTGAGATTTACCCAGAGAGTAGCAGCTTATTTTTATAATATTTTTTTTACTTCCACTACTATTTTCATCTATTTTTCAAGCTTTTTTTTCAGACAGGAAACCTAAGATATTTTTTCATGTTCACTGGCCAATTTGATGCAGACTTCATAAGTTAAGAGTGCCTAATTCTCTTATCAGCAGACAGCAAAAGATAAGGGGTTTGTTTCTTTGCAAAATATCACTTCCTTTTCCATTTTATAAATTCATTGTAAAATGAGCATTTTTTTTTTCTTGGACTTTACTTACCTTTTTTAACTGTGCTTCCAATTTGCTACATTCTTCTTTCTTTTGTTCAATGGCTATTTCTAGAGATTTTAATTTGGAGTCCCTTTTCAGCCCTGCTGAGGCTAATGAAGATGCATGTTCCTTGAGGTCAATTAAACTAGACTGAAAGGAAAGAACACTAGTAAGCAAAACACTGCAATTTCTACTAGTCTTCAATTTGAATACATTGATTCTCTGCATAGTAATAAAGTGTGCATTAGAAAAAAAGGGTAAATATAGTCTTACTAAGGTAACAATAGCCAGCTCTGGCCAGGAAATTAAAATTGGCCAGCTTACAGAACCGAGCAGGATCTAATTGCAGTAGAATCAAATGTGACCAAATGGTGTGGTCAGTAAATGCATGTTTCACGTCTCAAAGTCATGCTAATGATGTAAGTCCCAAGGTGGTCTTTACATGTCATGGCAAAACAGACACCCTGAACCTTCCATTTACATTTATTGCCGTCAAGTAGTGCAGACTCTAAGTCAAATATGAAAGAAAATACTAACTCTAATGCTTTTCCCCCCCAAAGGGCAAATGAAATATAAAAGAAGCATCCTGTTGAGTTTTTATCAAATTCCATTTCTTTAACAGAAAAATAACCAATGGTTTTTAAGATATCTTCTATAGAATCAAAGATAAAATATTTTAAAATTTAGAGTAGACTTTATGTCCCAGTCCTTTGTAAATCCAAATTCAACAGATATAATGAATCTCCCCAGCTCAGACATGGGTTTGCCTAAATTGCTCCACTCATCAATCATGCCCAGAAAGCAAGAGCTCCCCTGGACAGTCTGAATTTCAAAAAGTAAAGAAGTAAATATGTGCATATATCATGGAACATAACTTTGCTTAGCTAAGAAGGCAATGTCTATTACCAAACATGAAATGCTTAGCAGCATCTAATAATGTAACCAAAATATTCAGGTATTACCCAAAATCAGATTTTGTTAGTTTCCTTTATATCCATTTGCACCACCTAAAAGGACACTAAGCACACAGTGGCCACTCAGTAAATGATATTACCTAATATTTTGTGTCTGGGCTACTTCCTGGGCCCTGGAATAACCTTGTTGGTGAAGATAATACCACCATCACTCAGCAAACTACCCAGCTCCTAACAACCCTCTGAAGGACAGAGTAGCCACTCTCATCTTTCAGGTCAAGAAACTGAGGCTCACATGAACTGTCTTCTCCAAGGTTCCTGACCTATTAAAGGAAGACATAGGTCTCGAACCCAGAACGATGACTCCAATTTCAATGCTCTTTATCATACCACTCCCACAGAAATAATAATAGACCTTGCCATCTAGGCATTTGGTCATGACGAAGGTGATTATCACCCTATCACCCCAACTATATTATAAGCTGACAACAATTATATGTTGTTTTTCTTTATACATTTTAAATTGCCAGTTCTGATAGCTTTATGCATCAACTTGGCTAGGCTATATAGTCCCCAGTTATTCAATCAAACACTAATCTAGGTGTTGCTATGGAGGTATTTTGTAGTTGTGACTAACACCTATCATCAGTTGGTTTTAAATAAAAGATATTATTCTCCAATCTGGGTGGGCCTGATCGTATCAGTTGAAAAGCCTTACGAGCAGGACTGAGATTTCCCTGAGAAGGAAGAAATCCACCTGTGGACTGCTGTGCCAGTTCCTGTCTGGAGTGTTTCCAGCCTGCCCTTCCTGATGGCCTACCCTCTGAATTCCAGACTTGCCTAGCCAGCCCCCATAACTATGTAAGCCAATTCCTTGCAATAAATTTCTTAACATAGTTAAATTTCTTAATACAGTTCTGTTTTTCTGGTAGAACCTTGACTGACACACCCATCCCCGTGGCAGGCACATTACTATACAGGAACAATAAATGTTTGTTGAAATGCCTGTCTGAAATCATACAATGTAGGCATTGTTTACAAAATTATTTTCATTTAAAGCTATGCTCCACAACGTCATCAAGATCTCTTTTCAATTATAAATATATGTGTGTGTGTGTGTGTGTGTGTGTGTGTGTGTGTATTTTAAGGTACAAATCCATCAATAACACAATTCAAGGTGTAAATGAGGTCAAAGCTTCCATGCATTCTGTTATATACCAACTACAGTAATTACAGATCCCCTAAGTCAGATTTAGCAGTGAAATAGTAGGAAGAAAATTTACATTTTTTATTTTCATATCAAAGAAATAATTTCTTTTGCAAAACAAACAAACAAACAAAAAACAGTACGCTTACATTTTAGGGAACATGCATTTTGTTTCTATTACTCATCAAATCTCCCACATTTAGATTCTTCATTTAGACAGACTAATTTGTACAGAATTACCAAAACCCAAGGGCTGAGGTAACAATCTGGGGCTGGAAAATGGACAACTATGCAGTGATACAGCCCAACAGGAGGAAAGAATCTATAACAGCCCCAAAGGAGATGGACATTTTCTATGGACAAAAGTAAGTGTGAAGGGGCCAGTTGTGGACAACAGCACATATCTCAGAGTTTTGGAGACTGAACAAAACAACATGCAGTGCTGCTTCTCAAACTTCTCCATCAACGTATCCCTAAGTAAACTAAAGGAGGTAGGGGTATCCCTCAGAGCATGGGGAGTATAGCCCTACCCATCCTCTCCATAACCCCCAAGCAAAAAATTTCTTTAAAGTATATTGTTTTACCTAAAAAATGCAGGTAGGATTTGTATTCTGCATTCATGTTTGCTCTAGCATGAAAACACTGTTCTAAATTATTTACCATAATGTAAAATCGATATTCCAGAAGAATCACCACATTTAACCTATACTTTGTGTCTAGCATGGTACTGTATCCCCTAACCTGGAAGTATTCAGTGATCCGGTTGAGCAGCACAGATCAATGTAAAGCACCCAACACAAGGACTGGCATATAATAGGCCCTCAGTAGGTGGAGATGTTGTGGTTGTTGTTATTATTATTATTGATATTGTTGTTATCCCAAGCAAAAGATCATGGGGCAGTGATTATTATTGATATTGTTGTTATCCCAAGCAAAAGATCACGGGACAGTGAAAAAATACAGAATCCTCTAAGCCTCGCAAATGTGGTAAGACATCAAGAAAACTTTTAAGGAGCTACACTGTATGCAGTTAGAGTAGCGACAAGGGCATAAGGCATCCTGATGAAGGGAGTTACGGTAAATATTTTCCTTTGAACTCAGACAGCTTTGACAAGGAAAGGTAACTATGTCCCCAAACCTCCACACAGCCCCTCAGACTCACTCTCTAGTCTCTTGAGGCTCCCATGAATAGGACTATCAACATGGTTCATTTGTTTTTCCAGACTCACCTCTTTTTCAGTCAGTTCAGCTTGTAAAGCATTGACCTTCTCTTTCAGATCTTTGTTCTCTTTTCGGAAAGATTCTATCTCTTCTAGTCTTTCCCGATCATCTCTCTCCCGCTGTTCTTTCAAACGCTCAATTATTCTCTCCTGTGAGGCAATTATCAAAAAAGAAGTGAAAAACCATCAGTGTGTGTGTCAGGGCACGCTACAAAAGGAAATGGGAGGCAATAAATGTAAGAAATGCTCTACATGAGTCAACACACGCAAGACAGTCGAACTTGGGTTTGTGAAGACAGACTGCATAACAGCATTTGGGAAAGACAATCAATATGGCTTTAGGCTTACTAATAAAAGTCAGCATCACAGCATTGCAAGGGATCTTAATGTTCAAGGTCTGAGGCTGTTCTTGGCTCATGGTGGTACTTGGGAAATTTCAAAAGCAGTACCAGAAGGTTTAGGCACCAAGACTCTAGACTTATTAAAGCCTTTAATGGACAAGTGGAAGAAGCTAACAACTAACCTCTTGGTTCAGCCCTCTTTGCTTGGTTTTCCTGTTGGACATCAAAAAACCTTCCTTGGTTTCTGAAGACTGCTCTGCTAGAAAGGGGTTCTCAGTGGGGTAAGACCTAGGCTCTATAAGACTTAGGTCTGAACTCACAGTGAGAACTTGAGACAAAATAAAGAATGAGCTCATTGGATAAGTGATTTGCCAGTGTGCCTGGAGATGGTCATTTTCCTCCATATTTTTCCAATGGCTTCTTGGCCATCAGTAGAGACTCCAAAACATTGCTTTAATTAGACAAAGTTCAAATAGCAGCTCTCCTTTACTGAGAGCTTACTATATGCTAGGCACTGCGATGTGCCCTTCTCCATCTAAACCTCATCACAACTGCACAGTCTGAACCAGTGCACTAGTAACAGTATAGTAGGAAACCCAGGCCCAGAGACTGGCTAACTCATCCAAGGTGACCTAGCACATAAGCAGAATGCACAGCCTAGCATCCAAGGCTTTCTGAGTCTTAGCCATGTCCATGAGACCACACTGCCACAAACAGATGCATGGTGCCAGTTAAGGAGACCTGAGAACCTTGTGTCCCTTGACTTACATGCTGAAATGAAAACACTAGTCTGGTAGTCATGCTCTCCAAAAATGTGGAATCTTATCAATATCAAAATAAAAGCCTTCTTCTTTTTAAGTAAAATTGCTCTGGGGTAAAGTTTGAGCTAGATCTCTAAAATTTGTTTCAAATTACCCAACACATATTTGAACTTCCTTTAGGATGGCGACATTAAAAAATATTGGTGCAACAACTACTCTTAAGGATCCTGATATTATCTTTTATATTCTTAAAAGTATGAGACAAGGCCTGATACGTAAGACAACGTAAAACAGTATGTGATGCAGAGGGAGGTTAGTTTGAACACTTAGCCTGTGATTTAAGTTCCCCGAGGGAAGCAACTATTCTACCCCAATGACAATAATTTATGTACCTAATGCTCTCAAGGAAAAAAAGAAGTATCACTATTGTTTTGCAATTAGCTAAAAACACTTTAAAATGAAGTATATTATTACAACATTGGGGGTGGAAACAGAACAAATCAGTCTACTAATTGCCTACATTTGTTTCTTCTTGATTCCAGTTACAGTCCTATTTGACTCTGTCTGTGACACTGGTGAATGGATGATTATGCCATCTACAAAAGAAGAAAATGGCCTCAGTGCACAGGAAGTCTCTCAAGGGCTTTTAAAATTTTCAGCAGCTGAACCCTTACTGCTTTATGCCTACACTCATTGCAAAAGCATCACAGCTGGTCACCCGGCCACCAGGCCCTGTCCATGCCATCACTGCCACCACACGAGCTGTTGGAGTGACATTTTTTTTTAAGTCCCAAACTGACCATGTCACCTCACTACCTCACTAATTAGTCTGACTGGATCACGTGGCCTTTATTCCTACTCGGTGCCCTTCATATGGTTTCACTGCATGTCCATCCTCCCAGCCTAGCTTTCCAAAGGGCAGCACTCAAATCCTGTGACTCTTAACTCAGGGGCTGGGCAAACTGTCTGGCATACAACAGGCAATTAAAGAAGCTGAAGGAAGGAATAAGAGGAATAAGAACTCAACTTAGGGATTGTCTTAGCTTCAAAGGAAGGGAAACAAAATTAAGTATGCGTGTTAACATCCAGAAGGTGTCAGAGTTATTTGGTAAGTAGGTTGATTTGCTCTAAGCACTTGTACTATTGACTGGGCATCGATGACAAAAAAAATCAGCAAGCACTATAATGTTTTTAAGAGTTATTGATGATTCAATACTACAAAATATTTCTCCGTCAATCACAAAACTAATTTAACTGTCAGCCACGCAGGGCCAGATGTCAAAAACATGTGTTAAAAGGCCCTAATATGCCATGATCTACTTGATTAACAACTAACTTGCAGAAATTCCAACAATGTGTTCTTGTTTTAGTCTTATTTGCATTGGCAAGTGTTTCTTGTGCACTCATCTGGCTCTGCACAGGTCTAATCTATTTGTGCTTTATCACTGAGCGGGAACTGAATTACAGCAGCCTCCGGCTCTGCTATCTGCCTTTCTCAACTGCTTATCTGCTATGTGGCTACAGCAAGGCTTGGCGAGACCAGCTTTATAAATACTGTGGGTTCCGTCTCTTGAGCTTCTGTGTGTCAATCCTAGAACTAAGTCATACTCAAGCTTAACTTGCTCAGTGGCATTATTTTTTGCACTGTGAATATGTATATAAATTCTTAGAAACTAAAATGAATAACACACTCCCCAAAGGTCATGATTCAAGTGGAATGGTGAACAGTGCCTAATAGGTTCTATTCATCAGCCAAATGACAGCAAATAATTAGATGTTCTTATGAGTCCATGATTTTTAATAAATCATTTTATTTTTTGTACCATATCTTGTTTCAGGGGATCTGTTCAATTAAATGTGGATAAAACTGAAACTTGTGAGGGAAGGGCCATTAAAGGTGATCATGATGTTATCAAAACCATAATTGCCAGAAGATTTGCATTTTAGTCCCATTCCATCACCTGTGAGCTGAGTGGCCTTGGGATAGTCCAGGGGAGGCAACAAAGTCCCAACATAGGGCCAACTTAGACAGAGTAGAAGTGGCTTCCTGGAGCACTGGGTTGAGAAGTTAGCATGCACCATGGTCTATCCATGACATCCCCCTAGCACCCAGAAATGGGGAATGGTGCTGCATCTGCCCAAAATTTTCAGTTCTGGGCAAGTCATTTCATCTCACTAAGGCCATTTCCCATCTTTAAAATGGAAGAGCATAGATTTGGTATTTCTCAAAGTGTGGTCATTTCACCACTTTCATCGGAATCACTGGCATGCTTTTATAAATCACAGGTTCCGGGGCGCCTGGATGGCTCAGTCGGTTAAGCATCTGCCTTCAGATCAGGCATGATTCCACAGTCCTGGGATCGAGCACCGCATCAGGCTCCCTGCTCACTGGAGAACCTGCTTCTTCCCTCTCCTTCCTGCTTGTGTACTCTCTCTCGCTATCTCGGTCTCTGTCTCAAATAAATAAATAAATAAACTTTTTTTTAAAAAGTCACAGGTTCCTTCGCCCCATGGAAAAGCAACTGAATCAGAATCACTAGGAAATGGGATCCAGGAAACTGTATTTTAAGAAGCTCCCTAGATGAAAAGATTATTTGGATACACATAAAAGTTTGGTATTGGAATAAACACTTAAAAGGAATCTACTATTCTTTGTCCTGTGATAAAGAACCTTGCCAGTTCCTATCCAATGTTTTTGTCTGCACTTTTCAAATACACTAACATTCTGATTTTGTCACCTTTTGAAAATTCCCTTCAAATGAATTGATCTGTGTTTGCTTTTAATTTTCATTACTGTGAAAGGCTAAAAGTCAGATGCAAATAAGGTTTGAAAACTAAGAGCTCACAGGCCAAAGCTGGCCTACCTCACATTTGGCTTGAGCATCATAATATTGTAAAACTTGAACTTGAATGGTTTGAGGTAGATCAAGGACTCTGCCACTTGCCACAGTTGCCAGCAGTCCCTACAGCCTCACACCAAACCCACTTCCCTCATTTTTGTTCTCTGCCTGGGTCTTCAAGGTATCTAACTACTCCACTCCTCATCTACTGCCCAATTCAGATTTCATGCACCTGAGATCGTAGATCAGCAAACTGAATAATTATTATCAAGGTAGTTCCAAAGAGAATGGAACTTACTGAACGTAGAGGTCAGCTAATTTCAATGTGCATTTTGAAAATAATGTAGTAAGAGAAGAGGCTTGCCCCATGTGATGCAACTCTCAAGTGGTGGCATGAGTGTGAGAGGGGGGCAGACTCCCATGGACCTCAGCCTTCCTTCCCAGTCATCCCCTCGGTCTCAAAGGAAGTGCTTAAATAAAAGGAATTGTTTCAGATTTGGGAATTGTTTTGGGATTTAAACTAGAATAAATCAAATCTTAATTGGGCCAGGGGAAAAAATGATAAAATCCTGCCAAGAATCCATGACATGGAAAAATTATATGGTATATGTTTACTTCCGTAAAGTTTCAGAAAGAAATTGAGAGGTAGTAATGCACTGACATCATATCACTCAAAAACTGCAAACAGGATATATAATCATTAATATTTTTGAACCAACATTCCCTCATTCAAATTTTTACAAACAAAATTACTACAGAGAGTTTTGGTAGTAAATTCTTAAGAATTTTAAAAAGAGTATTTTCCCTGAGGAATCATCTTATTTATTCTTTTATGTTTTCAAGTAAAATTGTATATCTTTATAATTTAATATTAAAGTTATAATGTTATAATTTCTATCTAGCCATAGAATTACGGCTCTTGCTTTTAGCATCTCTATTTTTTTATGTAGTGCTGTGGCTCTCAGACTAGAGTGGACAATCACAATGACTGGATGTCCATACCAGGAACTTGCTAAAGTGCAGAATCCCAGGCCCTCTCAAAGTTCCGGTTTAGTAGGTATAGATGGAGCCTAATGATTTAGATTTCTAACAGGCACCTCCTGGTGATTCTGACATAGAAGTCAAAGAAGGCTTCTTTAAGATACACTGGCTTAAAAAAAAAAAAATCTGTGGGCCATTTAATCTAATGCCTTTCTTTCTGCAAATCTGAGGTGCTGGGAAAGAGAGTTACTTGCCAAGGCCATCCAGTCAGTCAATGGCAGGGCTGGGACTAGCTCCTACCCAGGTCTCCTTCCATTTGACTTCATTACTACAGTTCATAGACTATGATAATGGGGAATAGAGGACCCAGGTAGTCTAGCTCTCAAGTCCACATCCTTGACTACTGTGTAATATAGCTTCTCAGGAAGCTGAACTCCTAGAAGAAAAGGAATTAAATCTGCAGAAAGTAAAGAACATTCCAGGCTAGGTAATAGTGTGGGCAAAGGGTCTGAGAAAGGAAGGAACACGGCAGACTTGAAGATCCAGGCCAGCATAGCTAGAATACAGAGAACGAGGGAAGAGAGGTGAGGGATGAGGCTGGGAAAGAAGGAAGGGAAAAAGGAAAAAGAGGGAAGGTAGAGGAAGGGAGCGACTGAAGAGCAAAGGAGGGAGGAAAGAATAAGAAGGAGAAAGGGAGGGTGCCTGGGTGGCTCAGTTGGTTAAGCAACTGCCTCCGGCTCAGGTCATGATCCTGGAGTTCCAGGATTGAGTCCCGCGTTGGGCTCCCAGCTCCACGGAGAGTCTGCTTCTCCCTCTGACCTTCTCCCCTCTCATGCTCTCTCTCACTTTTTTTCTCTCTCTCTCAAATAAATAAATAAAATATTAAAAAAAAAAAAAAAAGGAGAAAGGGAAAGAGGGTGGGAGGATAGGAAGGGGAGAGGAGTAAGGCAGGCAGGCAGAGAGGTAGCTGATCAGATATGAGTCAGATCAGATGAAGGGGTGGATCGTATGTACCACATTAAGGATTTCAGTTTTTATCATCCTAAGAACAGTAACAAGCTAGTGAAGGTTTTTAAGCAGGGCCAAATGTGATGTGATCAGGTTTGCATTTCAAGGCTCTCCTGGTTTATTTAATGTGCCAAGTATACTGAGGAGGGCTAACATGGGAGTAGGAGGTCCAGCTGGGAAGACGGGTAGTGTGAGCACATGGAGAAAAGCGGGCACACTTAGATCATCTCTTCCCAACCACACTTCCCTAAATCCTGACACCTCCATTTTTCAGCCCAAGCTCACCTTTTCTGACAAAGCCTCTTCAAGTGTTGCTAGCGCAGTATCTGTATTACTGGAATCCGTCTGCAAGGACTTCACTCTGTCTTTCAGATTGGTTAGTTGTTTGTCTTTATCCCTAAGTTGTTCTTGCAAGTTTTCAATCTGAAAATAAAGATCACCATATTTAATGCATATTTTATAACATATTCAAGGCCAGGATTCCTGAACTGGACCTGTTTTTAAAAAAAATAGACCCCAGGTTACGGACATTGTCAGCATTGAGATTACAGTGACTTAGAATCAAGGCCATTTTGATGAGACCTCATCCTTCCATGTAATTCAATTTGTATTGAAATGGTGATACAGATAAGCAGACTACCTCTTTCCATACTGATGCAAGCCCTTCAGACATATAAGCATTGCTATTTCTACCTATTTCTATCCCTCCCACCAGACCGGTCCATAATCTAACCTTCGTATAGGGAATCGGAGAAATACATATACAGGATTTTTTCATTCAATGAAAAGACATGTATTGGGTGCCCATTCTGCATCAAGCACCATATCAGTATATGCAGAACCTATGTAGTCATTCACTCACTCCTTTATTCAGTATTAAACTTTGTGATATGCCAAATGTTGTCAAGTAGCTGTTTCAAAGTAACCACATGAAAAGCCAAGTAGGTTATCATCAGTAGACTGCTAATGGGAAGAACTTGTGATATAAATCAAATGTAACAAGTACTAAACACTCCATTTGGCAACTAAGTCATGTGCTGGCAACCAACCAGCCACTTTTATCCACTATCTGCAGCCTGAAATAAACACGCCAAATAGCTGATTATAACGCCTGCCCATGAGCAGCAACAAGGACCTTTCCCGGGCATTGCGTACATTATCATTCATGTTTTTATTCTCTGCTTTCAAACCATGTATTTCTTATCTCAGGATTAAAAAAAGCCCACTGTACAAACAATTTATTCGTATTAAGGGTTTTAAAGTGACAAGTAAAAAAAGCAGTACAACTCTAAGATAAGTCCATTCAAAATATTTGTATTCTGCACCCAAGCTTTCGCAGGAAATCATTCCAAATGCATGTTTAACAATGTGTGACTTAAACAAATTTTTGGATTATTTGATTCATTTAGCATAAATCTGGAATGCAACACAAGTAATGACAGCAGTCGCAGCAGCAACGAGGAGAAGAGGGTGACAGTTGAGGTGGCAGTAGCAGCAGCAGCAAAATAGCTCTGAATGCAAAAACAATGACCTGTTGACCCTCAACTGGCAGGACATGGGACTTGGCTAAATTTTCCAATGGCTACAAGGGATTTAAACTAACAGAGATGGACTTTTTTCCTTCCTTCCTTTCCTTCCTCTCTTCCCTTCCTTCTTTCCCTCCTTCCTTCTCCCTTCTTCCTTCTTTCCTTTCTTTTTCCCACGAATGTATCTTTTTAAAAAGACATGTTTTCTGCCTTGAGACAGACGTCCTGGAAACTCAAGTTATAGGTCAAATAATTAGTCTTCTCCTTCATCAAAATGCAATGTATTCTGCCCACATACCACTGTGAGAATTCACTCAAAAGGCCTAATCATCTGCAGTCAAAACAAAGGCTTTCTCCATTCCAGACAAGCATTCACGTGGTTACACAACACCATAAATAAATATATGGGTGAACAAGAATACGGATGGCTACATGTCAGAATGATACTCGTTATATAAAAGAAGCCAACAGCTGAGAGGACTGGCTCTTTAAGGAGAGTGTGTGCTATTACTTTGAGTACACCCACACCCACAGATACATTTATATACACAAATATGTCTAAATCCATGGTGGTTCCAAGCCAACTCATTAGGCACCTCCTGTCACCGTAAGAGACAGTGCCCTGGACAGGACAGAGGATACCTTCTCTCAGGGCATTAGCCGTGGGCAGTGGTAGGCACTGATTTCAAGGGACTTTGGGCACTGGAAATAGAGGCTAAAAAAGAATATAAGCCTGTGAGAGACTTCTTGGGGCCTCCCCAAATCACTGAGAGGACTGAAGAAGTTTAGGGCCAGGGTCTTACCAGGTAATATAACACTTTGTATTTTCTGGTTTGCTGATAGTAGCCATCCTAACGGGTATGAGATGGTGTCTCCTTATAGTTGAATTGTCTCCTTATAGTCTCCTTATATCTTGATTTTCATTTCCCTAATGACTAATGATGTTGAGTGATCTTTTCATGTGCTTACTAGCCACTGTTTATCTTCTTGAGAGAAATGCCTATTCAAGCCCTTTGCCCATTTTTGAATCAAGTTGTTTGATTTTTGTTGTTGTTGTTGTTGAGTTTTAGGAATTCTCTATATATTCTGCATATTAATTGCCTGCCACATATATAATTTATAAATATTTTCTCCAATTCTGTGGCTTGCCTTTTTAATCTGCTGATATTCTTTTGATGTGTAAATTCCCCCATCAATACTGCTTTCTCTACATTCCATAAGTTTTGGTACACTGCACTTTTGTTTTCATTCACCTTTAAGTATTTTTTCATTTCTCTTGTGATTTGTTTTGATCCATGCATTTTTTAAAAGCGTGCTGTTTAATTTCTGCAAATTTGCAAAATTTCCAGTTTTTCTGTTACTGATTTCTAACTTCATCCTTTTGTGGTTAGAGAAGATACTTTCTATGATATCCCTCTTTTAAAATCTATTGAGACTTAATCTATGGGCTATCATATGGTCTAGTCTGGGTAATGTCCCACGTGTACTTGAGAAGAATGCACATGCTGTCATTGTTGGATAGAGTGTTCTGAATAGGTCTGTTAGATCTTAATGATTTATTTTGTTGTTTAAATCCTCTATTTCCCTACTTATCTTCTCTCTGATTATTTTATTATTGAGAGTGGAGCACAGGCATTCCAACTATTACTGCAAAACTATCTTTTTCCTCTTTCAGTTCTGTCAAGTTTTGCTTCACGTATTTTGATGGTCTGGCATTAAGTTCATAAATGCCTGTAACTGTCATATCTTCCTGTATTGAAACTTTCATTAATTTATAAGGCCTTTATTTGTCTGTCGTAAACTTTTCTGACTTAAAGTTTGTTTTGTCTCTTTCAGTTACTACTTGCACAGAACATATTTCTCCATCCTTTCACTTTCAATCTATTCGTGTCTTTGGGTCTATAGTGAATCTCTCATAGATAGCATATAGTTGGATCATGGTGTGGGTGGTGGGGAGGGGTTGTTCATTTGTTTTCTTGTTCTTAGAAACATTCTAAGTTTCTGCCAATCTCTATTTTTCAATTAGAGTTTAATCCATTTACATTTAAAGTAATTACTGAAAAGAAGGGACTTATGTATGTCATTTTGCTATTTGTTTCTGTAGACCTTATAATATTTTTGTTCTTCATTTCCTGCATTACTCTCTTCTTTCGTCCTTAGTCGATTATTTGTAGTAAAATGATTATATTCTATAATCATTTTGTGTGTATGTGTATATATTCTACAGATATTTTTTTTGTGCTTACCATGGGGATTACTTGTAACATCCTAAATTTGTAACACTTAATTTCAACACTTTGAATTTATACCAGCTTAGTTTCAACATACAAAAATTCTGCTCTTTTATAGCTCCATCTCTACCCCTTGTGGTTGCTGATGTCACAAAATTCTATCTTTATACATTGTGTGTTCCCAAACACAAATAATAATTCTTTTAAATACATTAGCCTCTTACCTAATATGGAAAATGAAACATGAAGTTACAAACCAAAGTTACAATAATACTAGTTTTTAGACTAATAATTTTTGTAAATATATTAGTCTCTTAGGTCATGAGAAAACAGAAAATGGAATCACAAACCATTATTACAATAATACTAGCTTTTGTAATTGCCCATGTACTTACCTTTATTGAGATATTTATTTCTTCACATGGCTTTGGGTTACCATCTAGTGTCTTTTCATTTCACCCTGAATGACTCCCTCGAGCATTTCTTATAGGACAGCTCTAGTGGTAACAAACTCCTAAGCTTTTATTTATCTGGGAGTATCTTAATTTTCCCTCACTGTTTTTTTTTTTTTTTTAATTTTTTATTTAAGTTCAATTAACATCTAGTGTATTATTAGTTTTGGGGGTAGAATTTAGAGATTCATCAGTTGCATATAACACCCAGTGCTCATTACATCAAGTGCCCTCCTTAATGCCCATCACCTAATTACCCCATTCCTCTATACATCCCCCTTCCAGCAACCCTCAGTTTGTTTCCTACAGTTAAGACTCTTTTATGGTTTGCCTTCCTCTTGAAGAGTTTTGCTGGATATAGGATTTTTGGTTGACAGAAGTTTTTATTTTTGTTTTTTCTTTTAGCACTTTGATTATATCGACCCACTGTCTTCTGGCCTCCAAAGTCTGATCAGAAGTCTGCTTATAATCTTATTTAAGATCCCTTGTAAGTGACAAGTCACTTCTCTCTTGATGTTTTCAAATGTATCTCTTTGTCTCTAGATTTCAAAAGTTTGGTTATAATGGGTCTTGGCGTGGGTACCTTTGAATTTATCTTTCTGGGAGCTTATTGAGCTTCCTGGATGTTTATATTCATGTCCTTAATCAAATTTGGAAAGTATCATCCATTATTTCTTCAAATATTTTTTTTGCCCTTTGCTCTCACTTCTCTTTCTAGGACTCTATAATATGTGTGTTGGTCCATTTGATGATGTCCCACAGGTCTCTCAGGTTCTGTTTACTTTTTTTCAATATTACTTCTTTTTGTTTCAAGTTCATTGATTCTTTCTTCTGGCTGCTCAAAGTTGCCTTTAAATCCTTCTAGTAGATTTTTCATTTCAGTTATTATATTTTTCAGCTCCAGAATTTCCTTTTGGTTTCTTTTGAGTTTTCTATCTTTACACTGATATTTCCATTTTGCTCATACATTCTTTTCTTTATTCCTCCCACATCTCCCTTTTGTTCTTTGAGCATCTTCAAGAGTATTGTTTTAAAATCTTTGTCTAGTAGATCTGCCATCAGGTCTCAGGGCCAGTTTCCGTCGATTTTTTTCCCCTTTGATTCCTACTTTCTGTATGCCTTGTGATTTTTGTTGTTGTTGAAAACTGGATGTGGTAACTGTGGAAATCAGATTCTCCCCATTTCCCAGGGTTTGTTGTTTTTTCTTACAGTTTTTATTGTTTTATTTGTTGTTGTCATTGTTGTTGTAGGCTATCTCTGTGCCAAAAATCAGTCTGAGGTATAAATATAAGGTCTTTTCAAGTCTTTTCTGAGCCCATATCTTTTCCCAGGTATGTGTAATCATTTTCTAATTTTCCTTATATATGAAGTTGCTCATGAATGTCCTAATTTTCAATGTGTGGCTCTCAAAAGAGAGGAAGAGAAAATGAATGAAGAGGAAAAGGACTGCCAGTCCTTTAAGTCCCCTAGAAGTCAGTTCAGCAGTGGAGAAGGGGCTTGCACCAATGTGAGGAGGTGCAACAACAATGGCTGCTGATTCTGACTGTACCTCCGAGATCAGAAGCAACAGTCAAAGATCAGAACACAGATCCTTGATATTAGGAAGGTGGGTTTTTTTTGTTTGTTTGTTTTTTGTTTTTTGGTTTTTTTTTTGCTTACTTTGGCTCTCTCAAGCTGTGCATAGGCTGCTCCAGGCACACATATTCAGCTGCCTGCAGCTTTGCTAAAGGGTGGGAAATGGTTAGTTTCCACTGTGTGAAGAGCTAATATTGACCAAAATTAATGGCATTTTATCATCTCAGCCTTCCTCTGGAAGTTGCAAGCCTTCAATAGACTCCAGAGTTCCAAAATAGTTACATCAGTTAGATTCTGACAGTGTAATCGTTGTCTACATGAAGAGAGACATTCCTAGTGCCTCTGACTCCTCCATCTTCCCAGAAACCTCCCCCAGAAATACTCTTTACACAACACCAAGGAAAAGGCAAAACTGCTTGCTAGTATGTACAGGATCCACTATGGATCCTATTTAAACCATGGATTTAAATACAAAGATTTAGGGGCACCTGAGTGGCTCAGCCAGTTAAGCATCTGCTTTCAGCTCAGGTCATGACCCCAGGGTCCTGGGATGGAGCCCCATGTCAGACTTCCCTGCTCAGTGGGGAGTCTGCTTCTCCCTCTACCTCTGCCCCTCCCCTTGTTTGTATGCGCTCTCACTCTCTCTCAAATAATTAAATAAAATAAATTCTTTTTAAAAATAAAATAAATACAAAGTTTTAAATCAATCCATTGTATTGGGTTTCTATTATTGCATGAAATATTAGCATAAACTTTGCAGGTTAAAACAACATGAATTTATTGCCCCACAATCTATAGACCAGAAGTCCAAGTATGGTGTAATTGGTTTCTCTGCCTATTGTCTCAGAAAGCTGATATCAAAAGATCATTCAGGGGTGCCTGGGTGGCTCAGTGGGTTAAAGCCTCTGCCTTCGGCTCAGGTCATGATCTCAGGGTCCTGGGATCGAGCCCCACATCAGGCTCTCTGCTCAGCAGGGAGCCTGCTTCCCCCTCTCTGCCTGCCTCTCTGCCTACTTGTGATCTCTCTCTGTAAAATAAATAAATAAAATCTTAAAAAAAAAAAAGATCATTCAGGCTGAGCTCTCATCTGGAACTTGGAGTCCTCTTTCAAGATCATTCACATTGTTGGCATTATTCAGTTCATTGCTGGCTATTGGCTAGCAGTTGCTCTCAGCAGCTAAACCTGTCTTAGGTCCTTGCTACATGACCCTCTTCATCTTCAAAACTAGCAACAGAGCACTTTTTACATGTCAAATTCCCTCCTCCATGCTTTAGGCTTTTCTGAGTTTTCTGTCTCTGACCTCTAGACTCAGATTTACAATGCTCAAGTGATTAGTTCAAGCCCACCCAGATAATCTCCCTTTTGGTTAACTCAAGGTCAATTGAATAGCAACTTTAATTACATCTGCAAATTCCCTTTTGCATAAAATGTAATCCAAACATTGACATAACACCAGGGAGCCCACGTCATAAGCACCATCCTAGAATTCTGGGTACTATACTCATATATTTCATCTATAATAAAAAACATAATAGTCTCTTAAAAGATTCCTTAAAAAAAGAATTCTGCAAGAGAAATTTATCCAAATCTGAAGAATTAATTATAATGGGATGTGTGACATTTTAAAATGGCATTTCTGAGGCTGCCATTTTTACATGGCCTAAAGTTAAAATAAATAAACTTTAAGCTTATGAAATAGTTAGGTACTGTATATGCCAAACCTCTTCACTAGAAGCCAGGCATTGTCCTAAATACTTGTTTTTTTTTTTAAACATTTTATAATGAGATAATTGAGATTTCCATGCAATTATAAGAAATAATATAAAGAGATTCCTTACACTTGTTACCTAGTTTCCTCTAGTAGTAAAATCTAGCATAACTATAGCACAGTATCACAACCTAGAAATCGATGTTCATACAATCCATTGATCTTATTCAGTTATCACCATTTTTATACGCACTAATTGGGGTGTGTGTGTGTATCTCTATCTGTGTCTGTATTTATTTCTATGCAATTGTATCATGTGTATAGATTCATGTGACCACCACCAAAGTCAGGATACAGAACAATTCCATCCCCCAAAAGATCCCTTGTGTTGTCCTTTTATAATTGTACCTGCTTATGTCTGTCTCTGTCCCCATCTCTAACCCCTGGCAACAATGAATCAGTCCTCCATTCTACAACTTTACCATTTTATAAATGTTACAAAAATATAGGCATACGGTATATAACATAACCTTTGGCATTGTTTGTCTTTTCCACTCAGTATGATTCTCTGGAAGCCCATCTAAGTTGTTATGCCTATCAACAATTTGTTTTCTTTCATTACTAAGTAGTAGTCCCTGGTATGGATCTATCAGCCTGTTTAACCACTTACTTGTTAAAGGATATTTGGGTTGTTTCTGGTTTGGGGCTATTACAACCAGGCCACTATGAACATTCACGTGTAAGTTTTTTCTAAGAACATAAGTTTTCATTTCTCTGAGCTAAATGCCACCAAAGTAAAATTTCTGGGTCACAGGACTTGCAATTTAGCTATATAAGAAATTGCCAAACTGTTTTCCAGAGTGGCTCTACCATTTTACATTCCCACCAAAAATGTAGGAATGATCTAGTTTTTCTACATCCCCACCAACAATTTTGGTGTTGTCATTACTTTTTGTTTTAGTAATTCTGATAGGTGTACAGTGACATCTCATTGCAGCTTTATTTTGCACTTCCCTAATGGTTAATGATTTTGAACATCTTTTCATTTGCTTATTTTCCATCTGTACATCCTCTTCAGTAAATATCTGTTCATGTCTTTCGGGCATTTTCTAATCGGATTGTTTGGTTTTGTTTTACTGTTGACTTTTCTGAGTTCTTTTGAGAGTATTCTAGATACCAATCCCTTGTAAGATATATGATTTACACAATTATTTTCTTCCAGTCTGTAGCTTGTCTTTTCATCCTCTTAACAGGATGTGTCACAGAGCAGAAACTCCAATTTAGAGATCATGCTTTTAATATCAATTCTATGAAATCATTACTTAGCCTTAGATTCTGAATATTTTATCCTATTGTTTTTCTAATACATTTATAGGTTTATGTTTTATATTTAAGTCTATGATTCACTTTTGAGTTAATTTTTTGTATAAGGTGTGAGGTTTAGGTCAATATTCAATTTTATTGCCTATAGATGTCCAGTTGATCAAACACTATTTGTTTAAAGAAAGCTTTTCTTCCTCCATTGAAATGTCTTTGCACCGTTGTAAAATATCAATCAGGCATATTCGTATATCTAGATTTTCTATTCTGTTGCATTTGCCTATCACTTCGAGATTGTCTTGATTACAGTAGTTATATAATAAGGGTTAATATCACCTTTTTTTTCAAGATGTTTTAAGTTAATCTAGGGCTTGTGCATTTCCATACACAAAAATTATAATAAGCCTGTATATGTTCACCAAAAACCCTTGGGATTTTGAAAGGAATTTCATTAAACCTATAGCTCAGTTTGGGGAGAAGTGACACCTTTAATATGTTGAGTTTTTCAAACCATGAATACAGTGCATATCTCAATTTGGTTAGGTCCTCTTTGATTTTTTTCCTTAATATTTTATAAATTTCAGCACATAGATCCTGTACATGTTTTGGTAAATTTATTTCTAAGTATTTCATTTCCTTTGGAGTTATTATAAATGAAATTCTGTCTTTAATTTCAATTTCCATATATTCATTTTAGTATACAGAAGTGTAATTAATTTTTGTTTGTTGATCTTATATCCTCAGATTTTACTGCTTATTTTATGAACTCATTAGGAAGTTTTTCTTTTTTTTCTTTTTAAAGACACTTTGTGGTTTTCTATATAGACAATCATGTCATATGCAAAAAAGGATGGTTTTATTTTTCAATTTTTTTCTTATCACAGTGGTGAGAACTTTGGAATACTATGTCACATCCTTGCCTTTTACCTGAAATTAGGGGAAATATATTTAGTCTTAGTAGTGAAAGACAGATGTTAGCTGTAGATTTTTTGTATAAGTTCCTTATCAAGCTGAGATGGTTCTCCTCTATTCCTAACTTGCTTAGGGTTTTTAATCATAAATGAGTGTTGAATTTTATCAAATGCATTTTTCATATTAAATATATGATCACATTTTTTCTTTATTCTATTCATATGGTGGGATTACAATGATTGATTTTTTCAATGATTGATTTTTAAATGTTGAGCCAGCTTTGCATACCTGAAATAAATCCCACCTACTCATGATATATTATTCTTTTTATAAATTTTTGCATTTGATTTTCTAATATTTTGTTGAGGATTTTTTATTTAAGTTCATGAGATACAGTGGTCTGTGGTTTTGGTTTTAGGGGGTTTTGCTTTTGCTTTTGTTTTTTTATTGTTTTGGGTATCAAGGTCATACTACCCTCATAAAGTAGTTGAAAAAATATTCTCTCTTCCCTTTTCAGGAAGAAATTGAGTATAATTGGTGTTAATTCTTTAACTGTTTGGTAAAATTCTTCAGTGAAACTATCTGGGCCTGGAAATATTTCTTGTAGGAGCTTTTAAATTAAAAGTTCAATTTATCTAATGGTTATAAGATTATTCAGGTTATATATTTCATCTTGGTTAAGTTTTGATAGTTTGTGGTTTTTGAGGAATTGGACCATTTCTATTAAGATGTCAAATTTATGAGTATAAAGTTGTTTGTAATAGTCCTCTATCAACTTTTTTCTTAAGATTTATTTATTTATTTAAAGAGAGAGGGAGACCACACATGTGTGTGAATTGGGAGGGGGCAGAGCAAGCAGACTCCTCACTGAGCATGGAGTACAATGCAGGGCTCATCTCAGGAGCCATGAGATCATGACTGAACCAAAACCAAGAAGTCAGACACTTAACCAACTGAGCCACCCAGAGTCTCCTCCTCTATCAATTTTTTAATGGCTACACAATCTGCAATATTTTTTGCTTCATTTCTGATATGGATGATTTTCATCTTCTCTCTTTTATCTTTATCACTATTGCTGGATTTTCCTGATTTTCTCTACTGTTTCCATGTTTTCAATTTTATTGATTTCTGCTCTACTATTATTCTTCCTTATATTTGCTTTGGGTTTATTTTTTCTTTTTCTGGTTTATTGAGGTAGAAACTTTGATTATTTCTTTGCAACATTTCCTCTTTTCTAATGTAACCATTTAGTGCTATAAATTTCCCTCTCAGCACTGCATTAGCTGCATCCCACAAATTTTGATATGTTGTATTTTCATTTTCACTCAGCTATATATATTTTTCCCCTTTTTGACTTCATCTTTGAGGGATGGATTAATATTCACTAAGCATCTTTGTGTTTTTTTAAGATTTTTATTTTTTTTTAAGCAATCTCTACACCCAACGTGGGACTCAAACCCACAACCTCAAGATCTAGAGTCACACGATTTACCAATTGAGCCAGCCAGACACCCCTACTTAGTATCTTTGAACCATGGATTACTTGTAGATTCTCATATCCTCCATTATTGAGTTCTAATTTGATTCCATTATGGTCATAGAACATACCGTATGAATTCAATTCTTTTAACTATGTTCAGGTTTGTTGTACAACCCTGAATATGCTCTATCTTACATGTACACTTGAAAAAAGTGTATAGTTCACAATTGTTGGGTAGAGTGTTCTACAAATGTCAATTAGCTCTTGCTCGTTAATAGTTATTCAGTTCGTCTGTATCTTTGCTAATTTTCTATATTTAATTCTATCAACTGCTAACAGTAAGGTGTGGAAGCCCCATCTATAATAGTGAATTTGTGCATTTCTCTTTTCAGTTCTATGAGTTTTTATTTCATATATTTTGTTTGGTGCATACACATTGAGGATCACTATGTCTTCTTGGTGGATTACTTCTTTTATTATATAATTTCTCCTATTGTTCCTAGTAATCTTCTTTGCTCTAAAGTCTACCTAATTTGATATTAATGTAGCTATTTCTCCTTTTTAAAAATTAATGTTAGGAGCACCTAGGTGGCTCAGTCAGTTTAGTGTCCAAATCTTGATTTTGGCTCAGATCAAAGATGTAAAATTTAGCCCTGTGTTGGGTTCCATGCTAGGCATGCTGCCTACTTAAGATTCTCTCTCCCTCTCCCTTTGCCCCTCGCCCCACACTTTCTCCTTCACACTCTCTTAAAAAAATAAGTAAGTTAACATGATATATCTTTTTCCATTCTTTTATTTCCAACCTACAATGTCATTGTGTTTGAAGTGAATTTCTTATAGACAGCATAAAATTATTCAAGGTTTGGGGGCTGTTTATTTGTTTGGGGTTTTTTCTACATCCACTTGGATAATCTCTTTTAATTGGTATATCTTGGTCATTTATATAAAGTAATTATTGATACATTAGAGTTTAAGCCTGCCATTTTATTATTTGTTTTATGTTCATTTCCCCCATTTCTTTTTTGCCTTCCTGAGGGTTACTGGATAAATTTTTAGGATTCCATCTTCCTTTATTTTTTTAAGATTTTATGTCTTTATTTGACAGAGAGAGATCACAAGTAGGCCAGAGAGGCAGGCAGAGAGAGAGCGGGAAGCAGGCTCCCTGCTGAGCAGAGAGCCCGATGCGGGGCTCGATCCCAGGACCCCGAGATCATGACCTGAGCCGAAGGCAGAGGCTTTAACCCACTGAGCCACCCAGGCGCCCCCATCTTCCTTTACTTATACTATTTTTGACTATACAGTTTTGCATATTTTCTTAGCAACTGCTGTATGTAGTAAAATTTACATATGAAATATGTCATAACGTACTGTTATAAATGTTTTACCACTTCCAGTGGAGTACCAAAATTGCACTTTCTTAAGGTCTTTTTACCTTCCTCACTTTTTAAATCTAATCGTCTCATTATTTCCTCTACATACACTAAACACCACAACAGATATTGTTATAATTTTTGGTTCGAATGTCAAATATGATTTTTAAAAATCGTAAGGATGAAGTTAGTTTAAAATATTTATCCATATTTTTTCCATTCCACTCTTCTTTCTTCTTTTCTGAAGTTCAAATCGTGCTGTTACCATCTCCTTGCTGTTTAGAGAGAGTTTCCTTTAGCAATTGTTCAACGGTAGAAGGGCTAGTGACAAGTATTCTTGGTTTTCCTTTGTCTAAAAATGTCTTTATTTCCCTCTTCATTTCCAAATGATAGTTTCACCAAATAGAGAATTTATGGCTGGCAGTTTTTTCTTTCTGTATTTGAATAATATGCCAATTCTGTCTGGCCTCCATGGTTTCAGATGAGAAATCCAGTCATTTGAATTGGTATCCATCCTCCTATAAATATTGAGTACTTTCTCTCTGGTTGCTCTAAGATTTTTTTTCCTTGTCTTAGTTTTTAGAGGTTTAATTGTGATGTGTCTTTGGGCTTATACCATCTGGGGTTCACTCATCTTTTTAAATCTGTAGGTTTATATCTTTTGCCAAATTTGGGAAGTTTACAGTCATTACTTCTTCAAATATTTATTAGCCCCATATTCTTTCTCATCTCTTTCTGGGGCTCTGATGATATGCTAGATCTTTTATTATAGAATCACAGTTCCCTAAGCTCTATTCACTTATTTTCCAGTCTAATTTTCTTCTGTTATTTAGATTAAGTTCTATTGATCTGTCCTGACTCTACTATGGAATCCTTCCAGTAAGGCTTTCTATTTTTTCAAAGGAATTTGTAATTACTTTTTCAATCGGTTTTATGATAATTGCTTTAAAATTTTTGTCAAATAATTCCAATATCTGGTTCATCTTCATGTTGGCATTAGTTGTCTTTTCTCATTCAAATTGTGACTTTCCTGGTTCTTGGTATGAAAAGTAATATTCTATTGTATCCTGGACATTTTGAATATATGTTAGAAGATTTGTTTTCTTTTGTTTTCCTATTTATATCTTCTATTTTATCAAGCAGTCACCTTGTTTCAGTTTAGCATGTGGGTTCTGGCTGACCTCTGTGGCTTGCTGACATTGCTGCTAGGGATAGGGCAGCTCACTGCTACCAGGGACTTGGGGACTGGGAATAGGTTGACCTGCCCTGACTCCACCGATGAAACTGCTGTGGGCAGCTTGAGCCTGCCACTGCTGGTAGGTGCGAGACGGGGAATGTGTTGATTCAACGGACTCTGCTACCAATGTTCTTGTGGGCAGACTGGGCCAGTGCTAAGTCCCAGCTGGGCTTCCGTTTTCTAGTCCTTTGTCCAGAGAGAACAGGCATTTCCTTCTTCTCTTCATCCCTTCTTCCCTCTTTCACTCTAATCTTTCTCTCTTCCTTCATCCTTCCTTCTTTTCATCTAATTTCTCTTGGCAGTTCAGGATTACAGGGCTCTCCATGTCCCAAGCAGGAATATATAAAGAATAAGAACAAAACCCAGGGAACTCATCATGGTGTTCTTCAATTCCTGAAGCCCCTAGCCAATCCTCCTTCTTCTTTCCCAACTTTCAGAGTTCTTTTATGATTGTCTGTTGAATTATTTCCAGGCAATCTAAATTAAGTTGTACTTAGAGAGAAGAAGAAGGGAAATACGAGTTTATGCTATCTTGTCCCAAAACTGGAAGCTACCAAACACTTTTTAGAAGTAGATTGTTTAATTTGCTCTTCAAAATCCCATCACAGATTCAAAATGAAAAGAAGCAAGCAAACTTGTTAAGGTGACCCAGACAACTAGTGGTGAAGGGAGAATTCATATTCAAACTGTCCAACTTAGGCCCCAGACCTGCTTCGGCCTCCCCATGGCTATCCCTGAAGCCTTTAGAGAGTAACTCTCAGCCCCCTTCCTACACTGTGACCCCTGGGGATCTATTCCCACCAGATGGGAGCCAGAAGCTGGCTGGACAGTTGAGTAGTTTCCAAACCTGACTCGTCCATTTGAGATTCATTCCCAAGTGGCGTGAAGCTAGACAGCAAGTAAATTCAAACAAACTCAAACAAACTCACTGTGTTGGTAAATACTCTCTTGGCCAAAATGACAAACACAAAGTAAAGAAAAGAATTTATGTGATACCATTCACAGCTACATTTCTTACCATGGAGCTCTCACATAGTAGGTCCTCAGTAAATAATTCTTGACTATAACCAAAATGAACCAGCCCTTTAAACACTGGATGAGGCTTGGCTCAAACTACCTCCCAGTAGACAGTATTCCTGAGAACAAACAACCATATCATGACACCCTGTGGAATATTTGAGATACTGCACGTTGCAAGTTCTACCAAAGTCCAAATTCAAATGGACAGAGGGAAAGCAGGAAAGAAAACAGTTCCCCAAAATGCATGATCAATATTAAAGTTCTAGAATGCTTTTTTATGATCAGCAGTCTGACCCCACAGGATAAGCGCTCTAAAATAAAAGTGCCTGCTTCCCATGCTTGGTGCTTATCTGAATTCCAGAGCATTTATATGATTTCCTTTCCTTTAAAACTAATTTTAAAATGTGATCCATACCTTAACCAAGACAGCATGTTCCCAAATGATATGGAATTTTGTATAATTTTTCCTTTAGACATAAAATGAATAGGCAGCAAATTTAAAACATCCCAAAATTATTCTAAAATGGAATATCCTGAAAATGTCCAATGATAAAATGACAGGCAAGGTCCTAAGGAGCATCTAGAAATTCTCATGATGTAAAAGTACTAATAAGTCATTACTATGGACAAGATCTCCATGGTTTGCTAATCATGGCTAAATCTACTGAGAGGATGGCAGGGTGGTGAAGAGGTCTGGAGCCTCCTAAACAGAAAAAACTTCTAATACTGTGCAAACTCATTTCTGCTGAATGTCATCATAGTCAGAAAGATGATTTTGCTTTTGTTTTCCATATTAAAAAAATTTAGCGTCAAAATATTCCAATGTTTTAATATTTTGTACTCCCCCAAATAAAAGAAAAGGCAAAGCATAAACAAGGGAATCATTATATGTAGCAAAAGTACATTTGCACACACACTGAACAGGAAATAATTAAGAATTTTTTTATGACATTAATTTTATCTTAAAGTCATAGCTATATACATTATATAGCTTTTGTATCAAGTTTCAGCCATGCATATACCTTTCATATTTATGGACTTTTTTATTTATTCAAATCGTAGCTGACATCAGAAAAATTGGTCTGCTTCTTAGAACACACAAAACATTCATAGAAAACAAGAATTAAAAAGGA
Organism: Potos flavus; assembly: GCA_028534135.1. NCBI lineage: Eukaryota > Metazoa > Chordata > Mammalia > Carnivora > Procyonidae > Potos > Potos flavus. The sequence goes on from CM052898.1 coordinate 19,847,281, forward strand.
AATAATGGGACAAATAAAAAAATTTCTATGAAATCTTTAAACTCTCATGAAAACCATATATAGATGATTCTGATTCTGCGAAAGACACAACAGATCTTCACTAGATTTCCGTTTACTCATTTTCTTTTAATGAATTTTATAGATTCATTTTCCACTAACTCTGTTCTAAACTTAAAATTTAGTTAGCAAGATACTACCTGCCTATAATGCTTGCTTTGTTGCTTTTTAATTCCTAGGCTGCAATTCACCTGCAACTAAATTTAAATTTTAAGTGTATCATATAATCTTTGGCTATTTAAATAATGAATATTTTAGTAATTAAAAATTGCCATTAAGATCACAAGAAAAAAAAATCGTTAAACTCTTTGGGATAAAAGTCTTTTCCTGTCCACACACTGTCAATAAACAAAGTGCTAATCTTGTCACATTTTTGGCCACTGTCTCAGGAATGCTTCTTAAGTACTCAAAGGATTAAATTAAATCTCACCTGCAGACAGGCTTTTCAATTCAGCTGAAAACCTAGTTCTCAAAGGAAAATTACTTTCATCATCTTAAGTTAAAACCAAAGGTTCTATCCTATGGAATTTGCAAGAAAATAGCAGCATCAAAGAAAATAATTCACTTCCAGAGAGTTTGTTCTTCAAGACTGCCTAAACGAATTATTTCAGAGAGAATTGATTTTAGGCATATTTTCTCCAGGCCATTCTAAGAGAGCCATAAAATTGTGTCATTTAAATTACTTCAAGTTGACGTCTTTTCACAATTTTGACTGTCTTCTTGGGGTTTTAGGAAGCTTTTTTTTTTAAGAATTATTTTATTTATAGTCCTTGTTTTGAAATCTAAATTTGCCTTATGGTCTTTTGTTTTTTTAGGAGATTATATAATTTTATGAGTTAAACATTTGAAACCCATGAAGGGAATAAAAAAAAGATTTATTTCTTTTGAGTTCAAAAATGAAATAATAGAAGAACTGAATTTGAAATTAAAAGTATGTATGTATTTGGGAAAAAATGACAGCACTCTACCTAATACTCAAGCAACTATTTTCCAACATAAAGTATTCATCTATGTTCTTTAATTTAATTTAAGAGATACTTAATAGGATAAAATACTCACATTGCAGAAAATTTCCTCCTAAGAAAAGGTAGCATTTCAAAAAGTTCCCCACCATGTTGTTATAAGAGCCACTGGGGGGAGGATTAGGATGCGGTTCATTTTTGGACTCTTGCATCTACTTCCTAAATAAACAAATCCTGGCTCTTTCTCCCCAAATCAAATACAAAACCAGAGGAAGGACAAGGAGATGAACCACTAGACTGAAAAACAGAAACATTATGTCAAAGCACCCTATATCATTATTTGCAGACAATTTATTTTGTTATTGGTTAGTATCCTTCATGCTAAATGTTCTGTCCCCTACAGCAAATGTTCCATTTCAAAAACATAGTAACATGTGCTGGAAATAGAAACGACCAAAAGCTATAGTTCTGGTGGCTAGAGAATGTATTTATGGTAGATTAGAAAAATGAACATTAATCCTAAAGCTCAGTATGTATGAATCTTATTATCAATATAATGTATAAAATAACCCAACAGTGTATCAGAATTCTTTCTGAATTGGAATAAAAGCTTTGTGAAACAGATTAAAGTGCTATCCCTAAAAGAGGGCTCTGTTACATACATGTATTAAAGGCAAGATGGGTAAATTCACTTTTTATTTTCATCTTAGAAACAACAAGAATTATTAAGGAATAGTAACATTCCTTTAATTAGGCACATAGGCATGACCAATTGGATGATCATTCTTTAACTTAGTATTTTTCCTTTGATTTTTACAATTGATTCTTTAAACAACGTGCTTTATCTGTACTTGGCAAGAGTTGCCCCACCCTAAACCTTCCAGAGCCCAGTCTTAAATGGCCCTGGCAGGACCTGAAAGATACATCTTACTTGTTCCCCCACTCCCCTTCACCTTAGGTGTATTTCTTTAGGGACATAAAATTTTATGTGTCTTTCTAACTAAATTCATAGTATCCTTCCTGAGCTTCACAAATGTTATACAGTAACTCTGACCGTCTTTAACATTTATCTCAAATATTTTGGAAGCTAATCATGAAAGGATCTCTGGAAATGAAGAGTTTTTATGAGGTTAAGACCAAATTCCTTCTCAAGAATTTTTTGTGATACAATGACTTATGCTCTTCACTGGACCAAAAGGATAATGGACAAAAAGCCCCCAAGAATGTAATTGAGCAATCACTGAGAGATGCCAGCATCCTAATAATTTACACACTAAATACAGTCAGGGATCCAAAAGGGATCATCTATTCCTATCACTCATTATGTTGTGATGAACCAATCATACATCTGCAAAAATGTACTCAACTATTAAACTATAAAAATTATCCAAAATAGTGTGGCTTCCAACTCGGCCACATATAATAATCCTCTGGGTAGCTGATAATGCAGATTCCTGGGCTCCAGGACAAGAAGTGCTGACTCATCTTGGGTTTGGTAACCCATATATTTAACAAAAGTTGCAGGTTACTTTGATCAAACTGTCCATGGACCAGAGTTTTAAAAAATACTGGCACTGAAACATTTTACATCAAACTGAATATAGAAAATAATTTTTCCCTCAATCATCATTCTTCTCCAAAAAACAAAAAAAGTGGGGAGGGGGTGCCTGGGTGGCTCAATCAGTTAAGCGTCTGATTCTTAATTTCAGCTCAGTCACAGTCTCAGGGTGGTGTGTTCAAGCCCTGCATCAGGCTCTACACTGGTCATAGAGCGTGCTTAAATTCTCTCTCTCCCTTTGTCCCTCCCCCCTCACTCTCTAAACAAACAAACAAACAAACAGATTGGCAATATTTTCCCTTAGTCTCTCATAACTGAAGTTATTTTTCAAAGGTCTGAGAATTTAAAAATCATCTCCAGAACATGGATCCAGGCAGAGGCTGGGAAGGGTGGGAGGAGGGGAAAGAACCTCTTCCCTTGTACCTTCCTTCTCTCAAATAGCATATATATCAGTGGTGTTTGCATTTGATAGGATCATCTTCTATGAGAAAGTAAGGGCCCAAAAAGATCTAATCTCCCTATATGGCTCTCTAAAGGGGAAGTCATCAGTTACTTATGACAAATCCTACCCAGGGGCACCTGAGTGGCTCAGTCAGTTAAGCTGCTGACTCTTGATTTCAGCTCTGGTCATTATCTTGGGATTCTCGCACTAAGCCCCGAGTCCGGGCACACATTGTGATGAACACTGAGTGTTATATGCAACTAATGAATTGTTGAACACTGCATCAAAAACTAACAGTTGGCTAACTGAACATAAAAAAATAAAACAAAACAAAACATGACTGGTACTTCATTAGAAATTAACCTGGCTGACTCTAACAGATATATATATATATTTATTTCTCTCTCTCTCTATATATATATATATACACACATCTTAAAAAAAAAAAAAGGGCCCGAAGTCCAGCTTTGCATTCAGTAGGGAGTCTGCGTGAGGATTCTCTCCTTCCCTCCCCCTTACTCCCCTCCCCAGCTCTCTCTCATTCTCTTTCTAAAATAAATAAATATAAAAAAAAAAAAATCCTATCCATAGCCTAACTTGGAACCCGTTAAAGGCTGAAGATAAGACAAAGAGGCTGAAGATATAATAAGTCCCCATAAAAATAGCAGGACTTGGTAAATGCCATTGGACAGAGCTTCAGCATAAAGGAAACAGATTCTGTATATTCTCTTCCTCTCAAATTGCTGGTAAGATAACTTCATGGGATCTTAAAGGTATTGGGAGAAAAGAAACACAAAAAGATTATGCCTGTGATTTAGACACTGGGGCTGGAGAGAGGAGCTGAAATGGTTAAGCAGGCCTTTCATTTTTCTTCTTTTCGAAGTTTAACTTCGTTCATTCCTTTCAGCAGTAACCATCTGCATTTGAGTGGTCTGATTATAGCACATGCAGAATTTACAAAATAAAATAATGACGCAGGCCCCAGATCCATTCGGCTAATGGAAAGAAGTCTGTCTTCTGCAAAGTGTCAAAAATTCAATCTCATCTGCTAGCCTGACACTAAAGAAAATGTAAACCCGCTTCTTTTCCCAATTAGATTCAGGGTTCCTTAAACTTTCCTGGGAGGCTAGTCTTGTTCTGAAATCGGATATTTAAAGAAGCAGTCTGTTTTTGTTTATGCACTTTTGTTTCCTATTAAGATCTCAAATGTGTTTTGTTCTTTTATTGTCCAAGGCAGCTTCCCCTCGTGTAATTTCTGAATCTCACAGATCAGATCGATGTTTCAAGATGGCCATTGACAACTTCTATCCTTTGTTAACAAACTCCTCTGGTCGCCTAATACCACTGGATGCTTTCCTTAATCATAGAACGCCTTTGGGTTAAGTGATTCACATCCAGATGTATCCTAAGGTACTACAGAGATCACTGCAAAATTCCCTGCAAACGTATATTAAAATGCAAGGGGCTGCTGCAGGTCAGCAAGGGATCTTCCCAGAGGAAGATGGATCAGAGTTCATGAGTCAGATACTTTTCCAGTAATTAGTTAATGTGTAGCATAAACCAAATGTAAAACCAAACGCATCACGTAAAACATACAGCAGATTTAAATAAGCCCTTAGAATAAAATCAATAGGAAAGCTAGGAAATATTTGAAGTGTTATACCCCGGGAAAGGTATATGGAGTTGCTAATAGGTCCATTCCAAGGTGGCTTACATACTTTAAAGTGCTTTTTTAAGAAGAAGATAGCTGTAACTTTTAAAAATAAAAGCAATTTGCCCTCATGTTTAAATTTCCACAGGCTCTCCCCTAAGGCTTACTCTTTTCCATGATTCAGTAATTGCTGGCAAGAGGGGCCACTTGCACCTCAAAATAAGGGGCAAGTGGCTAATTATTTCTGTACGGGCCCATCTGCAGTCTCAATCAGTTGCAGATGTAGAACTGTACCCAAAAAAGGAAGCGGCTTCCACACCATAGGGCCCTAGATGCAGTAGAACTCCAAGAAAGGGAACATAGTAACCCAGCAACTCGTGGGTGCATCCCTACTTAGTCACCCAGATGGGCTGCCTTGGTGATTTTCTTTAAGGCAAATAAACAAGAATAGCCAAAACAACAGAATTTAAATGTATGCAGGTGATGTTCTGATGAGCAAGTCCAATCAGCTCTTAATACTACTTATTTTGGTCTAAGTATGAAGGCTTAAGTTTCTTCAATGTTTTGCGCAGCTCTACATCAGTCTTCCTTTAACTTAGAAAGGAAGGCAACAAGGAGGAAACCATATCCAGAGGGAAGCTTCCCATGCTAGGTACTGTGTTTGTTGACTGAATCCTCATGATGACCCTATGATTTGGTGACAACGATCCCTATTTCACAGACAAGAAAACAATCACATTTCTACTAAATGGAAAAGTAGGACTCGAACCCAGGTCTGTCAGCTTCTAAATACTGTGCATTCCTTCTTTTTTTTTTTTATCATTGTCATCTAGCTACTACTTTAATATTTATTTTTTTAGAATTTAATGTAGATTGGACACAGCATGCTAAAGAATAGCTTTTCTATAATCGTTTGTTTCTCACTGACCTGACTACGTACTAGTAACACTTCCCTTTGCCCGCCTCCCACAGGTACAGTCTCAGTAAAGATCAAACGTGCATAAGACAGGAAATTGTTCATTAATAAGAAAATCAAGGCATCCATTTTGCCCAATATGTCTGGATAGATAGATAGATAGACAGATTTTTAAAATTTTTTTTTATGTATTTTAATTTTTTCAGTATTAAGCTAATATTTGTATGCCAGGCACCCTTGCAGACCTGGTAAAGAAGCCAGAGAAGCTCCCAGCCTCCACAAGAGTTTATGTACATTAGGGGACAAAGCTAATAAACCAGTCAACAAAGTATCATCCAACATAGTAACTTCAGATAGTAGCAAGTACAAAGTATATTTAAAAAATTTAGTCAGATCAGGGAATAGAGTGGTGGAAGTTAGAACAGCACTATGTCAGATGGGATGTTTATGAAGACTTCTTGGAGGAGGTGACATCTGAGCAGAGACATAGATACTACGAAGAACCAACTGGGAAGAGCTACAGTGCAAAGGCCCTGAGGTAAAAAGGAGATAGGGGAGTTCAGGAACAGCCAGAAGGCTTCACAAACCCAGACCAACAGACAGCATCATATCGCCTGGTAAAAAAGCTTTTAACTTCCAAAGAGATTAAAATGTGATTAAAATCTCTATAAGAGCTGAGGCAGTCACCCATTCTTTCGTTATTTATTCATTCATTAATTTAACAGATAATTATTGACTGTCTACTGCACAAGGGATATCTAATTAGATGATTTACAGAGCCATGTTCCCTACCATAGGACTCCCAACCGAGGGGTCAATTCACCAATAACATTATCAGAACAGACTCCACAGAAAGAGAAGAGAAGCAAAACCTCATGCCTAGAGACCCAGACAGAACCTTCCCCCAAAATCCAGAGAGTGCCAAGATGAACTCAGTATCAGACTGGGCAACCCTCCAGGATCAAGCTGATCAAGTGGTGTTCAGTCTTACCCACTCTGGTTGGGATGCGGGAACACATTCCTGAACGTCAGAGAAGCTAGAGTTCTATTTCTAGGGGCACTACAAGGTTTCAACCAAGGTTGAAAGGGGTGGGGGAAGTACATGCAGCAATAAGACATTGTGTAATGCAGAAAATTAGAGAGGTTCCCTACACTCTGGAGTCATATCACGTATGACAGCATAGATAGGCCCAAGAAAAGCTGAGATTCCCCAATCAGCTGAGCATTGCAAGCCTCAGTCTTCTACTCTCTATAGCTGGAATGATAATGATGTTTCCCCAGCCATCCTCACTTACTCAACAGATACTAGTTGAGTGCTGGGCACCCGCTAGGTATTGGGACATAGCAGTGAACAACACAGCTCCTGTCTTCAAGGATCTTATGTCTAAAGGGAGAAAACCCATAAATAAACAGGGAATTACAAAACAGTGTGATGTTGTGAATAAGTTTACAGCCATCATGGCACTTAGGAAAAGAGTACCACCTCATTCTGTGGGGTCAAGTAAGATGTCCTATAGAAAGTGATAACTAAGCTGACCCAAGGGACCAGTAAGAGTTAACAAGGTGAGAAATGAGGTAGAAGGAGAGGGGACTATTCCAGTCCGAGGGGGGAAAGTATGCAAAGGGTCAGAGGCAAGAGAGAGTAATGCGTTGTTCTGGGACCTGGAAGTAGCTCCAAGTGGCTGGAAGAGAGAGTGAAAGGGGGAAGTGGTACCGATGAGGCCCCAATGACAAAAGATTGTGAGAATGCTACGTACCACTACCCTGAGGCAATGGGAGCCTTTAAAGTTTGGAGCATGGGGATGGCATGACTCAACTTGTGTTTGATCAAGATGATGCTGGCTGCTGTGGTTGAATGTACAGGAGGGCAGGGTGAAAGCAGCAAGGGCAGGCAGCTCCCACAACCAGGCAGGCAAGATGACTATGAAGGCGCACACAATATGGCAGTGACTGGATAACTTCAAGGACAGACAACCACAATTCATCCACACAGTGGAATACTATTTGGCAATAAAATGGAATGGACTACTGGTGCCCACGACTGCACAGATGAACCGCGAATGCATTATGTCAAGTGAAAGAAGACAGACCCAAGGGGTATTTAAGTATGATTCCACTTACATGATATTCTGCAAAAGGCAAAATTACAAGGACAAAGCAACAGATTAGTGGTTGCCAGGGGCTAAGGCTGACTGCAAAAGGGCACAAAGGAATTTTGCAGGATGATGAAACTGTTGTATATATATATATATTTTTTTTTAAGATTTTATTTATTTATTTGACAGAGAGAGATAGATCACATGCACATCACTATATGCATTTTTAAAATATCTTTAAGATTTTATTTTTTAAGAGCAGATTTAGGTTCACAACAAAATTGAAAGGAGGTAGAGATTTCCCACATATCTCCTGTATTCAAGCCTCCCCATTATCAACATCACTCACCAGAGGGTACATTTGTTACAACTGATGAACCTACACTGACACATTATTGTCACCCCAAAGTCCATAGTTTGCATTATGGTTCATTCTTGGTGTTGCACATTCTATGGGTTTGGACAAATGTATAATGATGTATATCTACCATCATAGTCTCATACAGAGTATTTTCACTGCCCTAAGAATCCTCTGTGCTCTGCATATTCCTCTCTTACCCCCCTAACCTTGGCAACCACTGATCTTTTTACTGTCTCCATATTTTTGCTATATGCATTTTTAAATGCATGTTATACACCCCAAAGACGGCAATTTTACCATATATAAATCATATATCATATTTTTTAAGTGACTGGACTAGTAAAAAGTGCTTATATGTCTAAAGTTTGAACCACTAAAACTCAAATGAGAGTCAGAGCTCATGGCCTCAACCGGATGTTTCTGTACAATGTCCTCAGTACGGAACACTCTCCAGATGGGTTTGGGATCTTCAGGGGATGAGAAGCCAGCTGGTGGATTGTTGAGGCTCCCCTGCCTCAGCTTCACATGCAAAAAGAGGTGGGAAAGTGTTGGGGTAAAGTGTGAAATCCATGCATGCATACAAGACCCCACCACCACCACCACCAACTGACCCTGCTTAACTGCCCAGCCTCCTCTCAACCCTGCCCCACTGAAGTCCTTGAGCTGATAAGCTCCACCAACTCTACACTCTGAAGCTTGGCAAACATTTTGTCTTTTTTCCCCCTTGCTCTGAAATGTCACAGGTTTCTCTGAGACCATGCCATACCTGTCAAGGGAGCGAGCTCCTTCCCCTGCCCAGTTCCTGCTCTTCTGCTCTGGGCACATGCACTTCTTCATGACACTCCCTGTAACTATAGTCAGGTCATTAACTCCCTAACCGTAATCACAACTTGACTTCTGTTTATTGACTGTCATTTTCCACTGAGGCTCCCTGGGGTCACGGACTCATTCTCTCTCATCTCCTGCTACATCCCCAGCCCCTAGCACATAGTAGGCTTCAATACATATGTGTTAAATAACTCTCAGTAAGTAGCTCATTAAAATTATCAAGTCTGTAAAAGATACCTTGGAACATTTTCTTGATTCTTCTAAATGAGTGATTAATAGGGAAAGCAGGTGAGAAACTTCTATAAGGCTTTGCAGAGAAGAAAGCCCCTTCCCCACTCATTTCCCTGATGCATGCAGCTGAAGTACTCAAGATAAGACACATGCAGACAGGACCTATTTACAGTTCAGAATGAGGCACTTCTCTAGGCTGCAGGCTTCACGGAAACTTTGCTCGGCAATGAATGCAATTCATGATTCGTAGTTTCAGTAAGAGGCCCAGGAATAATTTTCCAAGGGCCTGTTGGAACTCAGATAAGTGCTAGAATGAAAACATTTACCAACAGATTAAGGTGGTTTCAACATTTCCATTATAAACCCCTATTTTCGGGGACTTAGACGATAAGCCAGCAGTAAAACCTAATTCTAAACTGAAACTTGCCAAATAATGATGGACTGTCTTCACAAATTTTTTTTTTGTGAGAGAGAGAGAGAGAGAGAGAGTGTCCAACCTTTAGCCACGTGTAAGTTGCTGAATTGCCAAAAAAGAATAACTGAAAAGCAGTTTGGGTGTTTCTTTAAATCATCCTTATAGAGGGGAAAAGTCTTTGTTTTCAACATTAATCTTGAGGACCAGTGATCAGAGATGAGACCACTACACAAACATGGGAAATGTTTTAATGGGAAAGTTGACTCGGGCAAAAAAGGATGTCGACTTCCATCACCACAGTACACTGGGCAGCCATTTAAAAATAAGACAAATGTAACCTGGTCACATGTAGGAAACAGCAACTCCTGCTGTTCTTTAGATACAATAAATTGAGCATAAACTATGCTTTCTTAGGTCCCTCAAGGCCCCCTAGAGAAAACCAGACTTTGAGAAATGTGGGCAGTGCATGCACTGTCCATTTTGCTTAAAAGAAAGTATAAATAACAGCCACACAATTCTAGCAACGTGCCCTTGGCCCAGACTGTAAAATCCCAGCATGTCTCCATCGAAGTTCAGAGGCAGCACCATTATGGATGCCCTATGGAGAGTTTAATGATCACCACGAACTTGTTCACTCTGTGCAAAGCTACAGATTGCTTTCAGCGAGAAAAAGAAAAGAAGCTTGAAACGATGTGGCCATGTGGATTCTGTTCTCAATCCACTTTAGGCTTTAAATTAGAGACATTAAATAAAGAGCCGGTATTATGGAAAAAGGCAGTACAGTAAAGTGCAGGGTCAGCAAACTCTGGCCTGCAGGCCAGTTTCCAGCCCACCACCTGTTTTTGTAAACAAAATTTACTGAAACCCAGCCATGTCCATTTGTGTACATAATGTCTATACCTGCTTTATTGCTCTGTTACAAATGCCAGAATTGCAGAGTTGCAACAGAGACCATCTGGCCTTTTAAGAAAATACTTGTTGACCCTGAAGCAGTGGATATGAGATTAGATCTCTGTGTGACCTTAGGCAGTAGCTAATCTCTTTGAGCCTTGGGTTTATCAACTGTAAAATGGGATAATAATAATAACACCTATCCCACAGCATAATTATGGTGGCTATCAGAGTTAATGCATCTAAAGAAACCTGGAAGGGAAACAGAATTTTAAGAGCTGGCACCTGAATTTTATTTGGAGATAAAAATTGCCCTTGCTTGGGGAAATGGGAAATATTCCATGTCCTTTTCATATAGGAAAGACCAAGGGCTGGAGGTGTTGTCCACAGGGAGACAGAGAAGTACACTGAGACCTGAACTCCACTATACTCAGGTGGGCTGGGGCAAAGGTGTAAAGGAAGGTAGTTAAGTGAGCCAGGGAGAGAAACAGGCAGCAGACAGGGATGAGCAGTTTGGCAAGCTGCTGAAATGAGCAAAGGTAATCAGTCAGAAACTCCACAGGATTAGGCAGCACACACTTCGTGAAGAATCAGGAAGCCCGATGCTCAATTTTCTCAAGTCTGGCCTATTGTGGCCTGCTCTCCCACCTCAAAGTTTCAGGAAGTGCTGCTCACCCATCACATGCCTTGTGTGAGTGGTAAGAGTGGAAATTAAGTGGCAGGGTGGGGAGAGGGGAGCTGTGTTCCACGACTAGGTAGACAGAACAACCTGACCCACCGGGGGAAGCAGGTGTAGGCAAGCTCAGCAGTGCCACAGGGGTGGAAATTCACAACTGAAGGGCATCCTCAGAATAGGAGGCTGTGGGGGACGTTGAGGACTCTTAAAGAGGGATGGGCTTCTTACTGGATGTGGAATAGGACAAACAACTTGTATTAACTCATCTCAAAGGACAGGGTGACCTCAGATGGCACGTGAGTTACACACATCAGGAACTTAGCATGGAGGCTGACACATAAAACATTCCCCTGATTTTTCATATGCCCTTGCCAATATGATTACTGTTGTTGTTACTACTTATTGGCAATCAGAAAACTTGATTCGCATTGCTTTTCTGTCTCATGATCTCAAACTATTTAACTACTTCTAGGCCTCAGCTTCCTCATCTATAAATATAGGCATGATAATAGCTGTCCTGATGACCCCACAGGGTTCTGGAAGGGATCACATGGGACATGTGCCCCATGAACATTGTAAAGCCCCATCCCAGTGTAATGTGGCATCATTAAGAAATAGTTGACTTTTTGGTAAAACATTAACCAGTCTGACCCCTTAAAACCAAAACTTCAAAGATCTTGAAGCAGTTCACATTTTCTCCCCTCTTAATTCCAGGCAATAAAACTGCTGACCCCCTCAGAGCTACATTAGGAGATATGAAGAGGAAGACAGGCCAACTGCAGCTCATGGTCCCCCTTTTCTAATAGGTTGAGACCATTTATTTTTTATTTTTATTTTTTATTTTTTGAGACCATTTATTTTAACCTTCGAACCATCTTGAACCTTTCCTCAAGTTCCTATTAAGTTAAACTTTGCTAATAGCTTTCAAGTATATGGCAATCATTATACCCACTTTGTTTTTAGAATTAAGATCACACTCCTTTAGGAAAACAGATGAGAATAATATAAAGTCATCCTTGAAATACAGTTGTATACAGTACCTGCATCTTGACCCAGGGATGTAGGGTTGTTCTTTAGGCAATGTCGGGTAGTACTTAAGGAGAAATAGCAGGCCTATGCCCACCCATGGTCCAAAGTGATGACCCTGCCTTGAATTGGAATAAGAAAAGCAAACACTGCCGAACAGGGGAAACTGACTTCAAAGGTTTCAAAAGAAAAATTCAAGAGAAACTCCATTTCAAACCATGACAGCCAACTTTATTTTGAGATAACAAATGAGTGAAGCCCAGACATGGATTATGGTGGGTGAACAATAACATGGAGTAAATGACTGAATAAATGCCATCGATACATCCCTTCTCTCATTCCGCTCTCATCACAATCCTATGGGGAAAAAAAATCCTATTGGGAAAAAAAAAAACTGTTTTTATTTTATCACGGAGAAAAGTGAGGCTTAAAGCAGTAAAGTAACTGGACTAAATCCACATAGCTAGTAGGTCACTGGTTCAAGATACAGTCTGTCAATAAAAACACAGCCCAGCTCCTTCAAAACAATGGTTAAAATCAAACGATTTTGCAGACGCCCCAGCAAGTAAGGAGGAAAAATGGGTGCAATGACATAATCAAAAGCCTGTTTTCAAGATGCTTCAATTTTTAAGTCATTCAAAATTGCCCTCACGCTTAGTATTTATACTTTTACACCGACAAGCAATTCAGATCTGACGTGGACCAAATGTTGGTCTTCAGAGGTTCACAGCCCTCACCGCAGTGCGACGTAATCCAATACTCCAAGGCAGTGGCTCCTAAAGACAGTGCTAGTGTTGAGTTACAGAATTCGTTACCTCGGGCAGGCGAGAGACAAGCCCTCTGTGTATAAGCTATCAAAGCCCCACTAAACTTACACCGAAATGCCGAACACAGCAACCCGGGCCCCTTTACTCAACATCTGCTCAACAGTTTGCCTCTCCACCAGCCAGCAAAGGGAATATGATATGGCCTTCTTGCTATAAAGCCTGACTAGGCTGAGGGAACAACCTGAGCTGGTGTTCTAGATGGGATGGCAGTGTTCCCTGATGGGGAGGGTAGACCTGGGGAGAAGAGACAGGTATTGGTTGCCTTCAAGCTTCAGAGATTTTCTCTCCCAGCAGAACAGTATATGAAGCAAGTCATTTTCCTCCCTTTCAAGGAGTGATTTCACTTTTTTCAGACAATAAAATTCATGGAAAGTGAAATGGTTTGATTATCTTAAGCACCAGTAAATTTTATTTTAATCCATGGCCAAATATATTTATGTCTGGTTCTGATATACAATCATAGCGTCTATTGTTCAGAGGAAAGTTGACTTAAAGATATTAGTCATCAAGTCTGCCCCAAAGAGCTCAAGCAGTACTTTTCCTACTAGAACGACTTGCAGAATAGGCGAGGCAGACAGACTGCAAAAGTAATGGAGACTGGCTTCCAAATCTGCCACTCTCCGGGGGCCCATCAGCCCCATCATTAGAGTACAACCCAGCTGCAGAGTCTTCTTATTTTCAGCAAATTCACTCCATCTCCACCTCTTGGCCCACCCTGCTCTGAGTCTCTCCTCTCTTTACCTGCGTTTGTCCCTCTGTGTTGAGAGCTGCCATGTTATGGTCCATACTGTCTGCCTATATCTCAATAACAATGACAACAGGGGTAGATGCAGATTTTGTAGGGCCTGAATTGGGTGGGCGTAGGGGAGGTTCTTTAAAAAAAATACAGAAATATCTTCATTTTGCAACACTTACAAAAACATATAAACATGAGAACATGTTTCAAAGCCAGGGCTTTGAAAGAGACTTGCAGAAGGAAGGGGCCATGAACTTGACTCATTAGTTTTCCGTAAGTAATAATAAATGTTTATTGAGCAATGTCCAGAAAACTCTCAGATCATCCTCCCTAGCCAGGCTACGACCTTAACTATTTGCCATGTGACAATCTTCCCTTCACCTGGAGCCAAACACTTTTGAAAACCTGTCCCTGAAGGGCACGAGGTTCGATCTGTTCCATTCCTAAGAGATAGTTTATATCCGTTCCCATAAGGGGAGAGAAGGATGACATGAAACATCACTGGGTCTTTATAGCTTCCTTAATATCATAGAGGTATGCTTGCTATGACTTTCTGAGGTTTCTCTTAGGAAACAGGAGAAATCTACTTCTCAATGCCTCAAATAAGAAAGGAAGAATTACAACTCAGTGGCCCCACTGTCTACCATCTAGGAAAGAAGAGAGAGATGCAAATTAACAGCACTGACCAGATCATGTCCTTGAAGCTGACTTGGAATAAATCTCTGCACTTGGGCTACATCAGTGCATAAAACAGACAATGATCCCTGCCACTGTGGAGCTTAAGTTCCAGCAAAGGGATAAAGGACAATAAACATAATAAGTGAATGATAAGAGTATATAGATAGGTGAAATATGACCAGTAAAAAAGAACAAGTAGAGCAAGATAAGAAGGATAGACTGCTGGATGGGACAAGCAGGCTGCACCGTTGCATGAGGTGGTCAGGCGACCTCATTGAGAAAGTGACAGTAGAGGAAACACTTGGAGCTGGTGAGGAAGTCCCCCTTCTAATATGTAAAGTACCTAACACCCAGCAAAGGAGATGCTTAATAAATATTAGCTGCTGTCGTAAAATAAAATAATAATCACAATGATGATGATAATCACAAATACCTTCTTGATCTTGCCCCCAGGAGGTCTGGCAAAGCTACAGAAATAAACAATAAAGTTAAAAATCTTTTACTTTCTAAATTCTGCTCTAAAGATTGATTTCATTTCTAGTTATCAGATATCCTCAAAGTGATGTAATCAACATGATTTTCAAAGAAGTTCTTGTAAAATAAATCATCAATTCAGATTACAAATTTCTGTATTAAGATCTCCTGGACTTAATAATCCACTGTCTTTCAATCATAATTTCCAATACCCAAACATATTCTATAAAGTGGAGACTATCCAGAAACCCAACCTGAACCCACACTTCTCTTTCACACCTAAAGAGACACATACCCTGGCAAGGCATAGGTACAGACCTGTGACAGGTGTCCATTAAGTGATGTGACCTATAGACTTATTTCAAGGACTGGCTCTTGGGAAAGTTGTGAAGTTGGAAAAATTCTACCTTCAGATTCACAACCTTGCTATTGCTCACCATACCACCCTCCAGGTACCTGGAGGTATCCAGCAAGTGCCTGACAACTCTGCCATCATCCCTTATCACCTCTTTGTACAGGTGAAGCTGCTCAGTGCTCTGATTTGATGCGATGGTCAATTTTATATGTCAGCTTGGCTAGGCCACCATGCCCAGATATTTGGTCAAACCATACTCTGGATGTTTCTGTGAGAGTGTTTCTGGATGAAATTTACATATAAGTTAGTGGTCTTTGGCAAAAGCCGATTGCCCTCCATAATGTGGGTGAACCTCACCTAATCAGTTAAAGGCCTGAATTGAACAAACAGCCCCTCTCCCCCAAGCAACAGAAAATTCTCTAGCAGACTACCTTCAGACTTCTTCTGAAACTTCAACTCTTCCTGGTTCAAAAGCAGACTGCCTTGGACTCAAACGAAAATTCCTTCCTGAGACTCTAGCTGCAACTTCTTCCCTCAGATTTTGAACTCACTAAGCCTCCACAATCACATGGTGATTCCTTAAAATCTTTTTCTCTTTCTCAGTCTCTCTCTTTCTCGTGTGTGTGTGTGTGTGTGTGTGTGTCCTATTGGTTCTGCTTCTCTGGAGAAACCCAACTGACACATTTGGTCTTTCTTTTCCCAGATAGACAGTTGGGTCTGAGGCCTTCCTACTCTGCTGTAGCCAAAATTGTTTCCTAAATGATAGAAAATTTTTAGGTCATACCCTTTCACATTTTCTGATACTAGTCTTTCATTGTTTTTGAGCTCTTTTAAACCGTAGATAACTCATAGCAATGAAAATAATTCTTACTTATAATCATACAAATTCTGACCTGTGTGGCAGAGGCTATATTTACTTCCTTCCACACTTGGGGAAAACCAGTTTTACCCCCATCTGCATATCCATTTCAATATTTTTGATCTACAAATATTTCTGCTCTCCAGGTTTTCTAGACGGTTCTAATATCTGCCTGGTTCCTTCACTGATTAATAAGGTAAGTAAAATCTTTAATGTCTATTCATTTTATATCTGTATCAGAGTCATAATATTACCATTTTTTTATTGTGTTATGTTAGTCACCATGCAATATATCATTAGTTTTTGATGTAGTATTCCAAGATTCATTGTTTACCTATAACACCCAGTGCTCCGTGCAATATGTGCCCTCCTTAATACCCACCACCAAGCTTTGAAAATTATCTTTGAATAGGTTCTGCCTCTTCTGCTATACCAGGAATTTCTTAAGTGTATTTAAGATGTTTACTGAATGAAGGAACAACTGAATGAATGAACTAATGATTAAACATCTGTTTTTTCCATGAGTACATAGGGATACTATATGCATAGATAGTGATTAAGAGTAAAAATCAGACTACTTCAGTTCATGACCTATTGCTGCTACTTATCACTACATCACCTACTGTAATTCTCTATACCTCACTTTTCTCATCTGCAAAATGGAGGGAAAAACTCCCCTCAAGAGCTGTCAATAGGATTAAAATAAATAATCCATGAACAAGGTTTAGCCCTATGCATGGCAGCTCTGTAAGTATTCAATAAATTGTACCAATTATCATTTTTAAACAGGTTGATCATTTGGACAATTGTACACAGTCTATCTTCTAGCAGTCCCCAGAGTGCCCCATACCCAACAGGTGCTTCATAAAGGCTAATGACAGTGGTGGTGACCACAACAGTACCAAAGCCTCCCGGCCTGCCAAGCTTAATAAAGTGTGTTATCCATTCTTCCAGACCACTGCTGGAGATGTTATAGCCTGACCTTCTATTGATCCCAACATCGTCCCAATGGACCTTGTTCCATTGTAATTTATTACAACAGCCAAATTGAATCCACATGACAGTGCTCAGAGCCAATTCTCATTGAGGTTTTCCCCATCCCCTGCCCCCACCCCCAAGCCCCCAAAGATTTGTGGAGACACTGAATTAGATGATTTACTCTATTCCAGATATTACAGCTATTGAATTCCTTTCTTTAATCTTGCACGTCCACCTAGAAAACGATAAAGATGGCCTGGCATGATTTGTTCTGTACTCTCGTAAATTTATTATTATTATTTTTTTTTTCTCGTAAATTTATTATTAATGTGGAGTCGGTAACCTTTACTTGCCTGCTCAATTCTTCCCAGCCATGGTCTTTATCTTGAGGAATTCAAGTTGCTTGTTGCTACTGACATCTCCTATATTCCTCAAGCCTTTACTCTCAGAAAGAGGTAAGTCCAGAAAGATAGCTTTCTGGCTGCAGGCATTACTGTACATAAATAACAACAGGATTGAGCAGATCCTACATGCAAGTTTGCCAAAAGATGTCTGAGCAAATTAGCACCTCCCATGCACTGTGAGGCAATTTTAATAGCTAAAACTGACGTTCTTGATTTTTCCTTCAATGCAACAGAGGGATGGTGTCTCAAGCCCTTTCCCTGTCACAGCTCATCACTTTTGTAAGCATTTTGGACTTTATTTTCTACCTTCTTCCTCTCTCTCTGGGCTAGACTAATCCACACTGACACTCCAATTGGGAGACTTATCTAACCAAAATAGTTTGTCAACTACCATAACACTTAGTACAGTCTCTGCTTAGTTCCCACATCCTTGATCATAGAGACTCTACAGAAGGAGGGAAGGGACTTTCAGAGATGAATTATTCAAAGAAAAAAGAACATTCAGTTTAAAATTCTAAGTGAAGGTCTGGTGGTACTGATGTGAAAAAATACATAAACCACGCAGAAATGTATAACAAATGCTTGAACTATAAACGGAAATGAAATACCAAACCAAAGACACAATTATAGTTCAAGAACTGTTTCCGAAGAGTTTAGATTTGAACATGAAAAATAGCATATATTTCCTTGTGACAATTGCCATGTTTACCATAGATTTAAGTCAAAGTTATTGTAAACAGAGAAAACATATACATTACTTTGGACATGGAACTACATTTTATATCTGTGATATTCAGTCAACTGCTATGAAAAGTTTTCTAAAGAAAGGTTTAAAATAAGACAAAGGAAAACATGCTGATATGCATATAGGTATAAACATGCATTACTGTGACCAACCTAAATTAGTGAATAAATGTTTCATGTTAGTTATAGAAAGTTTTTTTTATATTATAAGCCATAAATCTGAATTTTCCTTAAGAGTAAACATTCATTTTATTTATTGCATTATGTAATAAAAATGGATAAATATTCCATAGAGATTTAAGAGATTCCATTTTTTCCATTTTTTAAGTTTTTATTTAAATTCCAGTTAACATACAGAGTCGTATCAGTTTCAGGTGTAAAATATAGTGATTCAACCCATCCATATATCACCTCGTGCTCATCACAAGTACACTCCTTAATCCCTATCACCTGTTTAAAAGAGATTCTATTTTTAAAAACCTAATTTAACTTTTAAGAAAGAAAAACTTATTTTGTGATTTCCTTTAAGGAAATATATATAAAATATACTTACATGTAAACTAATTATTTAAAAATAAAGTAGTACTGTGCATTTACAAATAAAAGATAAACAGGATAAAAAAGAAACGATAAAAGGACTCTTTCTAATTCAGGCTTGAAAGCAAACCATACACCTCCGCACATTTCAGAATCTAATGTGAGCTTTCTGTGGGAATCTGGTGCTCACCAAACTCACATGTTTAAAGGAACTGGCCATGAAAGCAACACCCTATGACACCTGCTGGCCACTCTCCAAACCAGTACTTGCTATGAATGCTAGGAAACAGGTAGATTGACACAAACTCACCCCTATTGCAAAATAATAATGATGGAAGGCCCTTTCTTCTCATTCTAAACACAAAAAAGTGCTAGTTTTTTTGCCTCCTAAAAATAATTTAATGTCATCCTTTCAACACAACATAGCAGACCATATGCACGTGCACGCGCGCGCACACACACACACACACACACACACACCTTTCTCTACTCTTCAGGGACTTTTCCTCTAGTCCATCACCAGAATGATTTACCCTTTCTGACTTCCAATGTAACTGCTAGTTTAGCATCAAGGCTCTGGATTCTGGTCTTAACTCTGACTGGAGCTCATCTAGGGTAATGCATGTGATTTCTGGCTCTCAGAATCCTCACCTTCTCAACTGAACCTAAGTTGGACTAGGCTGTCTCTCAAGTGTTCTTGCAACTCTGGCTTCAGGACAACCTCTCAGATAAAAGACCTGGGTGGTTATGATACAGAATGTTTCATAAATAATACGACTTATCTTTAGAATGAACTATTGATAAAGACTATAACATGGATGAATTTCAAATGCATTATGCTAAGTGAAAGAAGTCAGATGCAAAAGGCTCTGAACTGTGTAATTCCATTTCTATGACATTCTAGAAAAGGCAGAACTATAGGTATGGGGAACAAATTGGTGGCTGCCAAGGACTGGGGGTTGGGGAGAGGGGCTGACTGCAGAGGAGGCACCACGAGAGACGTTTCTGAGGTGACAGACCTGTCCTTTATCATGATTGTGAAGGTGGTCACACAACTCTATGCTTTTGTCAAAACCCACAGAACCATACACTACAAAGAGTGAATTTTACTGCAGGTAATTTAAAAATCAATTTAAAATGATCTTTATAAAGTAACTCCACTTTCTTTCCAATTTCTTTGAAAGAGTTGATAGATCTAGCATTTAAATTTTGATTTTTACATAAAATAATAATTTTGTTATGTACCAACAGGGCTGGGCACTTTGGTCATTCAACAAATACCTCTTGAACACCTAGTACGTTGAAAAGAATTGAGACTGAAAGTGAGACGTAAGCTTATCCTCATTTTAAAGACAGGGAAAATGAAGCAGAGAAAAATGTAAGTAACTTGCCTAAGTTTAAAAAGCCCATAAGCTGAGACTCAAAACCAGGCCTGTCACAGTCCATGTTCTTAACAAACTAATTCTACCGATGCGTGCATGTATATGTACATGTATATATGTATGTGTTTATGCATAAACTTCTAAAAGCAAAAATAGAGTCATACTGTGGTGGTGAGGGTATGAGAAAACAGGCATTCTATGATCACCTTCTGCACATATGTATCAGAAGCAGTTTATCTCAATTAACAAAATAATGTGAATATCTTTCTATGTCCTTGAATATCCTTCTATAATATAATTTCTATTGGCTAAATTTCCACGTAGGTATATACCATCATTTATTTAGCCACTCCTCTACTTTATATTTTCACTGATCACCAAAAAAAAAAATAATAATAATAATAATTAAAGAACCAGCTATGGTTAAATCTATGCCTACCACCTTAATTTTTCCTTAGGATGAATTCCTAGGTTAAGAATCAGTAAATGGCAGCTTTGGTCAACTGCCCTACATTTGTCTTTCCCAAGCTACCTGACAGTTCATACCTGCTTCTATCTCTTTCAAAGAATATTCTCCTGCAACCTCTAATGAAAAGTTGATAACATGGAATGGTAGCAAAGGATCTTTGCCTCTGTTCCCACCTGGCCAAACTTGTCTGTGCCTCCAGCTATTCACAAGTTCACAAATATTCATAATTTGGAGAAAAGCCTCAGCATATGTATGATACTCTTCATACATTTTTCTAAGTCTGAGTATCATATGCAACATAAAAGAATGTAACTTCACATTTCAATACTACAGAAAGAAATATCTCTACCCCAAATCATATGACTTCTCCCAAGTCATTCAGTACTATTCATTTGAGTACATCCTGTTTGCTTAGCTTTGCCCCATGCAAAATTTACTCACAAAAAAGCTACCAGAATGCAATAGAACTTGGGAAGACCTCACCCTTGGGAGCAAATTATTTACTTCCCATTGTACCAAGAGGAATGTCTAAGGCAAATAGTAAATAAAGCTCTGAAAAGAAGTATACTTTGCTCAACTCCATCAAATATTTGCAATATATTTTTTAAAAATTTCAGCTGCCATGAAGGTTGTTAAATGGTAGAATTGCTGCTAAGCTATAGTAACTTATGATCTACACCAGAGATCATCAAACTATAACTCATGGGCCAAATCTGGCCCACACCCTGCATTTGTAAATAAAGTTTTATTGGAACACAACCATTCCTATTTGTTTACTTGCTCTGAACTGCACCAGAATTTTGGACAGGTTTGTTCTATTACATTTCAATTTTCCAAGTAACACGTACTAAGCACATGCCACATGCCAAGCACTGTGCTTGGTACTAGGAATAAAAAGATGAGTAGGACCCAGTTACTTCCTTTGCTGAGCTCAGGGTTTAATAAGGAAACAGACACGAACACAAAACATCACATTTTAAAAATCTTAGTTATGCAATCTGAAATAGCACAAGCTGAAAACTAATAAGGGCTCACTCCTATACATTTTGAAACAATGCAAATCCCCCTACAATTATAAAAATCCATCAAAACTCCCATTTTTTGGTTTTCTAAGCTGAGCAGTCACAGGCAATGGAAACTGCTTCTATTACAGTTATAAGCCATACCACTTTAGTAGGCCAACACTCCTTGTCAGGATCCTATGAACTCCACTACTGTTTACTTGCCTCTGGATTTCTGTAAGAGATTTGTTACTACTGAACAATTATATTAATATGCATTTGTATTGGTTTTCTCTTGCTGTGTAACAGAATACCGATTTAGTAGCTTAAAACAACTTCCACTTATCAGCTCACAGTTCTGTGGGTCAGAAGTCCAGAAGTCCAGCACAGTCTGCTTGGGGTCTCTGTTCAGGATATCACAAGGGTGAAATCAGGGTGTCAGCCAGAATGAGTATTTCTCTGGAGACTCTACAGAAATATCCACTTCCAACTTATTCTTGTTTATTGGCAAAATTCAGTCTCTTGTGGTCTCAGGGTTGAGGTCCTTGCTTCCTTGTTAGATGTCAGCAGAAAGCACTCTCAGCTCAAGGGCTGCCCAAATTCCTTGTCACCTGGCCCTGTCTATCTTCAAGCCAAAGAACTTCTTACACAGTGAATTCCCCTCATATTTTGAATCTTTGACTTCCCTATCTCTGACCGTAGGACCCAGATTTAAAGGGTACGTGTGATTAGGTCAAACCCACTTAAATAATATCCCTTTCTTAAAGTCAACTGTGCCATATGACATCATCTAATCATTGCTGTTGAATCCACCATATCACAGGTCTAGGCATTATTCAGGAAATGCACACCAGAGAGGTAGGAAATCTTGGGGACCACCTTAGAATTCTACCTACCATAACACTTTTGTTTGAATTGTAAATTACTTTTGTAAACTATAATTATATTATCCGAGAGCTGATTACACATTGGTTTTATTGCTGGTTCTCAAAAATCAGCAACCTAAAGAGGAGGTAAGTGTGATAAAATATTATGATGAAGGCCCCAAAATGCCATACACTGTGCCATTAATTTAAAATTCTGTTTCTGTGAAAACAGTCTTTTTAAAGCAGTTATATCTTTCAGTTTGAAAAAGGTACAGTATAATCAGGTAAGGATAAAGCAAAAAAAAAAAGGCAAGGAGACTGCAATATCAGAACAGTATTAAGGTGCCCCTTACCACAATGACTGTGGCATTATATGCCCCCAAGAACATATCATCCCTAATTTACATTTATTCTTATGGGAAACTTAAACATATATTATAAAAAGTTGTGAATTAGGAACTTCTCTCTACAATACAACATGATAAATGCTAATACAGATATGTGCAAACTCTTCACAGCAAAGTAGAATCTATTGCCAAACACAGGATAAGTAAAAAAGACAGACAGAAAATTTTCCTTCCCACATAAATAAGGTTGATTTAAATCAAATGGCCTGGGGAGTATGTGGGAAGAAAAACGGAATCATCTCCAGACTGAAATATGTGAAGGCTCAACTACCTCTAATCCCATATCACAAAACAACAACAGCTGGCAGCTGAGATTGACAGATGTGTCAAGATGCCTGTACCCATTAGCAGCCACTGTCAGGTCACTCTAAGCATTTTTATTTTAAATCTTCAAGGGATTTTGCAGGTAATTATAAACAAACCTTTAAAAAATATCCATCATGCTGAAATTGAGTACAGAAAATAAGATCTTAACCCAGAAGCAAATATTTACTTAAAAGAGAATTTGCCTCCCCTGGCTCAGGATCAGCTCTCTCATTGAATAAGAATCAGTTCTCAGCATGATCTGGCCCTGAACTGCGTTTTGAAATAACACAGATAATCGCTCCTGCCACTTGCAAGTCACAAGGGACTGGAAGAGAATATTTATAATATGGAAGTCAAAGTGACTCTCGAACCTTAATTATAAAATGTATTTTATTGCTAGAAGACATAAAGAATAGAAAACTTCTAACTGTAAAATTTTTTCCCCAAATGGGGCAGGGGAGTGTGGCCCATCTATATTAAATTACTTTTACTTCTAATTCCACCAAATGCACTGTGCTGCCTCTTCCGGTCAAATCTTTGCCAATGTTATTCTCAGCGCTTTGACTAGACAACACCTCCTAATCCCTCAGCTCTTGATTTAGTCATCAACTTTTCCAGAAGTCCTCCTTGGCCATCTCTACTCCCAAGAGGTGAGGAACTCCTCCTATGTGCACCATGTACCTGGCTGGCATTGAACACAGCACACACTGCCCTGTAATTGATCTTTAGTGTTTTTTTTTTGTGTTGTTTTTTTTCTGAGTGTGAGCTCCTAGAAGGCAGAAATTATATTTTCTTCAGTAGCTTATGTAAGTCCCGGTGCCTGTAGAGCATCCCGATCATTACAGATGTTGAATATGTTCTGTTGGATGACCGGATAATACAAAGGAAGGGAAGGCAAGCTGGCCAGAATAAGGCAATGGTGCCCAAGGCCTCAGATTTCACAGGGGAATGAAGAGAAGAAGAAGGAAAAGTGTCATCAGAGCCCAGGCCCTGTCACTAATTAGCTTTGTGACCCTAAACAAGTCACTGTATCTCTCAGGACCTCTAAATCCTGAGTGGAAAAATGAAAAGACAAGACTAGAAGGGCCCACCAAGTCTCTCCCACGTTTTCTGGTCTCTCATATCTTTCTGTCTTCAGGATTGTCCATGCTTCATCAGCATCCCTACTTTTACATATCTTTTAAAGTCCAATAATATTGGGTTGTGTTCAATAGAGCCAGGGGGTAGGGGTGCCTGGGTGACTCAGTCAGTTAGGCATCCGACTCCTGATTTTGGCTCAGGTCATGATCTCAGGAGCCTGGGATCAAGCCCCATGTCAGGCTCCATGGGATTCTCTCTCCCCTCTCCTTCTGCCCTCCTTCCTCTGCCCTCCCACTCATGCTCTCTATTTCTCCTAAGATAGATTAGATAGATGATAGATGATAGATAGATAGATAGATGATAGATAGATAGATAGATAGATAGATAGATAGATAGATAGATAGAACAAACCAACAAGCCAGGGGGAAGAAAGATGCAGCTAATTGAGGACAGTGACTGTAGTTGCTAAATGAATGCATGAATGAATTAGCAGGCTTCCTTAAATCTCTTTACTTGCTCCATCAGAAAAACTTTCTGGTTCGTTTGATAACAAAGTATCATTTCATCAATGTCACCTCTAAGAGAAGGGCAACTTCAAATTCCTTAGCAAGAGGCTGGGGAATTTACTGCTTCATGAAGAAGCATAGGTTTATCAAGAGGCCAGCCACATCTCTACTCAAGAGATGCAAAGTAACCTTCAAAATGTCACTTTATTGGAACAAAATGGACTTCTTGCCAATAGGATCAATTGGTTAAAACCACCAACCTGGTTTTGCCTAGGTTATTGCTAATATTGGGCAAATAATTCCAACCCAGAATAGGAGGCACACATGCTTCATGATTCCTTGTTCTGTAAAATTTAATTAATACTAGAAACTTGGGCATCAACTTCAAGCCATGATAAAGATATAATATATTAAATGATGCCAGAACAAAGATGTTCTGCTTAGACCCAACAACATGTAAACATCAATAACCATACAAACACAGAATACATGTAGAGGCTTTGTTACATAATGTAGTAAGCTAGGATTTTCTTATATTTTCTAGACTGAAGAAGGCACTATTCAAAAAAAACTGGCAAATCACGAACACTAATATAAACAATACATTTTAGTTGCAAATATTTAAGCAACATATTAGTTAAAGCTACATTCAGCCCACAGCGAATAGTATTTTCACATCTCAAATGACTAAAGTATATAAAAAATATATTAAATGTGAATAGAGAAATCAGATTTTTAGCCCCCAAGGCAACTAAAATCAAGCACATTTTTTTCAAAAAAAAAAAAAAATTAGCCTTAAAGGTCACTTTTCCAAATGACTAGAATACTGGCATTTAGCCAAAGAAATTTAAACTGGGTGATACCTGCTGAGTGACACAACACTGCTCTGTCCAAATAAGATGTTTTATTTCTATTATATATTCCCTAGACCACAGCTGACCAGCACCTCTCTCTAAATTAGTTGATATGATCAGTGTGGTCAAAACAGTTTTAATAATTCTAATAAGTTTAATAGTTCAAGAATGCTATATATACATCCAAAATATAAAAAGAGAAAGTAATAGTAATAGTTCAAATATACATGCTCATATGCACACATACAAGATGTTTACCTCTACAAACTTCTTATAATGATACCAGAGAAAAAGTGTAGCTAAAAAAGTTAATCAGAGTAGCTGAGATAATATTCAGAGAAATTAGAGAGAAAAATGTCTGTTATACAAAGTAAAAATCATTTTAAGGAATACTATCTCAAGAGAGAGCCAAGATGAGTTGGACAGTCCATACATGGGAAGAAATGGATTCCTGTAGAGTCCTTTTTGGGCTGGATAATTATTTGCTTTGGAGAGCAGGGGATGTCTCTTAATGCACTGCTCCAGATGTTTAGCAGCAGCCCTGGACTCTACCTACCAGATGCTTGTAGCAATCCCCCCTGCTGTGACAACCAAAACTATCCCCAGACATTGCCATGATCCTGGGGGTGGGAAGGCTGTAAAGTGTCTCCCAGCTGAGAACCTTGCCTTAGATCCACAACCACCCTAGTTGCAGCTCCAACCCTTGGATGCCAGCCCAGTTCCTGGCTTTAGATGCAGAGTGAGCCCACCTACACCGAGGTCAGATGGTAGGTGAGCAGCTTACTGCAAAGTGGAGGAGCCTCCCAGACTACTTCCTCTTGGGACTAGCTGAGGAGTCTCTCAAATCAGGAATTCATCTGTGACTCATCCAGGAAAGCTGCTTAGAAGCCTCTAATCACCTTCTGAGGTCTTGTTCCTTTAAGCTAACTACCAAAACAAAGTGAAACTACTATGATAGCAAAAATGGTGCAATCCTTTGAAAACGAAGCAGCAAAAAAATTCCAATGGCTTAAAATGGTACATAAAGAATCTCATGGGGGAAAAATAAACAGAAACTGAAGGTCATCACAGTCTTTTTTCTAAATATAGCTTAACATATATATATATATACACATATATATATATACATATATTAACATATATTTTTAAATTCCTGAACTGATGTTGTATTTTATTAATTTAACTGGTTTCCTATTTTTCATCACACTATTTAGTAACTTCATCTCTGTTGGTTTGGTATTAAATATAGGCATCCTTGTATGTTAACCTCAGGTAAATTGCTCAAATTATAGTTTAGCTAATCTCTAAAAGTTAATGATCCCACTAGCCTCATGACGGGGCAGGATCATAAAATAGAGAAACACCAGAATAGTGTGGTGGTTAAGAATAGCTCCATCACTTCTCTGCCGTGTGACTTTGGGCAAGGTACTCTTTAAACCAGTCTCTCATTTTAAAAATAGGGAGTATGATAGCACCTATGCGCCATTAGGTTTGTTATAAGGACTCATAACTTAAGGGTACAAAACTGTTAGGACAGTGTTTGGTGTATAGCAAGGGCTCGATCAGCAGCAGATAATCCTTTTGTTATAAAAATTATCATTTGCATGATCATAATTAAAAATGATCATGAATAATCAATGCTTTCATTTTATCACTCTCACCAGAATACCATGCCTCTAACAATCCAGTAAGTTAGAAGTGAGAACTGGAGGAAGAAGCAGTATTCTCTGCAAAACAAGATAGTATTCTTCATAAATGCCACATTTTCTTTTTATTAAAAAGGAAAAGGAAGCAAGAGTAGTTAAGTTCCCTTACTCAAGCCTTAATCCCTTGTTTATCTTGTCAGGGTAATGGAACCAAGGTTTGCGATGTGGGTAGGACAACAGTCATTTCCCCATCTTGTTTTATTATCCATGCGATGGTTCCATCTTGCAGCCTACATAGCCTACATACTATCCGGGGAACAAAGAGTGAGTCTGACATTTCATTGTGGCAAAAGACTCTTCTCACAGCTAACAATATTCGTGGACCAGGAGTGGATCTCAAAGTGATTTCTCTTTCCCCAAGTCCTCATTCATTAAGAACTTGCTGATATAATTTATTCATGCAATGTGTGTTGATTGAGGACCATCACCTGCCAAGAACTCTGCAAGGAGCTGGGGGTATCTTGATGACTACAGTTGGGGCACTCAAAGAGATTAACCGTGGGAATGAAGCCAAAATTCAGTAAAGGGATACAGAATTTTAAACTGAGCCAAGAAATGGTTCTTTAAAAGTGTAAAACCTCTCCCAGCCTGCAATGTCAGCAAAGACTTCCCTGAGTAAGTGACACAAGAACTGAGTGGAAATCTCTTGGAACCACATTCCCAGATTCCTTTTAGGGCAGGTCTGGTTAGATCCTGCCAATGAGAGGCACCTCATCTAGAGCTCTCTCCCAGGACTTTAATCTTAATCAACAGTGTGATGTAAGAGCAGTGGGAGGAGGGTGAAAGGGGAGCCATCAGCAGAGAAGATGCTTGACCAGACATTCCTGGTTATGAGATCATGGCACTCTCTCCTTTCTCTTGGTCTCCTACAGCTGTCCTGATTCTTGATCATTCCTAATCTGCTTCTATTGACCAGATACTAGGGCTCTGAATTTCCTTGCCATAAATTCCCTTTTGCTCACGGTAGTCAAAATTAGCTTCTGCTATTTGCATCCATCAAGCAATTTGCTTCTGGTAATACACCATGTTGCTCTCCATTATGCATGTCTATCTCCCCAACCAGATTGTCAGCTTCCTGAGAACTGGAGAATGTCTTATTTCCCTTTGAGCCTCTACAATGTAATGTAGTGACTGCCTGACACATAGGAAACACTCAGTAAATGCAAAAAGAACATAATTCTCCATGTGTTAAAAAAAATAGGTGGTTTGCCAATAATAAATATAAAAGTGCAACTGGATGTTTAAACACCAAGAAAGAGCTCAGTTCAGATAAAAAGTCCTCCATAACTTACATCAACTTTACACTAACATGGAAATCTCTATGTTCTATGATCATCTCCTCGGATACTGTTTTTTGATAAACTTAATGAAGAAACCCAGTATGCTAATAACCATACTCCTGTAGCATCCTTACCTCTGAGCTTATCATCATTCAGAATTTTCACTGCCATACTTCCAAACTGGTAGACTAAAGCTGCTGAAGTGGGTAAGCGCATAGACACCTCCCCCAGAAGCCAATTCCACTCACCTCTCCCTGCCCTTTCCAACCCACAGGGCAATCCATGAAGCCAAGTGGGCAGCTAGTGAACTTGGCTTCCAGAGAAATCACCATCTGTTTTTCTACTAAAACACTTTCTGCTCTATAAAGTGGGACTGAGACCTAGAATGAAAATGGAGATAGAATTTTTGTCTAATTTAATAGCTTTTTAAAAATTTCTTGGGTAGTAAGTTTATGTTGCATGAGCTACATAACAGTCTGAATTTGATCTGGTTCAAATAATGCTACCAAGTCCTATAATCCTGGGCACTATACACTTTCCAAATGTACAATGTCATCAAGGTTTTATGACATTTCCTACAAAAACTCAATAGCCAGGTAGCACTTCATCAGCTGAAGTCTAAATTCAGGTATGAGAACAGAACGCAAAGGCTGCAGCTTGAAAACTGTACTGCTCCTCTGACTTCAGCGTCACAGCCATAAGAGGATGTTCCACTGAACAATTTTCATGCCTGTACGTTTTTGTCCCTTACTAAAAGAACTCCATGTCTGGGAATTATGGAGTAGAACCAAAAGTATGGCAGTAGAACCCAAATCAATGCTCAATCACTGCTGTTTTTCCTACAAAAGCTTGCTCAGAGATATTCTGTCACCTCAGGTTCTCTGTTTATTCAACTTCACTTCCTTCTTCAAGTAACAAAATGCTCTGAGCATTGTGTTCATGCCTGCTGCCTAGACATGGGACCTATTCACGTGGCTTATGGAGGACACAAGATTTCTGAGACCCAGGACTCTAAAGGCAAGACTGACAGATACGAGGTGCAAGCCTAGCTTCGCCAGGTTAAACATGGCTATGAAAGGAGCATACCCATTTCTATTGGCATCAAAACACAGTGCTGGTTGCCAAAGAGTCTATAAGAAAGAAATATTAACTAATACTACATGTCTGACATTGACATAAGTTTATTATTTCTTCCATGCCAACACACCCTAATCCAAAGTTTATGCTGTTCCAATCCAGGCCTGCCCTAAAACAGCCAATTATGCTGAATGTGGTTAAAACTCAAAGGAGTCTCCAGTCCCAAAGACAATGTTTCATTGGCCTATTAGCTTCTGTATATAGCTCCACATTTTGCGTTGGTTTCTGAATTGTGTGCATTACTTCTTTGGGGATTATCTCTCCTTTACATTGCAGGTATAATAGAACTCCTGCCCCCTCACTATGTTGCCAGTGGTATTATTTCCTCCTTAAATGGATTGGTTAACACTCAGTGCAAAAAATTTGAAGCTGAAGAACTGCTCTGAATACACATGAAATATTTCCTAATCCATTATCTACATGGTTTAAATAAGTGCGGTTATAATCACGTTGCCCAAAGGAGCCATAATATACCATTGGCTTTGTTCTAGAACTTCCAAACTAGTTCCCAAACCTTTGAGCCTTGCTTTTGGAGCAAAATATAAAATTCTACAAAATGTGCACATCAGAAATGCCATTTGTCACTTATGCATTGAAAGTACCTTCCCAAATTCTTTACCGAGAACATCAATGTCATTTATTCCTCAAGAATAAGGGCACTTAGTCTCAATTCCTTGTAAAACAAGCAGTTGTGATGTTCTTCATTGATTGACATCTGGTATCATCATAAAACTTGAGGTCCAAAGGAAAATGAGGCTTATTCTCTCAACTTGCCATAACCATCTTATTCTATATTCTCAAAGACAAAAAACCAAAACCTTGCATCTAGGTTGCATGACCTTGAGCAAGCCTACCCTAGGCTTCAGTGTCCTTCAGTTTCCTGGGGTTAATAACTATACATGCCTCACAGGATTATGGTAAAAAATAAGTAAACCGTGCACATAACAAACACAGCAAAGTATCCAGCATACAGTGTTCAACATAAGTTCAATAAATGTCAGCTTCCATCATTATGCACTGCTGGGGATTTTAAATGAAGAGTTTTCTTTTGAATCCTTAGTACCTGCTCCAAGAATTGCCATTCTAACTGTCTCTCTGTTAGTCCTATCTGCCCTTGACAGCCCCATTGATTCGAGGGTCCTTGGTCATGTCTTCTGAGCTCTCTTCTAAATATCTGGATGTTTAGCTGGAGCTGCAAAGGGGAGATCAAATTACCAGAGCCTTGTCTGTAAAGATCTCAAGAGAAATGAATTAATAATATGATCCACCAGATCACCAATACCCTGAGAGTGAGGATGGAAGCCACAGTGGCTGGGGGTAGCTTCATGGGCATGTGACTTAGGTAGTTGCACAGGGCCCCATGCTCAGAAGAGCCTTGGGCTTGGTTTCATGCTCATCCAGAAATTCTCAATAAAGTTTGAATGATTTTCATTTTGCAAAATTATGTAGGTGTTTATTATGACTGGAGAGTTTTGATCAGATTGATATAAATTGTTTCATGTTTTAAAAGGCCTACTCCAGCTTTTATGTTCAGAATAGCCTATAGGAAAGGTAAGGGTGGAAACGAAAAACAGTCAGGATGCTGTTGATGTAAACGAGGTGGGAGATGATAGTGGCAAATAACACCAGAAGGAGGGGCCAGTTAGAGTCCATTTGTCAGCAGCCGCAGCATGGGTGCCCAGCAACATGCCAGTCTATGGCAGCGTCCCAGCCAGCCGGCTCCTCCTGCCCACCACCAGTTCCTACCCGTTTCCATGCTGGTAGCAAATAGGAATTAAAAAAATAATCAGGGTGTATTCCCCAAATCTGGATCCTTTACAACAGAGAAAATGAGCTGCTGAAGGAAAAAAGGAAAGAAGGGCCCTAGCTAGATCAAGCATTTTCTGTGTTAGGTGACTGCAGTCAGAGCTTATTATATATTCTCTCATTGATTCCAATTAAGTAATAGGTGTAAACATTAGTCCTTCCCCACCAAAAAAAAAAAAAAAAAATCAGTATGGATTCAGCAAGAGTAAGATGTACTAAAATATACATAAATAAAAAATGCATCTAAAATATCTTTAAGATCCGCAGAATACATTGCTTAACTCTCCATAAGGAAAAAAAAATAACTAATTTTTCAGACTTGTAATTATTTTACATATATATC
>CM052898.1:19879225-19965614 GCA_028534135.1 Potos flavus
AAAAAAAAAAAAAAAGTTTCTTCTCTTCCACGTGCTCAAAAATTTCTCTGAAATGACAAAACATAGATGATACCAATTCCCAACCTAAAGGGCTTATGTCAGCTACTCACCTTCTTCTGAAGAACATTGATTTTTCTTTCCTTCACTTCTAACATATCCTTCATGTCTCGAATCTCTCCGGCCAGTGTCCCCTTCTCTTCCGTGAGGTCCTGCAGCTGTTTTGTTTTTTTATTGAGAAAAGATTCTTTCTCCTCCAATCGTAACCTTAGTGCATCTACCTGAAGTCAGGAAAAAGAAAGAAGGGGGCAGTTTCACACAGCGGTCATCAGTAACCATCAGTCATGCCCTGGGAGGGAGTGGGGCAGCAGTGTGCCTTTTCAGCACAGCATTGCCAAACCATTGCTTATGGTCATCTCAATGCCATGTGTTTTAACAGCCTGTATCTACCTTAAAGTCCTATTGTGTGTGTATCTGAACAGTGACACTTTTTTTAAACATAAAGTTTATATGAAATATAATATATTATATATAAAAAGTAGTGAGGTAAGCATGTTACTTAGAGATACAAAAATAACCAGGCAAAAAGAGTTAAAACAGGTTGTCTTGGGGAAGAAGAAATGGGACAGGGGTAAGTAGGGGTCTGCTGCATCTCATCACAAATCTTGTTGAGCACTTGTCTATTATACTACCAGCAAGTAAAATTTGGATGAAAAAAAAAATTTTTTAAAGAAAAAAGAGGCAGGAATACCATAATAAGCCAAAATAAATAGATATATAAATACTATCGGGACACAAATTCAAAAGGCAACTTGGCACACTGGAAAGTCCACTTTGGTTTTAGGCTGGGTTCTGCTTCTATCTAGCTATGAGAATCAGGACAAATAACTCCCTTACCAGCCCTACAGCTTCAGTTTCCCTATCTATAGAACAAAAAGGTTGGAACCCCCTAAGTGCCTGACATTTTTTTATTTTAAAAGCAAGAATCAGTCTTAGGTAGAATACATCTGGGAAGGATGATATTAGAAATAAAAAAGTTATCAGAGTAGAAACTCCTTTTTTTACCCCTTCTCAAGAAAGGAGCACCAAAGTTGCGTTTCTAAAGGTCAAGGATGATGGGAGGTTGATAAGTAGAGAGTTTCTCCAGTTTCTGTCCTAGAAAGGCAGTCCCAGCAAGGGAAGGGGTGAAACAAATGCTTGAAGCCTGGTTGGCAGAAGGACCCTGACCACATTATGAGTCAAGATGGACATTCTGTGACCACACAAGGTGGAAACAGCAGATTCCTTAAACATCTGATGGCCATGCCTCCTCTTACACAAGGGCCATAGAAATCTAGGGGCTGGGAAGCGAAGGGGATATAACCACTACTATAATCTGGAGTGCCATCTTTTATGTATAAACTAAAAATCACACTTCTTTTTTTGCCAGATAGGATGAAACCCCAAAGAGAAGTATTGATGTTATTCTAGTTTGTAGATGGAGAGGACTTTAAACAAAGATAGGCCACTTGAGAATCTGGGATGCTTAAGCTTTAGTGCATCTGGTGTGAATTTTCATTTAGTCAAGGGAAGATCCCCAACATGAATATCCCCTGCACTTCCCAGCCCCTAGATTTCTATGGCCCTTCCATAAGAAGAGGCACGGCCATCAGGTGTTTAAGGAATCTGCTGTAGTGGCTATAAGGGATTGGATTACATTCAACTGTAGAGATTTCCCACAGGCTGACCAGGACTCAGTGTGAATCTGAGAAGAAACTGTGGTCCCATTAGCCCTGCATTCTAGCTGTCAAAGATGGATGGCCTATCTGGACTAGAGGAAACAAATAAATAAATTACAACATGGGAGGTAGTAAATGGTGCTGGAGAGAGTTTAGAAAAAGAGACTCTGTGTTGATAAATAATATGCTTAACATTTACTGTGCCTTCTCACCACGTGTGATCTATTAGTGCCCTGCTGCATCTTCCTGAGCCTAGAAAAGACAAAACCCTAGGTGTAAGAATATTTCTCCAGGAGTAAAATAGAGAGCAAGGATGGTCACAATCAACACACTGCTCACAACACCCAAACTCTACATGGTAGGAGGGAGCCTGTGCCAGCTAAAGTCTTCTGTTTGGGAATTTATTTTCCATGCATTCAAATGCATTTATTAGCTTCAAAGGAATTTGAATCATGACCTTCAATCACTTCAGGCTACCCTTATAGCTTTGCAGTCTCTTAGAATCAAGACATGAGGTTTAAGGGTCTTTTTTTTAAAAAAGTAAAACTTTGACCTGAACTGCATCCAATTCTAAACCAACATTAGCCCAGTTTGCAGTAAGCAAGTATGACATCATTTCTAAAATCAAATTTTAACTTCCAGATGGTGCAAAACCACAAGCAAGCACACAGGCCTCCTGATGCACAGAAGTTTAAATACGGGGAAGATCAGGAAAGAAAGAATACAATTAAAAATTAGAATATATAGTTCCAAATTGGGTTCCCCTCATGAATATTCGGACTTCACTCAACAGTGTACATCATTTATAAAAGAATCAGAAAAGCCTTGACAGTTAGGTTATATTCCAACATCAGGTAGAGACATAAAAGTTAAAATGTTTGGGAATATGAAATACCTTTCTCTGCCTCTTCACTCAACACCAAATAATTTTAAGGGCCTTGACTCTCTCTCTCTTAAACTTTGGCAGTTGACTCAATAATAAAACTTGGCAAGGCAAAGAGCACCATCATTTCCCAGAAAAACAAAAGAAAATTAGAACTGTATGATATAGTCAGCACACAAAGACCCACAGGTTGAATTTCCAATTTTTACATATGACTTAACCGCATGGGAACTAGTCACCTAAAGTTAAAACTAGGACAATCTTTTCATTTTAGGAGAATTACTCATTTCCTTCTGATTCAGTTGTATGTGTGTGTGTGTGTGTGTGTGTGTGTGTGTGTGTAAGAGCATGTAACATATGAAAATTTAACCTTTTATCTGGCAGTATAAAACATGAAATATTTGTTATCACTTCATCTCCAGGTACTAACTTGAAAGAAAAGGGCCATGGCAATAAAATTGGCAAAAATAGCCAAAATCAGAGTTAAATATTATTAATCTTTATGTCAGCATCCAGGAATTATAAGCAGTTCCAATGGTCAGGTATGTTTCTAGAAGTTCTATACATAAGCCTCCGGACCTTTCTGCTGTATTTTGCATAGGCTTCAGAAACAGTTTCAATGTTGTGACCAAACACTAAGTGCTACTTGATGTGCCATAAATAATTTTTAAAAATCAAACAGTTCATTTCAATCTTAAAATGACTACAGCAACACTCGAGAAAATAAAAAAAAAAAAATTTAAAAACCCTTAAGAGCGAAAAGGGGCCACTTGAAAATTTTCGCAGATTAAATACAACTTACTTGACAACACTTCAGGAATTGAATAAACACACTATCACAAAGAACAACTTTAAAAGAAAATGAAGCTGGAACACTCACAAAACTCCCAATATAGTTTTATTTCACATTCAAATTTTCGTTTGTTTGTTTTTCCTAATAGCAGACTTGGATTAAGGGTATATTTGAATTTGATTCAACTTGCAATCATTCAAATGGGCAGACAGTTTCAAGTTGAAAGTATGCATAACGTACACAGCCTCCAAAGACACAAACACTAAAAATAACCTAAAATTGAAAACTTGCTGTGGTGGTAACCACTCATTCTCACTCATATCCAATTCTTCTTTCATTCCTGAATCCAGGAAGATCTCCCTTCCTAGCCCCTTGCAGGAAGATGGGGGTATGTGTTTTATTCATGAAATGTAAGCAGAAGTGACATATGTCACTTCCTGTCCATCCATCCCCACATTTTTTCCCTTACTCAGAGATCTTGAAAGCTACATTTTCCAGATGGTAGAGCTACAGGATGGTAGAACCCCCATAAATCTGCATCCAAGTGACCATGAGAAGCAGGGTCACTCCCTACCTTCTGCTGCTCTAATCCTCAACCTTCAACGTGGGCTGAATTTACAGTATGATGTGTCAAACCACTCTGAAATTATTATAATATCCACTGGTTTTGCTAAGGAGTGGGTACCTTAAAATTAGAAAGGTCTGTAGCTCTTAGAGATTGCTATAAACCTAAAAGAAAAATGGCCATTATTCCTCCTTTACTCCTATGTGTAGGACCTCAAAATCTACTTTCCCCTATCCTTTCACCCCAAATCCAAAGAAGGGGGGCGGAATGACAGAAAGCAAGGACAGAGCTAAATTGAGCAAGCAGCAGAACCCTGGGGAGTGGACACTAAGTTCAAAGGTCAAGATCTTGGGAGGAGAGAGAAAGAAATCAAAGAGGAGGAATACTCTGAAGCACATTGGTTTGAACTTCCATTTGTACAGTAAAGTAGCCCAAGTGGACAACTCTGTTTTGCAAAAGTCTCTGCATTGCAAATATATATGTTCAAGCAACTCGTGGTAATGGCCATGGACTTACCATAGGCCTTCCAAATGTCAGGAACACAATAAGGTGTTAGAAGCAAAATGAGGATAATAACAATACCTCCTTCATCAAGTTATTTTGAAGAGTAAATTAAATAACATGTAATGCACTTAGCACAGTGCCTGGCACCTAGAAACACTCAATAAATCTTTGCTATTGTTATTATACTATTCTGCTTTCTACAACTACTAACCCAGTGATTTATATACTGTAGGAATGCAATAAAGATTGCTAATCAGCAGCCCTCAGGAAAAGTGGAGACTCAGCAAATAAGATTTTGTGCTCTAACACGTAGCATGGTGTTATACTGTCTGTAATTTACTTTAAAATATTTCAGCATACACTGGATAATGTGTGTGTGTGCGTGTGTGCGTGCACGCGTGCACCTGTGTGGAGGGGCATAAAGGTGGGTGGGTGGATGGGTGTATTTCCCAACTGGAAATAAATTCTCCAAGGGTAGTTAATTAGCCTATGAAAGACTTTAATTAAAAGCTGACATGCCATAGTCAGCTACCAAAAGTTCTAAGATATTCTTTATATTTGATGAACACCTGAAATTTGGTCAATTAACATAATTGATGTGAAGAGTGATTTTTCCTTGGTGATGTGAGTGGTGTTTAAGATGTGCAGATTGGCTAGAAATGCTACACAAGTAGTCCTACTCTTCCAAGAACAAGATTTGAGATGGTTTGTCCAATGTAGATATGATGTAAGCCACATCTGTAATTTTAAATTTTCTAGTAGCCATGTAAAAAAATAAAAATAAACAGGTAAAATTGCTTTTAATAATATATTTAATTTGACCTACTATATCCAAAACATTATTTGACCTGTAATAAATATGAAAAATATTAATGAGGTATTTTACATTCTTTTTTCTTCAAAATCCAACATTTATTTTACCCTTTCAACATATCTCAATTAGGACTAGCCACAATTCCGGTGCTCAATAGCCACATATGTCTCATAGCTACCATATTGGACAGTGCAAGTCTATGACTAGCAAGCACAAAAGTTTCAACCTTTAGATTTCAATACCCCCTACATATAAATGCTTCAGGGAGGATTCTGGCCCAAACAAGGTTGGCTGAGCTTTACCCAGAAAATATCGCATTGACCTAGCTAGTGTAAACCATTTTTGGCCTCAAAAGGACAGACAGCTGGAACTTGAAGGAGCACTCTGAGCGGCTGTGAAGTACTACATAAAGGCAAGGTCATGGGGCAGGAATCCTACAGCCTTCCTTTGTCTAACCATCAAAGGTTATTGATCTTTACCAAAAAGAACCACATAACTGTCAATGACCTAACTGGTTGGTGATTCCCTCAGCACAGTCTTTCTGGAGTCTCGTTGAAGAGAAGAATTCAGAATAATCATTGCATTTTAAAAACTCTTTTTATACCAATCCTTAATTATAGCAAAAGTTGCCTTTCAGAAAAAATGTCCTTCAGCAGCTGCACTGTTAGACATCAGCTATATAGATGAGGGTATGTCTATCTCTTACACTATGCTTGGTTGGTTTATGTCCTTCTACTCTTGAATTTCTGCAGCTATTTTGATTTCAGATTTCTCCTCTCTGTAGAAGCTTTTTAAAAAATATATAATAACTAGAATTACACATTCATTTAACGAATATTAAGAATTGATTTCATACCAGGCATTGTTCTAGCTTAGAGATACAGCTTTTTAACAAGGCCATCAGGTCTATGACTTATTGAACCATATATTTGTGAGGTTGGGGGTGAGGTAGAGCAAATAATTATTATGTCAATATCATCAGTAAACACAATTTTTAGAATAAGTGGGAAGTAATACAAATATAAAATCTAAAAGTTTATGTAAAATACTTCTAAAAACCTGGAATGACAAAAGGCTAATTTGTGAATATTTTTGTTTATTGATGAAAATGTATATGTTTGTGCTTGTATGCACACAAAATAATAAAATTAATGACTTGGCAAATATCGGCTATTGTAAATCAAACCTGGAAAGACACTTTGGTATTCAGTAAAATGGTTTATTTAACCAATAGCTTCTCTTTACTGTGCAATCTTGGAACACAAATGGTCTTCACTGATCTTTAAATCAGTTATGCTTTATACCTGCTCCACTGTTTTCAAGATAATTTTGAATAAATCTGGGTCTGAAAAAAAAAAGCCTTGTAATACTAATAAGTATAAACAGATGATGTATTTTCTCTTTTAAAAAATTATTTTCTACCTTTGTCCATCAAAGAGACTTCTTTAGAAAGGAGAGGCTGGGTGATTCAGTCAGTTGAACGTCTGCCTTTGGCTCAGGTCATGATCCTGGGATCCTGGGATTGAGTCCCACATTGAGTTTCCTGCTCAGCAGGCAGTCTGCTTCTCCTTCTGCCCCTCACCCCACTCGTGCTCTCTCCCTCTGTCTCTTTCTCAAATAAATAAATAAATAATCTTAAAACAAAAATGGCTTAAAAAAGGCGACTACCTCTGTGTCAATGAGCACCTACCCAAAATGCCCAGACTGTGGTCTTTAAAAACCATATCTCACTAAAAGAAATCAGTTTCATGGTAGAAATGATTAATTTCTAAATTCTAAAATGATTAATTTTAGATCTGTAGCAAGAAACATACAAGGTGAATATAGAATACTTTGTTGAACCAGAAAGCAAGGAAATTATTAAAGGCCAAATAGTCTTTTTATTGGCCATGCATGGGACAATTGGATGCTGTTATATGAACAGACAGAGGGCAGGAATGGAGTTTGGGGACAGGAAGGGAGCTACGGCAGTCAACCAGAGAGACATAGGATGGAGGTGATAGAGAGGAAGACCGTGGCTGTGCTTGAGGCATATTTTGAGATACAATCAGAAGGTAGCTGGCAGAACTAAAGGTTTATATGTATAGGGATGAAAGGAAGGAAGGAATCAAAAATAATTCCTGGCTGAAGCAACTCTTTAGATAATGCAATTAATTATTGCTTGTGAAGAGAAAGATTAGGGAGAATCAGACTTAGGGGTAGGAAAACAAGAGTCTGAGATTAAGTTACACATAGTTTGTAATGCAAAGAAACATCCAAAAGGTAAATGGCTATATAATTTGGAAGACCCTAACACAACAGACCTGAACTACAGTCTAACTTATGTGTGGATAAGCAGTCCTGTACTTATATCTATATTCCTCCCAAAGACTAATTAGGACATCTACTGCCCACTTAAGATAAACTCCCACTTAGAAGTAGTGTTTGTTATGTTCAAGTTAATAAACACTTGTAAAAAGATGATATCGATACCATTGAAAACCAAGAGATATCCCTTTCCTAAAAAGATTTCTGGTTTTTTATCTTTATTTTTAAGGTTTCTCTTCTCCACACAGTTATGGTAGCAAGAGATTTGGTCATTTCTATTATGCCCTTAAGCTCCTCAAGGGGAATGTCAATGATATATTTACCGTCATGTTGATCACTCAGTCAGTAGACTGATAATGACTGGGAAAAATCAGGCTACATGGTTCTGCTTCTGTGGGCTGGCTTTCCTTTAGCAACCAAAAGCTTATACATTTGACCAAGGGAAAAACCTATATTATATTTTAAGATATTTAGATAGCACAAAAAGAAACGATAATGGCTGTATTATAAAGTGCTTCATAATTTACAATATACCTTTCTCCTAAATTATAAGTCTGTTCCCTTATACAATTTCAACTCAAAATATAAAATTCAGGGATATTTAGTATTGTATAACCACATGCTGTGCTTATAAAAGTTAAGTTACAATCACCAGCTTGTTAATAACACAGTTGAGATTTTCAGGCTGTAAAGATGCATTTTGTCTTACCTACCTGTCAAAAAATTTTACTCAAGACCCACATGCCACCTACTTGAAGAAAACAATGCTTGGTTAAGAGTGCTTCATGTCACCCACATGGAAGAATTCGTATCATATGTGGGCTAATAATCCAGCCAACTTTATAAAGCCTGTTTTCATACTTAAGTTTTTGGCTACTTCTTACACTAAAATTAGGTGGTTTTAAGTGACTAGTCCAAAGTTCAAAATTTAATGTTCAGTTCAGTTCCAGCAAATTTCTGAAAACACATGGGAATTGTAACTCATGTGTTAATACTTAAAGTTTTTGTTAATAAAACTTCCAACACTAACCTTACCTCATTGAACTTACCTCACTGGTTTTTATGCTCACTATAAAACTATAGCTGTCATAATATTTTTGAATTACTACAAAAGGAAGTAAGCCATTCCAAAGTCAATGTTATTTTACAACATGATGATAGTTATAAATTCAAAATACTTAAAACCAATTTGCAAAGCTATCAATCTTAGTACCTCCTAACATTTAAAAACCCCATCTTCAAAACATTCACTATTATCAAAAAAACAAGTTTAAGAAAACACCATGTATCATTCATATTACACCTTCCCTTCAAGTAAGCATATTATATTTAAACAAGAAGATGCATTTTAACATAAAATTTTAAAATACTGTTTCTACTTAGATATGCCATGAACTTTTTAAACTATCACTGAAGCCCAAAGAACTTAAATCACTGATAATTTAGTACCTAGATTAAGTAATAATTTTGTGATCTCAAAGTCAGTGCTTTTCAATAAATCCAAATAAGTAATCTCCATCTAGGTATGCTTGACATGTTTGTCAATGACTGAGAAATTAGGAACTGTAGTCATTTTATTTAAAACAGAATTAAAACCATATTTTAAAGTCATATCTCTCAAATCAAGACCCAGACTCCAGGAGGATGGGTACTTGTGATCAAGGATACATGAGTTTGCTATAAGAATTGTTTTATGTTGTCTTTTCTTTTTGATGATTATCTCAAAAGTTAAAATCAACTTATTCTGGATCATATAAATAACTCCTTGTAAGCAAGAATTTAAGAGATTTCAATATCTGCCTTTGTGTTTGCATTTAAGATTCCTTTGGGATAAAATGGAGAAAGCACAGAAGGACTTCTTATTTCTCTGATATGTTCCCTTAAAATCTTTGCCATCAGACATCATGGTGGCCATGCAAACAAGGGGTTCATTAGAACTACAGAAACAGCAATCAGTGAGAAAGCAGGGTATCACACAGAACACCAATGCAGACCTCCTGAACTAGCACCTGAGCCATAGTGGTTAGCACCATATTCATATCAAGTATAAATTAATGTCCAGCAAATAATCTTTTTCCATATAAAGTTAATGTCATTAGTTTAAATTTTATAGGCTTTGGCACTGTATTTTCATTTAGTGTGTAATTTTGATTTGGCTTCATAGGTCTGTAAGTTATAGGCATGCCTAGTCTTATCTGTGTGCCTAATTAAGTAACATAAGTAATAATTATTACATTAAGCAATACTGAGTGTCTACAATGTTCTTTTCATTTCTCTCTTTTAAAAGGAATTTATTTTTCTTTTCAAGTGTGAAACAAACTGCTCTAAGTAAACAGTATTTATTCTTTGAAATCTTCCTGGGTGTTGTGCAAATATTTAATGGAGGAGTAGAGGTGTGTTCCATGATCAAGCTAACTAGGGAAATGTGGCTAGCTTTCCTAATTTATGGTAGACATTAGCATACTAAAGTTTTGACATCCCATAACAAAGATCTTACCTAACTCACCTTTTCCTGCATCTATTTAACTACAAAACCCTTGATTTTCTAAGAACACATAATATCCTTCAGAAGTGTTTAGGAAAGATTGTTCTCAAGTATCTTTTAGCCATCAAATTTTAAGGCATGGCATAGATATGAAATGATTGAGTGTGGTGAACTGAGGACACACCACTGAATTAGACTCAGAATGCCCTGGCTCAGAGTCAACTAAATATTTTCAAGATGTCCCCTGTGCCTCATAGAGTGTTGGGTGATCCACCAGAGTGTCTTATGCATTTCTCAGGGCCACCTGTGAGGGAGGTATTGTTTACAAGTAAAAACACTGAAGCTCTGAGGGCTCGTAGGGTTAACCCAGTAGACTGCATTAAAGCCCCATCTTCTGGTTCAACATCCGCTCCACCAGGCTGCTCCCAGGTTCATTTATGGCTCTGCCGGCACCTGGAGGTGGGGCCTTTGAGGAAATCACTTGCTTCTCAGGGACTCAGGTACTACCTCTATAAAGCAATACAATTTTGTTCAATGGCCTCTAAAGTCATTACTGACCCCAAATTTTTATGTTGTCTGAAAGTGAGTGATCCAGATACTAAAACATATTTTAAAACCTTGGTAATTAAAAGAGTTTGGCATTGATACAGAAAGAAAAAGAGGAAATCCAAAATAGATTCACATACTTATGGAAATTTAAAGATTTATTTATTTATTTGAGAGAGAGACAGAGAAGAGCAGGGGGAGGGCAGAGGGAGAAAGAGAACCTCAAGCAGATTACGCAGGGCTCGATCTCATGATGTGAGATCATGACCCGAGCCAAAATCAAGAGTTGGACACTCAACCAACTGAACGACCCAGGCACCCCATACTTATGGAAATTT
Source organism: Potos flavus (assembly GCA_028534135.1). NCBI lineage: Eukaryota > Metazoa > Chordata > Mammalia > Carnivora > Procyonidae > Potos > Potos flavus. The sequence continues at coordinate 19,890,176 of CM052898.1, forward strand.
ACTATATGATAAAAGTGAGATTTAGATTCAATAAAGAAAATATGGATTATTTAATTAATAATGACTGAAAACTGACTATCCACTTATAAAAATAATAAAGATAAAGCCTTACCTAACTCCTAATCACAAAAATAAATTCCTAATAAAGAGTTAGATGTAAAAAACTTAAACCATGAAAATTCTAGAAAAAAATATGGGGGCTCTTCTTTTTATTTCCAAAGTATAGTAGTCCCCTCTGATCTGCAGGGATATGTTCCAAAACCTCCAGCAGATGCTTGAAAAAACAGATAGTACCAAATTCTATATATACTATATTTTTTCCTATACATAGATACCTATGATAAAGTTTATAAAATGTATAAACTAGGCACAGTAAGAGATTAATAACAATAACCAATGTTAAAATATAATAATTATAACAATATACTATGATAAAACTGATGTGAATGTGGTATCTCTCCTTTTCCCTCTCTCAAAATTTTTTTTTTCTATCATACTCACCCCCTTCTGTTTGTGATGACATGAGTTGATAAAATGCCTACATAATGACATGAAATGAGATGAGTGACATAGGCATTGTAACATAGCATTAAGTTCCCACTGACTTTCTGAAACCACGGAAAGCAAAACTGCAGATAAATGGGGAAGTACTCTATAGAAGTACTTCCTAAGCAAGAGAAAAAGCTTAAATACCATTAGGAAAAGATATACAAATAAGATTAAATAAAAATGAAAATGTCTTCATGGAAAAAGACAAAAGGCAAACTGTAGAAAATATTTGCAAGAGCCAAATATAAAATGCAATGTGGGTTCCAGTATATGTTCCCAACTGGGAATGACAAAAGGGATATTTGCTTATGTGTACATAGAATATTTCTGGAAGAACACATAAGCAAATAAGTAAGAGTTTGTTAAATGTCTACTATATGCTCAGTTGCATAAGTGATAAAAACAAGGGTTAAATTAAGATACTTTTAAATTAACTAATGCATCCCACTGACTGCTCTGGGGAGCTTAAAGTAACATAAATCCAATCAGGCCTAGAGTTCCCAGAAAATCAACTGATCATCTGCCTTTCCAACTGATCTCTTCTCAGGGCAGAAATGCTGTAGTTAGAGGAGCAGGCAAGAGCACAATCTTTCCTAGAAGAATTATTTATGGTAGTACATATTATAACTGCCAAGACTCTTTATCTAATATATTATTAATACATTGTTCAAAGCCAAGTAAGAGTAATAGCTATACAGAGAGGGTTTTAAGCTAGACTCCTCAAATTCATATCTTAACCTATTAATTATATATAACATACATTTACATATAAATAATGATATATAATAAAAAATAAAATATACTATTTGCAGCCATATATCGTATTACACAGTGGCAAATAATAACTCTATTCTCTGTCCATTTCTAAAATGCTCTGAACATTGGCGCACATCCAGAGAGACAGTACTGACTGAGAGACAGCTCTTATAACAAAAGAACTGGCTGATACCATTTCCCTCCCATGCCCCTCAGCATTAGTACAGGACACTTGTGGGAACCAGTTCAGTGCAGGCACTCACTACCTAATATAACAAGCCCCACACTCCACATTCCATGGAACCACATCTCCTAGTCATGCTTGCCTCAGTCCCAGCACACCAGGCCTCCTCCCCAAGAAGATCAGCCCAAACCCTTGCTCACACCAAATCTCCCTATGAGGGAGTTCCAGCAGTGATGGCAACAGATCTCATTTCACAAGCAGACCAGACCACACCTAGTTAAAACATGCCACTCAGACCAGTGACCAAACACTGCCCACAACAAGCAAAAAGAGCCTCAGTGGATGACTGACTTGAAGGATAAAGTGGCCAGGACAAAACAGTAGAGTACAAGCAGCACACATTGGAGACATTCCCAGAAGTGCCAGACCCTGGGGAACAGGGGACACCACATGGCAGTGCACTACTTCATAAGGCTATCACTCTCAAGAACAGGAAATGTAGCTGACTTTCTTAACACAGGAAACAGACACAGAGACTTAGACGAAATGAGAAGACAGGGAAATTTATCCTAAATGACAGAACAGGACAAGGTCAGGGCCAGAGATCTAAGCAAAACAGATATATGTAACATGCCTGATAGAGAATTTAAAGTAATGATCATAAGAACACTCACTGAACTTAAGAAAAGAGTGGAAGACATGAGTGAGATACATAACAAAGAGATAAGGCATAACCTATCAGAGATAAAGGACTCAATAAAGACATGAGAAACATGCCTGATAGAATGAATCTCAAGATGTAAGAAGCAGAAAATGAATTAGTGACCTAGAAGACAGAGTAATGGAAAGTACTCAAGCTGAACAAAAGAGAAAAAAATAGAATTATGTAAAACAAGAATAGACATAGGGAACTCAGTGACTCCATCAAACATAGTAACATTCATATTATAGGAGTGCCAAAGAAGAAGAGAGAGAAAAGGGGGAAGAAAATTTATTGAAGAAATAATAGCTGAAAACTCCCTTAATCTGAGGAAGGAAACAGATATTCAGATCCAGGAGGCAGAGAGAACTCTCATCAAAATCAACAAAAGCATACCAAGACATTTGCAAATATAATTGCAAATTGGCAAAATATAGTCATAAAGAAAAAATTTTAAAAGCAGCATGAAAAAAAAAGCACACAGTAACTTACAAAGGAAAACCCATAAAGCTAGCAAGGGATTTTTCAGCAGAAACTTTCCAAGACAGAAGGCAGTGGCCTAATATATTCAAAGTGCTGAAGTGCTGAATGGGAAAAATCTACAGTCAAGAACACTCTAGCCAGCAAGCTATTATTTAGAATAGAAGGAGAGATAAAGAGTTTCTCGGACAAACAAAAACTAAAGTAGTTAAAGACCACTAAACCAGCCCTGCAAGAAATATTAAAGGGGACTTTCTGAGTGGAAAGAAGAGACCAAAAGTGACAGGACTAGATGGCTTCATAGACAAATTCTAGCAAACACCTGAAGAAGAATTAATACCTATTCTTCTCAAACTATCCCCCCCCCCAAAAAAAGGAAAAGGAAGGAAAACTTCCAAATTCATATTTGACAGCATTACCCTGACACCAAAACCAGAAAAGACACCACTGAAAAAGAGAACTACTGGCCAAAATCTCTGATGAATATAGATTTAAAAATCCTCAACAAAATACTCATAAACAGAACTCAATAATACATTTAAAAAAAAATCATTCACCATGATCAAGTGGGATTTATTCCTGGGTTGCAAGGGTGGTTCAATATTTGCAAATTAATCGACATGATATATCACATCAATAAGAGAAAGGATAAGAACCATATTATCATTTCAGTAGACACAGAAAAAGCAATTGACAAAGTTAATATCAACTTGTGATAAAACCCTCATCAAAGTAGGTTTAGAAGAAACACACCTCAACATAATAAAGGCCATATATGAAAAACCCACATCTAACATCATCCTTAATGGGGAAAAACTGAGAGCTTTTCCCGTAAGGACAGGAACAAGACAGGGATGTCCACTTTTACCACTTTTATTCAACATAGTACTAGAAGTCCCAGCCACAGCAATTAGACAACAAAAAGAAATAAAACGAATCCAAATCAGTAAAGAAGAAATAAAATTTTCACTATTTGCAGATGACATCATACTATATATAAAAAACCCAAAAGACTCCATCAAAAAACTGCTAGAGCTGATAAGGGAATTCAGTAAAGTCTCAGGATACAAAATCACTGTACAAAAATCTGTTGCATTTCTGTACACCAATAATGAAGCAGTAGAAAGAGAAATTAAGAAAACAATCACGTTTACAATTGCGCCAAAAATAATAAGATACCTAGGAATAAACCCAACCAAAGAGGTGAAGGACACGTACTCTGAAAACTATAAAACATGATGAAAGAAATTAAAGATGACACAAAGAAATGGAAAGACATTCCATGCTCATGGATTTGGAGAACAAATATTGTTAAATATTGTTAAACTGTCTATACTACCTAAAGTAGTCTATACATTTAATGCAATCCCTATCAAAATACCAACAGTATGTTTCATAGAACTAGAAAAAACAATCCTGAAATTTGTATGGAACCACAGAAGATCCTGAATAGCCAAAGCAATGATGAAAAAAGAAAAGCAAAGCTGGAGGGTTCACAATTCTGGACTTCGAGTCATATTACAAAGCTGTGTAATCAATAGCACAGTACTGGCATAAAAATGGAGGCATAAATCAATAGAACAGAACAGAAACCCAGAAATAAACCTGCAAGTATATGGTCAATTAATCTTTGACAAAGCACAAAAGAATATTCAATGGGAAAAGAACAGTCTCTTCAACAAATGGTACTGAGAAAACTGGACATCAACATCCAAAAAAAGAAACTGGACCACTTTATTACACCATACGCAAAAATAAATTCAAACTGAATTAAGGACCTAAATGTGAGATCTGAAACCATAAAAATCCTAGAAGGGAACATAGGCAGTAACCTCTTTAGCATCAGCCATAGCAACTTCTTTCTAGATATGTTTCCTGAAGCAAGAGAAGCAAAAGCAAAAGTAAACAATTGGGACTACAGCAAAATAAAAAGCTTCTACATAGCAAAGGAAACAATCAGCAAGGCTAAAAGGTAACCTATGTAATGAAAGAAGATATTTGTATATAAAATACGTAAAGAACTTATACAACTCAATACCCAAAAAATAAGCAATCTAATTAAAAATGGCAGAAGACATGAACAGACATTTCTCCAAAGAAGACATGCAGATGGCCAACAAATACAAGACAAGATGCTCAACATCACTAATCATCAGGGAAATACAAATCAAAACTACAATGAGATAACACAATCACACCTGTCAGAATGGCTAAAATCAGTAAGAAATCAACAGGAAACAATAGGTCTTGGCAAGCTTGTGGAGAAAAAGAAACACTTGTGCACTGTTGGTGGGAATGAGAACTAGTGCAGCCACTGCGGAAAACAGTATGGAATTTCCTCAGAAAGTTAAAAATAGAACTACCCTATGATCTAGCAATGGCACTACTGGATATCTACCCAAGGAATGCAAAAGCACTGATTCAAAGGGATACATGCACCCATGTTCACGGTAGCATTATTTACAATAGGCAAGAAACAGCCCAAGTGTTTACTGATAGATGAACAAATAAAGAAGATGTGGTACACACACACACACACACACACACACACACGAATATTTTTCTGCCATAAAAAAGAATGAAATCTTGCCATTTCAAACAACATGGATAGAACCAGAGTATATTACGCTAAATGAAGTAAGTCAGTCAGAGAAAGGCAATCACCATATGATTTCACTCATATGTGGAATTTAAGACAAAAATAGAATAAAGGGCGAAAAAGAGACAAATTAAGAAACAGACTCCAATTAAAGAAAACAAATTGATGGTTACCATAGGAGAGGGGGCGGGGAGATGGGTTAATAAATAGGTGATGGGGATTAAGGTGATGAGCACTGGGTAATGTATGAAATTGCTGAATCACTATATTGTACACCTAAAACTAATAGAACACTGTCTGTTAACTCACTAGAATGAATGAATGAATGAATGAATTACTCTGGATAAAATGTCATCAACGAGAAAATTCTGCAAAATATCTACAGGTATATACTATTTCCTCTATATATTCTTATGTTGCAATGTTTCAAATCCAGCCAAATATTTACTACTGAAATAGTTTTCACAGATTTGCTTTTCAAAATCATGAAAATCCATCCTAAGATATTCAGAAACATGTTTTACACACACAAATAACTGAAGGAAAGGAAGATTCACTACTATAGTTCCATTGTAACACATCCCACTAAAGTGTATACTGAATTTAGGAACACATTTTCACTTTTAAGCCAAGTTGAAGCTTCATATCATTGACTTTTAGGAAGGGCATAAATGATTCTGAAATGGGTGGTAACACCAAATCCTGTGCAAATTTACTTTGGCCAGAGCAAGTAACCGTTTCTCTGTTGGGACGTGTTACAGACTCTTCCAATTTACAAGCATTTTGTTATTAAGGAACATGGAGCTGGAAATAAACACAGCTCCAGGAGTGAAGAAGACAATCGATCAATCATTATAAAAACCAATTAAGCTAGAAACAAGAACTGCCATGACATTTAAAAAATTCAAATCATGCTAAATAAATACACTCTTTGCTCATTTTTTTTTTCATAAAGAGAAACAAACAGCCATCTCTTTCTAGGTTCTTCACCATCATTGCTCCTGAAAATATTTACCATGATCACAGCATTATTACAGCGGGAAACATTTTGGTATGGAAAATCTGTTTCATCCTGCAAATTTTCTCTCTGTGTGTATGTGTGTGTGTGTGTGCATGCACACATGAGTGTGTGTTGTATGCGTGTAAATCAATTTACCATGTGAGCAATAAGTCAACAATATTCCACTATATTATTCTTGCAGCAGTGCTTTCTTTGTTTAGAGTCCTAGAATTTTAACAGAGAAATCAGAAGTGACCTGCGCAAAGAGTAACAATTGGTGATTAAAAGTTCCCACCATTTTCACATCTGTAAAATGAGGAGGCTGAACTCACTGATCCAGTTCCAATTCTGACATTCTGGGATTTTATGATTCTATTTTGTTAGTTCATATTCTACAATACTGGAACTCATCAAACCACCCACAAACTAAGGGACTGTTGTTTCTGAGTAGCCTGATATCCTATAAGCAAACCCAGTCACGAGGCATTTACCCATTTAAACAGTAAGCATTTTCAGCACAATCTAAAGGGGGAATACAGACAGCACTTTGCATCACATTTAGTCTTGCAAAAGAAGTGTCTTGGAAAGAAAATAACTAAAAATCATAGCCCTACCTTTCATAATTACCAATTTTACAGAGAGGGAGGGTAAATGTGCTGACAGGACCATATCTAGGTGAAACAAGAAATACCCAGAAATGAAAGAAGTAATCCAAAAGGAAGTACTGTCTGAGCCAGAGGAGAAAAAGTATGTCTAGAAACTACTACCTTCTGATGATGGAGAAACCAAATGCACCAAGCAAGCTTGCCACTCTACTGCATCTCAAATACAAGTAAGTTTATACAAAAGAAAAGATGACTAAGGATGTTGCCAGGACAAACACAGACTCCCTCATATTCATATCCAGGCAGAATTTGAGTCTTTTAGAAACTGTCAACATTAACCAGATTAGTCCCGATTTCTCCTGTAGATTTGGAAGTGGAACACAAAGGAGGGTATTTCTTCTCTCCTAAATTTCTTCACACCAGACATTGTGGGGAAGCATATAAAGGACCAGAGGTGTGCACAATACCCCCACCCTATTCCAAAAGCATTCCCTAGAAGAAATACATGCTTCATGGATAAAATAATGTTTGTGTCCCATTTAATTGTCCCATAAGTTCTCTTACGGAACTCTTTCAACAAGACTGCCCATGCCTCTTAGAAAGTCTGCTCTGTTCATCATCTCAAGGTTCTGTTTGTTCACCTCACATGCCCACTCTAGGCAACTAGAAGTAGCTTTATAGAGCCTCCTGTTAAGACGGATCCTAAGGCCACACCCAAACTTGGCAAGAAGATTGGCAGAATGAAGAGGTGATGAGTTGTTAGGTACAGAAGTTTGGGGAACAATGGTAGGCTATAGAGTCTCTCTGGATCTAGAACACTCAACCCTGAATCTTCACCCTTACATGCATGGCTGACCCCCTGTTCTTAGAGTAGGCTTTTCTTATGCATCTTCTGATCTTGAAAAACCTACTTCATATCTGTAGTGAGTTAAATGGTGCCTCCCCCGAAATATGTCCCTGTTACAGAATTTGTGAATGTGAACATATTTGGGGGGGGGGAGATCTTCCTAGATGTAATTAGGGATCTATAGATAAGATCATCCTGGATTATCTGGATGGGTCCTAAATGCAAAGATAAAGATCCTTATAAGAGACACATGGAGCAGAGACACAGATAGAAGAGGAGAAAACCACACAGAGATGGAGGCAGAGGTTGTAATTATATATTCTGAGTGAAGAAATGCCTGGAGCCACCAGAAGCTGGAACAAAGGAAGATTCTTCTGTAGAGCCTCTGGAGGGAGTGCAGCCTTGACAATACCTTGATTTTGGATTACTGGTTTCCAAAATTGTCAAACAATAATTTTTTGTTGTTTTAAGCCACCAAGGTTGTAGTAATTTATTATGGCATCCTTAGAAAACTAATACAGTATCCTCTTTTATTCATCCACTCACTACCAACAACAAATGTTCATTATTTTTTATGGGAATCCAAAGATAAATACTACCCTTGCTCTCCAGAGGCCTATGTTCTAGAGGAGTGGCATATAAAATGACAACCATGAGAGAGAAGTGCAGAACTCTCCCAAACAAGTGCTGAAAGTGGTTTCAGAGGATATAACATCTGACCTGAGTCTCGGACAATAAGTTCACAGGGAAGAAGGGGCTGCAAAGGATGTTCATGGGGTGGGCCAGCAGGACAGAGAGGAAGTCGCCAGAGAATGGAGCCATGAAGTGAGATGCCAGATCCTAAAAACTGTGCATACCACGTTAATGAGCTTGGCATGTTTTCCTGTAGGGAAGACAGGAAATCTATAGAAAATGCCTTTCCTGATCATGGTTAAAAGATATATGAAGGTTTCTTTTCCTACCTTAGTCACACCCAAGAATTCAAAGTTTAAACTCATTCCCAATATAAACACGGCCTTTCTGTTCCAGATCCTGGATTGCCATTCCACCTTGCTAGTGATGTTTGTAGGAAGTTTTCTTCCCCTTAAAACTCTCTGCTATGTGCAATCCTAGCATTCCTAAAAGAATTTCTAGAGCAAACTAGTTCTACAAGTACTCTTGTTGGGGGGAAAAAGGACTGGAAGTGGGGTGGGGTCAAACATTCCACCATAAAAAAAATACGGGAAATGCCTATCCAAGAATTTATAAAATGCTCCAAGAAGTCCACTTTAACTTTGGTTAATCAGCATTACCCAAGCTTATTTATCTCTAACACTCTCTTTTTTATAACACCCTATTAATATCGAAGGGAACATACTACAGAAAATGCTACACTAGAATAATGTTATTTTTCAAATGTAAGTTTAATACATTCTATACTCAGCAGGTTCTCAATATACATTATTAGTTAGGCTCACAGTCTGAATGTTTTCCCCTTTCCTACCCAGAACTCAACACCTTCATCAGAAAACATGGGCCTGAACAAATGCCCTCCAGACCACTGAGCAAGCACGGACTAACCACCCATCTCCAGAACACAGTGGTAGGCCCTGTAAACATAACACATACGGGATGGTGTCTGTACCCTCAGAAGTTTGATACGGCCACATATTAAGCAATATGATTTAATTCTATGCCTGACAAAATAACCACACAATAAAAGTGGGTTAGAGTAACCCCAATGGAAGATTTTTCATTTTGATCGCTGACAATTCTAAGTATTGTTTGCACAAAGGAGCAAAATAGCCTATAAAATTACCATTTTCAAATGCTGAATTTTGTCAGACTCATGAGAATGCCCACGAACTTGAAAAAAGGCATTTTCTGAAATATCTCCCTTCAGAAGACCAAGGCTAGGGTTTACTCCCATGCCAATTCTATATATCCCCTGTCATCATTAGTTATTTTCATTAACATTACTAAGTTGCAATGTATTTATGCTTGTACCACATACAATAAAAGCTGTTAAAATAATCTCTTGGTTATTTCATGACTACACATGCTATAAAAATTATAAGGAAGATGGAATTACAAGGAAAGGAGCCTAAAAACTCATTCTCTTACCTCTGACAATAGTTCTCAACATACAAATTTTGGAGTAAATCAAATTAACGGGGAGAAGAAAGCTTCCTCTGTTTTTCTCTTCTTGGTACAGTTCTGAATGCAAAGTTATTTTCCAGGCAAAGATGAATGGAATTCTGCTCTTTCTAATCTCTATAAAAATTGTGAACATGAAGATCCATTTCATTGGCTAGGATGATGCCTGCTCTCAAAAGCAGCCATTTTCTGACATGTTTGGAGATGAGTGGGCAGGCCCTGCACTCTTGGAACTGTGGGCGTGTGGACCTCCAGCCTGCACCGCCATAACTCTTTCACATCTCAGGAAAACAGATCCTGCCAAAATGCTTTCTGTCGCCAATGAAGACATTAGCACTTACAAGTTAGACAATAACAACAATATTATAACCAAAAAAAGAGAGAGACTATTTTCCTTTAAAGAAATCATATTATTCATATATATGCATTCCTATAAGTTTTTGAGGGGCTACATTCTAGTCCCTCTGTAAAACAACATTGTGACAGTAACAAAACCTACTGCTATTTATTGAATGCCTTAAGTACTATATGCCAGCCTAAGGGTGTGATGATGAGGTGGACAGCTTCATTCCTCCTGTTTCCAGAGAAGGGAAGTGAGCCACAGGAAAGGGAAGAACTCAGTCCATGATCCCACATCCATTCAAAGTCAGAACTGAGGCTCATCTGTCCATCAGAATAGCCCGAACACTGGGAGACAAGGAGTACATAATAATAGACAAACAGGATCCAAGAACTCAGCTTTTCTGCCTCCCAAATCAGGGCCTGGAGAAGCCATTATAGTTTTAGTGTCCCAGTAATGTAGAGGAGGAAGTCATTCATTAGAGAAGAAAACACACTAGGTTGGAAATACTCAAATCAGCAGGAGGAAATTGGGTTGCTCTGAGCCTCAGAGGAAAGAATCAAGATGTCTGTGTTCGGACCTGCTGAGCTGAGGAAAGTAGGCTAAACATGCCTTGGCCAAGGAGCATCACATCTTCCCCTCATCCTCTGCAACCTGTATTAGAATTAGAAGCATAAAAATGGATTCTGATTGGGCTTCTTTTCGGAACAAAGTTTAAATCCACTAAAACAAGGATCTTTCAGTAACAATTGTTAACAGATCTTTGTCACCTGGATGTTCTTACACTCATATTTTATTCAAATGTTCACTGGCTAAACTTTCCCTCCCTTAACTTCACTTACACAGCACAGTAAACACTGGGGCTGCAAATTAAATGCCAAGGAGGTCAAGCCAGTGACATTCAAGAGTAAGCGGTTAGGTGGGGACTGGGCAAACTGGGGAGCACACATCTCATCCTAAGGGGCAGCCAGCCACTGCCTCAGTGCCCACCCAAGGTTGTTGAGAGGACACTATGGTGCTGCTGAGAGCGTTCCTTTACTCAAGAGAAGCTAGAAATCTACATCATTATGTGACATGGCATGATTTTTTCATTTCTAGCAACTTTTTTTATTTCCCAAAGGGGGGAAAAAAACACAAAAGAAAGGACGCTGGTTGAGCCCAGAAAACTAAGTCTGGATTGGATTCACCTTGTAGGTTTCCAGCTTGTAAAAACTTCTGCTAAACATAACAGTTAAAGAATGAGGAATAAGTTAAGATCATTTCCTTGTTAAGCTTAATGGAGTTATGTTTTCCAAAGAAAAGGTTTACTCTGAATTTACAATGAGGCAAAGAAGAAATATGTAATTTATGTTCTTTCTATTGATATTTTGATATTCTAAACTTCTAAAAGGTTCAGGGGAAAAGTTAGGTTGAATTTCTTCCAATGAACCTGTTAATACTGCTAAAAACCTATGTATTATTCACTAAATTGGTACATTAATACTATTTTCAAAAATTAATTTTACAACTTTTTTGGTCAATATTGACCAAGTTCCAGGCTTTATGCTGAGTTAAAGAAACAAACAATGGAATGAGATAGTCCTATCTTTTTCACTGGGCTGATAATCTAGCAAGAATGACAATTAAATAGCAATCCCAATAAAGTCTGGCTACCTCTTATGATAAGGAAGGCAGACAGTGCTATGAGACCACCTAAATTAGTTAAGATAAATTAGGGAGAGCTGCCTGGGGGAAGATATTGAAGCTGAGATAGAAGGGATAAAGGTCAGTGAAAAGAAGAAAATCATTTGAGATGGAACAGACTTCAAATATAGAGGCAGAAAATAGTGTTACTGGTTGAGGAACGCAAAAAGAGCTTGACGTGCCCGCAGAGTTAAACTGACAAGGTTGAGTGGAGGGCAGTGGAGAGATGAGAAAGGTAAACAGAGCCATGCCGTGGATTTGGGGTTTTACCCTGATGGAAATGGAAATGGCATAATGATATATGCCCTTAAAAAGGAGCACACAGCAAAGATGTACTGGTGCCAAAGTATCATGTGTGCATAGACACACTTCCCTCCTCTAAAGGGGATAAATTCTCACTTGCTGGTTCAGCTCTCAGGCTCCCCTTTATTGTACAAAATCCAAACAATGAACCAAACTAAATGTTCTCAACCAGGACAATCTTGCCTTCCAGGGGACATTCGATAAAGTCTGGAGACATTTTGGGATACAAGGGCATGATACCTAGAGTAGGTGGAACTCTCCAGCCCAAAATGTCAATAGTTTCAAGGTTGAGAAACTCTGAAAAAAGCTACAAAAAATAAAAAATAAAAAATAAAAGAAGTCAACCTATACGTATTTTTTAAAGGAGCAAGAGGAGAGAGGGTGAGAGATTCCAAAAAGCTGCATGACTTTGATATCGAAAGAAGTTTGCAGGGTTATTAAATGAGTGAGAAGATACAGAATAGCTGAGGGTTAAAGAAGGAACCTGAGATAAAAAGAATGGTTGATAGGAAGCTCTGTTGCACTATTAGCCTGGTGTTGACTCACTGCAGGTAACCAAAAATTATTTTTCAGATATATGAATTAATGAATGAACAAATAGACGAATGAATGAATTGGATCTTTTTAAAGAGTCACAAGGATTGAGGACTGAGACTATGTTTGTCATTATGACTCTGATATGACAGTAGAACCCATGTCAAGATCTTAGTTGTTTGTTCCAGGAAATCTTGGCCCTGTAAGGCTCTAAATCAATAAATTGACTATTAGCTTCAGGAAATTCCCATTGATCATTTTATTGGGGACAATAATCTACTCACCTGGTCAAATGATTTATTTATCAACCACAGTTATTTATCATAATTCTCTTCAAGATCCTCACTTTGCTGCATTGATCAATCTTAAATTATTATATTCCAAATTTTGGCCAATTCCAATTAGTTCTGCCTAAAAGGCTCATCTTAAACCATTTGAGCCCAAACCTCAAAGCCCTATAAATATTCCATTTCTAATTTCTTCTTCTGAGACACTGCAAAGGCTTTGTCAAGGTGGTGTGTTCCCTCCCTAAAATAAGTCGTAATAAATTTAGCTGGTGATATTTTGGGGAGTTCAACAGAATGGAACTACTTTTTTTAATTACTTAAGTTATTGGACCATATATCTTTGAATGTGACAGGCCTGGATCACATGAGATCCTAGATATTTTTTGAGTTGTATTACAGGACCTGTTTGAAATTTTGACCCAAAGCTTAAGTACCCAGCTGCACCATATCTTAAAACATCCCCATAGAACTCCATCAGTTTATTTTAAAATATTCATAGAGTACCTACTGTTTTCCAGGTCTTATGTGAACAAAATACCTGTCAGTCTAGTAGGAGGAGGGAAAAATAACAGGAGAAAGACAATAAATAGAAAGACAATAAACACAACAAATAGTTAAAATTATAGAATGCTAGAAAATTATAGGGGCGCCTGGGTGGCTCAGTCGTTAAGTGTCTGCCTTCGGCTCAGGTCATGATCCCAGGGTCCTGGGATCAAGCCCCGCATCGGGCTCCCTGCTCGGCGGGAAGCCTGCTTCTCCCTCTCCCATTCCCTCTGCCTGTGTTCCCTCTCTCACTGTGTTTCTCTCTGTCAAATAAATAAAATCTTTAAAAAAAAAAAGAAAGAAAAAAAAAAAGAAAATTATAGAGCAGGGCAAAGGGGAATAATTAAAGAGGGTGGCCAATGTAGGCTTCACTGAGAAGGTGGAGGATGCAAAGAGAGTTGGCAATGTGGCAAGCCAGAGGAAAAGAGTTCTAGGTAGAGGAAACCAGTATAAAACACCAGGTGCGGACACTGCCTGACATGTTGGAAGCAGCAAGGAGGCCAGTGTGGCTGGAATTAAGTGAATCAGGGGACAAAGGTTAGGAGACAAAGTCATAAGGCAATGGGAATGGGGTAGGGCAGGGGTGAAGAGAGATCACATTGGCCTGAATGTCACTGTGAGAACTTTGGGTGAAACAAGGAGCCCTTGGAGGGTCTGAGCTGAAGAGAGACAGGACTGGACTTACATGTTAACAGCCTCATTATGGGGAGGCACTGGGAAAGGCAGAAAGCAGTTAAGAGGCAATTGCAACAATCTAGAAGAGAGATGATAATGACAGTGAGAATGGTGAACCAACTCCAGGAAGAGCCAAGAGGACTGACAGGTTGGTTGAGGGATGTAGTAAATAAAGAACAGTCAACACTTAAGCTAAGCAGATACTTCAACATGACAGCTGGACTGCTGGACTCATGGTATGTAGGAATCAGGGTCAGTCCGACGAAGCAGTCCTATCCTTTTGGTACAACCTTAAAGAGAAATGGGAGAATGATACAAAAAATTGGCACGTAATTTTAGAAAGAATGTTCAATCCAGGACTGGGTGTTTCTGAGACATAAAGAAATGGACAAGGCATAATTTCAGTTCACTGACTGAGACAATTTTTCAAAAGTCCTTTATGAAATTCCAAAGTATATCTTAATTTTTACTATAATATTTATGGGCATCCAGTTCCTTAAGAAAGTAAGGTCCCTTTTACAGTAGGGGTGGGTGGCACCCTTGAGAAGGGCCTGTTATCTAGGTGGGAGGTTCCAAAGGAGGAATCACAGCAATCACAGCCAAGCTCAACCTGGCAATACCTTCAGATGCACAGGAAAATTACACTGGCCCTTATAGAAAGGGGAGAAAAGACACATGTCCACCTGTTACCAGAATGACACAATGACATATCAGATCTCTCCTATGTGGAGGTCTACAACTGGGAAGAAGGGACCAAAATTATTAATGTTTCACATGAATGAAATAATAAATGTCTTTATTCTTTACTTCTCCTCCCTTTGCCCCAGGCTTTGAAGGGGGATTATTCTCTACAAAATAGAGGGACCATAAAAACAGCCCCAGATATTACGTCTATGTTTGTTTTTTTAAAAAAAATGCTGCAAGAGCAGAGAGAGGAAGAAAGAAAAGCCATATAGTTTAGAAAGTAATAAGGAGAGAGTAACAGTAGTACTGAGTCTCCTTTCAAAATGGGAGAAATATTGCTATTGTTTATAAACTGGTGAGCTTGTTATATTCTTTAGGACACACAAGAAGAGATTACTTTTTTAATAACTTTGGTTGCTAGAAGTATTTCATTGTCTATGACTGAATCAACACAATAATCTGGTCAAAGATGTTCAGGTAATTAAGCCAAACCAATTATAGTGCTTCTTAGAACCATCCAATGCACCTAAATTTATTCTGTTGAAGTTGCAAAAATGGGAGGATGTGATTCTAGGTCTGCTGGTGGCCCCAACTTCTTACAGGATATAGCCAAAAAAGGAACAAAGGCCAAGAGGTTAAAAGGAAAAATGAAAGAAGAACAATGATGATGTTTCAGTCCCTGAACCCAGCTCTGCCTGAAGTCAGTATAACCCTGAAATTCTCAATAGTACAAATCACTAAATCCCATTTTGCCTAAACTAATTTGAAGTGGGTTCTAGCTCCTTGTTAGCACAAGAATGCGAACTGATAGAAACTGCAGCCCATTAAACTTCCCAACCCTTCTTTAAAATCCTTAAGTTTAATTCAATAATCTCTGACTCATAGGTTATGCTCTCAAGGTCAATATGGGATTCCATGTTCACTCTCCCTACATCCTGCCTGGTTACCCATATATCCAACTCCATACTTTCTCAGTTCATTAAAGACAAAAGATGATAATAAAAAGAAATCTAGATGAAGACAAAGGGACTTTGGGTCCTGGTCCCAGTTTTCCCATGATGGACAACTGATGATTTTTTCTGATCAAGCCACATTAACCTATTTGTGTTTCAGTTTCCTCATCTGAAAAATAAGGGTTTTTTAAGGACACTGTCCACCTCTATTACACTGCTTTTACCTTAAAAATATGCAGGCAGCTAAGTACCAAAAATAAATAAAACTAGAATATATAATTTAAAAATATATAACTTTAAAAATCAAATAGGCTTTCACCTGCCTCCTTCAGCATGAGAACTTTTGTTAATAGAAATACCAAAAATTAAAAAAAAAAAATACCAAAAAGTAGAAAAAGACAATGAGCACTGTAATTGATGTTAAATCACCATTTACTAAAATGCAACTTTCATTCCCTTAACCTTTTCAAAGGAAATAAAAGGTCTCTCAACATTAGAAAATGCAAAGCATAGAGAAGAATCCATATTGCCATTACTAGAGAAACTCTAGGCTTTTCTATAGAAAATAAAACCAAAATGATTTAGGGGCGCCTGGGTGGCTCAGTGGGTTAAAACCTCTGCCTTCGGCTCAGGTCATGATCTCAGGGTCCTGGGATTGAGCCCCTCGGGCTCTCTGCTCAGCAGGGAGCCTGCTTCCCCCTCTCCTTCTGCCCGCCTCTCTGCCTACTTGTGATCTCTCTCTCTGTGTCAAATAAATAAATAAAATCTTAAAAAAAAAAAAATGATTTAAAATTGCCTTGAAGTTTGACTATTGCATAAGGATCCACAAAAAAAAGCTTTTCAAAGTATAAATACTGACAACAAAGGGGATAAAATATTACTTGACTTAACATTACAATATGAAAATTGAAATGACCAATAATTTTTCATTATTCTTAAAGCAAAAGAGTAAGTGATCTGAATACAAATCTATATATACACACACATATATACTTCACATAAGTATATATTGCATAATAACATCACAAAAGATAAAGCACATAGGAATAAACTTAATAAGGGTCATAAAAACCACTAAAAGTAGGGAAATAATCTTATAGAGTATTTAATTTAATTAATTAATTTGATCAATTCTCACCAAGTTAATTTGCAAATAAGTACATTTATATACAGATTTTTAGATGACTCTTCTTAGAAATAAACAAAAACAGTTCTAGAAATAAATTGGGAAAAAATCAGGTAAGCATATCAAATATCACTCTGAAAAAACCTGGATTGAGGAGAACAGTCTCCCTTCCTATCTAGAACACAAAGTAGGGGTGCTTGATGAAAGACACAGCAGTAATCATCAGGCTGACAAGAGAGAGAGGCTCAGAACAGCTAATTATATATAGGAAATAAGATGAAGATGGAATCAAAAATGAAGAGGAAAGACCATTAAGTAAGTATAAATCAGTCAAATGAAAAGATTTAACTTAGATTTATACTTTGTAAGATATGCTAAAATAGACTCTAGATAGATTCTACAGAGCAAGTTTTTTTTCAAATAAAGGTAAACTGGCTACTTAATTATACTCTATGCACCTAAGGGAATATGATGCAATAGTGAAAAGCATGAGGACAATTATCTTTCTGGGGGCGGAATGAGTCCTTGGGCACATCGCTAACTGAAATACATGAAGGTACAAAACTACTGATATAGGACACTTCAAACTTGATGTTTAAATTATTTTGACCTTATACATGTATTCTGCCTTCAATCAATTTAGATGTGCACATAAAATTCCATAAAAATCATTATATTCTTTGATCCAGCAATCCAAATATTCAAAGACATTCGCAATGAAATATTATCTTTACCAGTAAAAATTTTTAAAATAACTGCAATGACCAAAAGTGGGAGTATAGCTGGGGAAATCACAACATCCAATATGGTTAAGAATAAAAATCAGGGGGCGCCTGGGTGGCTCAGTGGGTTAAGCCTCTGCCTTCGGCTCGGGTTGTGATCTCAGGGTCCTGGGATCAAGCCCCATGTCGGGCTCTCTGCTCGGCGGGGAGCCTGCTTCCTCCTCTCTCTCTGCCTGCCTCTCTGCCTACTTGTGATCTCTCTCTCTGTCAAATAAATAAATAA
The DNA here is from genome assembly GCA_028534135.1 of Potos flavus. Taxonomy (NCBI): domain Eukaryota; kingdom Metazoa; phylum Chordata; class Mammalia; order Carnivora; family Procyonidae; genus Potos; species Potos flavus. The sequence continues at coordinate 19,908,165 of CM052898.1, forward strand.
AATCTTAAAAAAAAAAAGAATAAAAATCAGAAGGCTTATCATCACACAGGCATACTTCTAATGACATTATATTGAATTTTTTAAAAAAACTAAATTTTAGGTATATTATAAAAGCAACTATGCCAAATGTAACGTGAACACAACATAACAAAGATGAGAAGGGAATATAGGAACAATTTTTTAAATTCTGCCATAATGTTAAAATTGTGATCGATTTAAACAATACTATCATCACAGCATATTAATAAGACATTAAAAGTAGGAAGAAGAAAGATTCCTGGAAAGTGGCCTATAAGTAGTATTAAAACACATAAGCATTTTTCAAAAATTTCCCCAGAATGATGTGACATATCAAATACAGGCTTATTCGATTTTACAAATCTAAATAAATAATCAGAGATTTATCCAGAATGAAAGGCTGTGGGAAAAGCCTTTGAACTCATATATGCCAAAGTCACCTCTGGAGTCCAGGACACATACCTGCCCTTGCTAGGATCCCCACCTGTTCATGTGGAAGAGCTCTGCCTCTTTGGATTATTGAACTGATCATTACCATCAGATGCTTTCACAGGGGCGGTGGGGAGAGCCCATAGCCTTACAAGCGCTCAAGGACTCCAGTGGTCTCTCTAATTGAGAGCACAGGGTCTCTATAAGCCCATTACAGACTTGGGAGCATAACACATCACACCTTTAATTACTAGAAAAATCAACCAAGTAAAGGTAGGCATGTGCCATTCTCCCACACACAACTTACAAAATGTCCCACAAAGAAATGTAGGCGTTGCATCTGAAGAATATTTTTAGGAAAAATTTGTTTTTCTGTCATGAAGCACAACCCAGAGCCCATGCTGAAGGAACAGGCCGCTGAGGGTCCTCTGACCAGTCCCCTTTGAACTTCTCCTTGAGGCTCTATCCTAACTGGAGTCCTGTGTTTCAGTCCTAGTGTCTGAAAGAGATTCACTATCAATCAAGACCAGTAGGTGGTTTTGACAAAAACAAAAAACAAGCAATCGGCTCCTTCTCTTCCTCTCCTTCAATAACTCCAAGAGTGTACCTTCTTCTATATTCTGGTATTGATAATGTCCCAAAGCACCAAATAAGGGAGAATCAGAAAAACAGCAGCTAGTTCAGAAAGAGAACCAGCATGTCTCACAGAGCAGACCCCTCTCGGCTGCACCCACACAAGAAGACTTAGTAAGTCAGCCATACTCATCATTAAACCATCTAAGCCAAGAAGAAACAAATCCATTCATAGGATTTCAAGACAAAGATGGTTTTACCTAACTTTACAACAGCCAGTCTCCACTGAACCATGTCACGGCTCCACAAGAAAGGCCAAATGGCTCATTACAAGAAAAGTTCCAACGACTGTTACTTAATGTTTAGCAGCGGTTGCTTGGCTTGGCCACTGCAACAAATATTGCTGAACTGTTTAACTTACAAGAGACATTTAAATGCTAAAAAGCCCAAATTCTAAATATGTAATTCATAAAACAGCATATTTTCTTTAATTCATTTTCTCAAAGTTTACAATATCTGTACTAATTCTCTGTAACTAGATATGTTCTGGATACATTCTCAGAGAATCTGTGCAGAATAAAAATTCGAAACATCTTAAAACTAACTAAAAACATCTTTCCAGTATGCTGCAAGGCAAATGCTTTTTAGATGTTTTGCATTTTTATGCTAAACAGTGCAGCTGCAATTGATAAAAAGCAATCAAGCTAATTTAAGTCAATCAACTCCAGGAGGTTCTCATCACTTGGATAAAAATGCTCTCTCACTCCTTAGAAAATAAATAAAGATTTAACAGAATGAATGTATTTTCTTGACTCTGTTCTCTTGCCATTCCAAAGGCAGCATATAACCAAGAAATCATGTTAAGCAATTTCTGTCACTAGTTTAAAGCATAATACAAACTTTTAAGTCATGTTTAATTAAGCAATCCTGGGCAATAGCATATTAGCAGAGAGTAACAAGCCTTGAGTGATAGAATAACACACACACACACACACACACACCCATAAAAGGTACAAAACTGCTGTTAGAGAGGCTATCAATTCCTCTGTAGTCTCTAAGGAGAATATCATATTAAACGATTTAGTTCCGGCTGGTTGTCATTATTAAAAGATGATCCTGGAGTTTTAAAATCACAATTTAAAATATGTAAGTTCAGGGATGAACTGGAAAGTAGAGTTCATGCATTTAACTAACTTCATATATTATGAGAAAACCAGTAAGTAGGGATGGTTACAAAGTACTTTACCATGATAAAGATTCAGGACTTAAGATTCAGGACTGGAAAGGGAGGAGAGAGCCTAAATTTCCCATTTCCACTAGCAGCTCAACACCGCACTCCTCTGACTGCAAAATTCTAAGATGCCTGCAAAAGTGACCCAACAAGTAAACCCGAAACACTATCTGATAAAAGACCCATCATCAGAGATATTAGCTACCTGGGCAGGAAAAATAGACCAAGTCATTTGCTCTTTCAGGGAAGTGATACCCAAAAGACAACATGAAAAATTAGGAAAAGCTTCTCTGCCTCTTGTTATAAAACCTGGAAAGTTACAGGGCAACCCCAAATATGTACTTCTCCATCTTATAGGGTGGTGCTAAAAATTGTTTTGAGAATTAAACAGCTTGACAGGGCCCAGCATACAAGCTCTAGCTCACAGGAGACACCAGCTCCTGTACCAAAGCCTCGTGTGGACACAAGTTTTCTTTCTTAGTTTCTTGAATATATGAATAGGGATGCATCAAGGAAAAGGCAATGATGATTAAAGAAATGAAGCTGAAAACATTATTCTGAAAAGCTTCTATGAAATTAATCGTGCAAGTAATCATGAAAAGATGAATCGGGTGTTTCTTATGATGCTTCAGAAAAGTCAGTCCCTTCTGCCCATGAAATGCCTCATGCCTAGTACTGAGCAAGCAGCTAAGAAGATGTTTTCCTGGAAAAGCTCTCTGAGATGGAATGCCCATATCCTGAAACCAGACTTTTCAGTGCTGTGTGTGTATATGTGTGTGTTCTCTTTAGGAAAATCCGAGTTTCTTTAAACACCTAAAGGACACAATTTTCTTGCATTGTCAAGGACATGAGTATATTAATTATACCTTTTCACTTTCTGTATTCTGATGTTTTGACACTTGTGGCCTTGCTGACCCCTTGCTGACCCCTTGCTGACCCCAAGAGACTACCCCTCCCAGGGCAGGCCAATTCCTAAAGATAGTAAAAGACTCAACCTACAATTGTGCCTTTCATGTCCAAACCAACCAATCCAGAGCCCATACCCCTACCCCACCTCCTCCATTAGGCTCAGCACCACTGTTCCCCCTCCCCGCCCCCCCAACCAATCACCCCAGGCAAGGTACCAGATAATTAGGGACAACCCCTAAACCCCAAACACCTCTGAAATTATCCTAACCAGTAATCCTAAACCTGCTTACCCTGCCTCATCCACTCCTTCCATGGAAAGCACAATAAAGCCTCGTGCCCATGTTTTCTCCTTATTCCTTTTATCTCCTGACCAACTTTGCTGATTCCTTGTGTGGCCCCCATGGCATGGCATGGCTCCTCTTAGGAACTGTAACAAACTATCTATCCAATGGCAATTGTCTCCCGATCTGTTGGCCTCACCAGGCCTAAATAAATATAAGATCTACATTTTAAAACAATTAGAAAAGCCATGCTTCACTCTGTTTTACCCTCACCTAAGCAAGTATGGCCCATAAGCCTGGCTTCAGGAACATTTATAGTCATGGGAGGGGTGGAGGGGTGATACAGTCTCCTGCCATGTTGTAAGAGCAATTGTATCTCTGGTATTGAACTTGGAAGGGACAAACTTGTCCTGCTGCACGTGATGTCAAGGCATAAATGTCTTGAGAGCAGAATAGTAAGCTTTAATATCTTCTTTCAGGAAAAGTAGATGAATTTGCAGCCTCTAGGAATGCCAGGCATCCACAGAAGAACAGTTGCACATTCACTGGGACAATACCACATGCTTGCAAGCATGTGTTCCAGAAATATTTCATTCACTATTCATAAAGTCAGCTCTCCACATCTTTCCATTTGCTCTCCTCTTTCCAGCCACACAACACTATGAAGAATTCCCTGAACACACCTTTTTGTTGTCTCTGTATCTTTGCTCACACTGTTTCCTCTGCCTGGAATGCCATCTCCTCTGCTAGCCATTTTTGTCCACTAGGATTCTCTTATCCTTCAATTTTAGTTTGCCTCCATGATGGAGCTTTCCCCCATGTCCCTCAGCCTAGAGGAAGGAAAGGATTCCTTCCCCTCTTCTCTGACATCTCTTTCATGTTGCCTTGTTTGGTCCTTCTTGGAGGACCGTGTTTATCTCTATTATAGATAATATGTAGTGATAGTTAAGACTTTATTGAGTGTACTATATATGATGGGCACTGCACTAAATGTTTTACTGCATCTTATCACTGAATGCTTACCCTAACCTTTTGAGGCAAGCATTCCTTTTGTTCTACAGTTGAGAAAACTACGATTCTGGGAAGTTAGGTGAATTGCCCATGATCAGAACATTTATTTGTCAAGCAATAGAGTCTCGATTGGAACCTGGGTCCCTCAGACATAAAGCCTGTGCTCTTAATAGGTGGTACTGCCTCTTCCTGGGCTACAATCTGCCTGGGAGGATAAGACTGCCCCAGACATTTGCAAATACCCTAAGCTCAGGTCAGTGTTCACTCACAGTGAATAATGGGTGTTTAATGTCTGTTAAATAAATAATTCTAGTTATGTTTGAAAATTATAAATTGCAACTGTTCATCCTTTATGCTTTGTCACTTAATATGGTAATGGGCCATTGCCTGGATTCTTTATATCAATGTAAAATTATATAATCCTCAGATGGGAATCATTTGGCCTCCATTCCGTTTATGTGGCCGCTAAGTCAAAGACAACTGGTCCATTCACAGATCTGTACCCCTGAAACAAATACTACATTATATGTTAATTAAAAAAAAAAAAAAGACAACTGGTCCAATGGACATTTTCTTCCTTAGTGGATATCCTCAACAGTCATGAGATGCAATGGTATAAAGCTCAGCCAGGGGGTATGATCCTGTACTTCACACCCACCTCACTTCGGCCAGCTTCAGTTGCTGCATCTGTAACAGGATAAGAGAACCCCTTGCAGAGGTGCTATGAAAATGACACGAAGCCTGACACATGTAAAGTGCTAGTAAGCTGTTCAAAAGGAAGGAGGATGAAGAGGATGATAATTGCAGCTCACTAAGTACATAGGAAAAACCACAGTAAATGAGTGCTTGCTCTGTGCAAGGGCTCATCTTAGTGTACACTGCACTGTCATTTCAGCATCCATTGAGCAACCCAAATGTTCAACACAGGCTGGAGGAAGGACAGGTCACCATGGAAATGAGAACCAATGTCTCTAAGACACAGAGGTTTCGAAGTGAGCTGATTTCAGACAGTGGGAAGCAAAAAAGAAGACTACTCTGAGCAGAGGAAATGCAATAAGGAAGCTGTCTCAGGGACAGTTGTCCCAGCCTGGTCACAAGAGACTGAAGCAGTGCTTTTACCCACTGTGCCTGGATCACCCATGGGACATGGGGTGACATAGTGATGCAGAGTACGTTCAAGGGCTCTGGTGTTAGACAAGCTGGAGTTAGAATCTGAGCCCTGCCACTTCAGAATGTGGGGCTCAGAGCAGGTAAACTACCTTTCTAGGGCTCAGTTTCCCATTCTGTCAGATGGGATGGTTTTGTAGGGACCTATTACTTATGTGAGCACCATGCTTGGGCATGGAGTAAATATTCAGTCAACTGTAGTGTTCGTTACTTATATGAGCAGGGCCTGTAAAATAGGGATACTTCTATTTAAGAGAACCATTGTAAAGGTTTAAGGAGATGATACACAATGCTCCCAGACAGGGCTTAAAACACGATAGGTGAGCAATAAATGCAAGGTATTATTGCTAGTATTGGCAGTAAGAATATTGCTATAATATGTATAAGGCTCAGCATTAAGAACAGAAGTTTCTAAGAAGAGAACAAAAAGAAAGAAGATAATGTTAAGAATAATAAATAGTAGCAGTAGCATATTACATGCCAGGAACCAAGCTAGGTCTTTTCCATGCACTAATTTGTTCCTTTTACACAGCCCCATGCTCAGGTGGTATCGTTTTCAGTTTTCCATTGAAGAAGCTCCTACCCATATTCTTAAGCTGGAATTGGCAAATTTTTGGGTAAAGGGCAAGTTAGTAAATATGTATGGCTTTGCAGGCTGTGTAGTCTCTTTTGGAACTAATCAATTCTACCCTTGTAGTGCAAAAACAACCATAGACAATATATAAATGAGCAGGCATGGCTGTGTTACAATAAAAATTTACTTATAAAATCTGAAACTAATGTAACCTGCGTGTCAACTGTACTTCAATTAAAAAAAAACAAAAGCTAGCAGCAGCAAGATCTAGCCTGTGGGTCATTGTTTGTTGACCTCTGCTTTAAGCCACTGAGATTTTTGAGATTGTTATGACAGCATAAGCTGGACCATATTATCTGATATAACCACTACTACACTTGACAAAGGGAATCCTGCTGGAGAGCAGCAGAGAAAAAATGGCACTTTCATGTTTCTCTGAAAGAACATTTGTTAAAACAGAACCATGTACAACTGACTTGAGTTCAGATTGTTATTTAATCTGAAGAATATCAGTGTGATTTTAATGCCTTGGGAAGAAGGCACACATTGGACCTTAGGTCAGAAATGCTATTCTATCCCCTTCTCACCTGATTTATTCTAACTCATCTTTCAGATTTCAGATCAAGCATCTCTTCCTCCAGGAAGCCCCGCCAAGAGCCGGCTTACGCTTTGGCAGAACACTTGGGCTCCTTTTCTCATTATAACTGTATTACTGAAATTTTTTGATTAATATCTTTCTCTTCCACTAGATAGTGAGCTTTAGGAATGCCAGAGCCATGTCTGGTTTTGTTCACTGTGGCATCAGCAACCCCTAACCCAGTGTCTGGTATACAGTTGGTACTCAATAAACATTTGTTGTACTGCAGAGCAATTAAGCAGATCATTAATAGTCACCTTTTACTGGTGACTCACAGAGCTGCAATGACCCATCCAAGGTAACAAAACTATTACATGACAGACCTACAATTCAACCCAGATTCAGCAGATACTCAAGCCTTGATCTTAAGTAGAACACCTCCTACTGACTCCCAGGGATCTTGGGATAACATATGTGGGAAATAAAAGTACTAAAGAAAAGATCACCTTCGCCAAAAGGTAGGAAAGTATGGAGGAAGTTGAGTGACTACCTTCAAAATAAGAAAGTTCAAATTTTTTTTTTTGGTTTATTAAGAGATTCCAAGTGATATCTAACAGATGTGTTTTGTTTGCCCACATACTATTGCAAAATAATTTTTTAATTAGTTGCCAGCATTGCGAAGAGAGATTCCACCCAAAATTCTGGACTTCCCACTTCTCTTAAAGTCAGATCTGGCAACTCTGGACCTCTAATTCCTGAGGGCGAGAATTAACTTCAGATTGAGCCTCTGCTCTCCAGTTACAGCAGTCTCCACTCAGCCAGCCTCTCCAAATTACAAAACCTACCTGGGCCCTCTCACATTGATATGGGTATCTCTGGGTTATATGAAGACTCAGTAGAGGTGATTTAGAGGAGGAGGGCTACAAGACAAGTAGAAAGACAAGAGAAATCAATTATTTCATTTCCTTTGGAAAGGATATCAAAAGGCAAGAAGGAAGGAATGGAGAGGAGAGGGGCGAGAAGAGAGGGAAAGAGAGAAATCGTAGTGGTGAAATTAGAAGCCAAAATAGAAATACTGAGGAAGTGGGAGGTTTTCAGTTTAGCTGTAATATTGTAACTGTCTAAACGCAGGACCTGGGCAGAAAGAGAACTCAGCTCCTGGAGCACATGGCAGTGATGGAGGGAGCATATATACTGGTTCCTGCCAGAATGATCTGATTTAGTATCATATGATACAAGGACTTGTGAATACCTAAGAGAGTTATCCAGATGCAAAATCCTAGAAACTATTTCATTCAAACCCACTACATCTGGGAGCTGTGTTTAAAAGTGGGGATCAGCAAACTACTCTGTAAAAAGGTATTCACCATTTTGCTTATCAGGTCCCCTGATAACCTTGGGAATTAACCTAAGACCTTCAGGACATGAAGGTCTATTTTACAGTCAAGGTTGGCCAGTGAATTCAACAATCATGATACTTTATATACCACAAGGAAGGAGAGCTATTTCAGTTCCAGAGAGTAAAAGGATTGATAAATCCAAAAAAGGTGGGTGGGGGGGGATGACCCCAGAATCACACAGCTGAAAAAGTATTGGAAATAGGTCAGCCCCAGGTTAAAATGCTACACTACTATGTTTTAGTGGTATGTGTTCGGAACATTTACTTTACTTCTCTGGGTCTCAGTTTTCTTATCTGTAAAATCGGGATAGCGCCATCTGTTGTACGGGATTGCTATAAAAACTTTCTATACTAGGACTAGGTTTATAAAGTCTGTAGCATACACAGGTTGCTCCTTCTCAGCCCTTGTATATCTCCCAGAAAAAGGTATAGGAACATTAACCATTTGCATTCTCTTATTGTCTTTACTTTTAAGAGTACTAGCAAAATATATCATTATGATATAAGAACAATTAGAATACTCACTATCTTTCAGCAAGTACAATGTGTTTCTGTAAAACAAAAGCGTATTCCTTCGAAGAAATCATGGCTTCTGGGGTGCCTGGGTGGCTCGATTGGTTAAGCATTTGACTCTTGATTTTGGCTCAGGTTGTGGTCTAAGAGTTCTGAGATCAAGCCCTGCATCGGGTTCCACTCTGGGCGTGGAGCCTGCTTAAGATTCTCTCTCTTTCTCCCTCTGTCCTTCCTTCCCTGCTCGTGGGCTCCCACTCACTCTCTCTTTCATGAAAGAAAGAAAGAAAGAAAAAAAGAAAGAAAGAAAGAAAGAAAGAAAGGGAAAGAAAGAAAGAAAGAAAGAAAGAAAGAAAGAAAGAAGAAAGAAAGAAAGAAAGAAAGAAAGAAAGAAAGAAAGAAAGAAAGAAAAGAAAAGAAAAGAAAAGAAAAGAAAAGAAAGAAAAGGGAGGGAAGGGAGGGGAGGGAGGGAAGGAAGGAGGGGAGGGAGGGAAAGAAGGAGGGAGGGAGGGAAGGAAGGAAGGAAGGAAGGAAGGAAGGAAGGGAAAGAAAGAAGAAAGAAAGAAAGAAAGAAAGAAAGAAAGAAAGAAAGAAAGAAAGAAAGAAAGAAAGAAAGAAAGAAAGAAAGAAAGAAAGAAAGAAAGAAAGAAAGGAAAGAAAGAAAGAAAGAAAGAAAGAAAGGAAAGAAAGAAAGAAAGAAAGAAAGAAAGAAAGAGAAAGAAAGAAAGGAAGAAAGAAAGAAAAAGAAAGAAAGAAAGAAAGAGAAAGAAGAAGGAAGGAAGGAAGAAAGAGAAAGAAACAAAGAAACAAAGAAACAAAGAAAAGGAAAAGAGAAAGAAAGAAATCCTGGCCTCCATTAACCTATCTAGAGAAAGCATACAAATTATGACTGCCTTAAAGACTTAAGTTACTTCGTGTTTTTAGATTAATTTTCAAAAACATGAATGCTCTAACTTTTAAAGATCAAACATCCAGGCATGCAATGCAGTTAAATATTTTTCCTTCTTAAGAAATAGCTATTGCTTCTTAAGGCTGAACTTTGAAGATACTGTTTATCCTCTGCATGTTTAATTAAAACTCTTAAACTTAATTCAGATATTCTCATTAAACTTGTCTCTTTAGAAGATTATTTTAGAAAAGTTAATATTTTCTTTTACTAGGTGTTAATATAAACAGGGTAGTTTACTTTGAGCTTTCCTTGAGGAGACTGCAACAGTGGAGTCTCACCCTGCCACCCCACCCCTGTCCTAATTCCTCCCCGCAGCAACAGAATTTGAAGAAAATTGCTGCCACATGTGCCTGACTTGCAACCCACACAAGCTCCATGGACTCTGCCTGCAACTCAGCACAACCCAGGGCCACGATGAACTGCACAGTCACCTAATGTCAAAGAACTTCACCCAGACTACACTGGTTTTGCCGAAATGGTGAAAGTTCCCTTAGTATCACATCCCACCTCTTAATAATAAGTCTGTAATAGCAGAAACATTGGAAACAATCTAACTAATCATCTATAAGGGAATGATTGACTAAAGCATGGTCAGTGGAGTAATGGGAAGCCATGGACAGTGAAGCGGGTCTGTGCACTGACATAGAAGAAACTCTAAGAAACAGTAAATGAGAAAAGACAGTGATTGTTTTTCATATCCAATATGATCTCATTTACGTTTGGAAATCCTACAATAACTATATATACATACATTTATATACACATATTTGGAAGGATATACCCCTAAATGATAAGGGTGGTTATTCCTGGGGAGGGAACATACTTCGGTGTGTCCAGAAAGATAGAAGAGGAATTTATTTAATGTTTTCGTTGTTTATTCTACATTTTTAAATTGACAATACAAGTGTATTTTTGCATTACTTTATAATTTAGAAATAAATAAAAATCCAGTTGTAATAAAAAATATGTGGGGCCCCTGGATGGTTCAGTTAGTTAAGCATCTGACTCTTGATTTGGCTCAGGTAACAATCTCAGGGTCATGAGTTCAATCCCCACGTGGGGCTCTGGGCTGAGCGCAGAGTCTGCTTGAGATTCTCTGCTTCTCCCTCTTCCTCTGCCCTCCCCCTGCTCTCTCTAATAAATAAATAGGGGTGCCTGGGTGGCAAAATTGGTTGAGGGACTGACTCTTGGTTTTGGCTCAGATAGTGCTCTCAGGGTCGTGGAATCCAGCCCTGCGATGGAATCCGCACTCAGCATGGAGTCTGCTTGGGTTTCTCTCTCCCTCTGCCTTTGCACCTACCCCCCTCCCAGTGTGCTCACTCTCTCTCAAATAAATAAATAAATCTATAAATCTATAAATAAATAGATAAAATCTTTTTAAAAAGAAAGTAATACATGTCTTCCAACATAAATGAAGAGGTGTAATTGTACTATTTTGGCCCATCAGATTGGATGAGTAGACAACTCTGGGCTTTTCCAGGTAGAAAAAGCTCATGGAGAGCAAAAGGAGGGCCAGAAAACGGTGAGCAACACTACAGTCAGGTTCTGGAGGGAATGGAAATTCCTTTCTTGATATCCAAGAAGACTGGGTGGCTCAAGAGTGATGCCAAAATACCCACTGCTCTTGTAATTTGATCTCTTCACCACTGCTTCCTCTACTGTTACCAACACCCTCCTTTTCTCTCCACCTTATGGCTTCTGATTGCCCTTAGGTTCTGCTGCCTCATGGCTTCAGCTAAGTTCCTTCTCTTTAGCGCTCGCTCAACATCTCTGCCACTCTATGGGCTCTGTGTCTTTACATCTTGGGTTCAAAGACCCCAAGAGAGCACAAAGGATATTTAATGAACTCATCTACCAATCCACATACCTCTCCCACCACATTTAATTCTTGGAACAGCTCTCTAGAATTCAAGGAGACAAGTGACTTGCCCATCCAGTCAAACCAACCTCAAATCTCAGAATTTGTCCTTAATTCCTCTCATTCTTCACCTCTGCCTCCATATCCAATTCTTCCACATCAACTATGTGACAACTATCCCCTCAAAATGGATGGCAAAACCATCTTCTTTTCTCCACCTCCATACCGTCCATACCCAGGCCACCATCCATACCCATACCGACCCTCCATACCCAGGCCACCATCACTCTTTACCAGGATGTCTGCTGTGGCCTCTCAGGCCATTCCGACACAGCAGCCAGGATAGTCTTTTAGGATTGAAAATTAGACCACCTACCACCTTGTTTAAATCCTGCCAGTGGCTTCCCATTGCACTGTGAACCCGGTCTTATATCCTTGCTGTGGCTAACAAGACCTTCTTTGGTCTGCCATCTCTCCAAGTTCCCCTTCTCCTACTCTCCTCTCATGCATTCTACTTGAGCCTCACTGGTTTCTCTTTGTTCTGTATACACAAAGCTCACTCCTAACTAAGGGGATTGGGCACTTGTGCCTCCCTCCATCTGGGATCACTATCTGCTCTAGCATACTTACTGTTAAATGATGCTTTTCATGTGTTTCTTTTCTCCACCACCACCCCCCAAATTTACACTTGAATGTAAGCTCCACGGTAGCAGGGATTTTTGCCTATTATGTTCACTGCTCTGTCCCTAGTACACAGGGAAATGTCAGCTTCATAGAAGAGATCAATGAATATTTGTTGAATGAATGAATGAGCAATTTTCAGTTCACACAGCACTAGGAAGACACAGATTTAGAACTCTAAAGCAGTCTTTTCTCTGACCCCAAAACTGATGAGCTCAACCCCTATATTATATAGCCGATCCACCTATCCCATCCCTATTTCTCTCCCCTACACACACACACACACACACACACACACACAGCGCAAGTAGGACACACCAGTCACAAAGAATTACTCATTGTTCCTTGTACATACAGGCCACACTTTTACCCTCTGCACTATTTCTCCTGCTTCAAATACCTCTTCCATCACCCCTTTTCCATCACGGTAAACACTGTTCCTCCTTCAGGGTCCATCTGAAAGTATCCTCCTCATTAACACCTGTCCTGACTCCTGCCCTCACAGACACGTTAATTCCTGGTGTTTCATACTTCTCTGTTTCTGCCTTTATTATTGAACATACTTCATGGTATTATTTTTGGTTCTCAGTCTCTACACACGGAAACCTTAAGGACAAGGGAATGTCTTTAATCTAACTTACCCTGAGGTTTCTCAGTCAATATGTATTACAGATAATTATTAAAACCCACTCTAACTACAACCATTTTGCACACATAAAAGTTTTATAAAATAAAAAAGCCTATAAGTAGTACCAACCTCGTAAGACTAATATGAGGATGATCTGACATCACAAATGGGCTTGATATCTGGTAAATATTTAATAAATATGATATCCTACTATTGTTTTGGTTAATAATACATAAGACTTCTTATTGGCAAAATGTGTCAAGCTGCATTAGTAACTTCATTCTACTGATTTTACCAAGTGCAAACACCTATGGGAAAAGCACTTTAATTATGTTTATCATCAGTATAAAGCATTAAGTGGCCAAGAACTAAGAACTATGTGCTTTAGAAATGTTGCTAATGTGGATTAGAAATTTCAGCTTAGGAAATAGTGCAATGCCCAGGATAAGACTTTGCATAATAATTTCTCTCCAAAAGATTGGCATTATAGCCAAGTACTATAAAAATGAAAATAAATGCAAAGCTACATTCACTTTCCCATAGTGGTCACTGAAAGCAACATCTTCCCAGGCTGGGAAACTTTCCCAAACCTTGTCAAGATTCTTTGATAAAACCCACACCTACAGTAGCTAAAGAGAGGGAATTGAGCAAAACTAGATTTTGCAGAAACAGGAAAACAAATAAGATAGGATGGCTCCATCCTCAAGAAACTCACAGTCAAGTCAAAGAGCAATTCTGGAAACTCATTGGCAAGTACTATGCTAAGAGAGAGCAGAGAAAGTGATCAAGGCCACATCATTCAGGGATCATGAGCAGAAATAGACTTCTGCCAGAACCTAAAGATACGTGGAGAAAAGAAGATGAGAAATTTGTCCAAAAGCAAAGGGGGAGTAAAAAAAAGGAAACGAATTTGCCAGAACTTATCTGTACAAGTTCTAAAACTGAACAAAAGAAATATTTTCAAATTGCCCATGTCTTAATTCTCTCTCAAATCTTACCTAAATTAAGGAGTATTTTTTTCTTCTTTTATGCTCTCAAATTCACTCTACAATACATTGAGATACCTTGATAATGATCTTAGCTCTATTGTATTACACCCAACATGTGATATCACTTTAAAACTCACTTTTTTTTAAACAAATTTTCTTTTTTTTAAGATTTTGTTTATTTATTTATTTGAGAGAGAGCGAGAGTGAGAGAGCACCAGCAGGGGGAGCGGCAGAGGGAGAGGGAGAAGTGGCTCGATCCCAGGACCATGGGATCATGACCTGAGCCAAAGGCAGATCTTTAACCCACTGAGCCACCCAGGCATCCCTGAAACCACTTTCTAGGGAAAGACTAGAGAAAGCTGGTTTAGTTCTTCTAGACTGGGATTTAGATAAACTCAATTTACAAAACACACACCAGCACACTCTAACAATTCATTCTATAGTAAATGTGCTTCTCCTTTTGTAGTATTTAAGAGGTTTCAAAACCGGGACAAAGAATAAATTTTACAAGGTTTTACTATCTGTATTTCATTTTTAATATACCTTTTCTTTCTAAAATATGTAAGATGAATATTTAGGATTCCTCGAACTAGCTTTATGTTTTACTAATAAGAAAACACCGAGATTGTAAGATGAATAGAAGACTCCAAGCAGGCAAAATAGTCTTCTAAACTTCTAGACTGAGTGTGAAATAGAAATTAGATCCTCTGATGACTGATACCCACCAATGTGGGTAAAAGAAATGATGTCAAGTGCAAATCATGTGGCCATGGTCTGTGCCTGGCAACCCAAACTATTTCCAGGGAAGTTCTCGAGGACAGACCCTGCCTAAATGGAGTGAGTCATTAGCAGGTCCCTGACATCAGCCAGCTGCAGTCTCACAGCAACTGTCCGATTGAAAAAAGATTTCCAAAGCTTTCAACATAAAAAAGCTCAACCAATTCAGCTTCCCTATCAGATTTCCCAATGCCTTCTTCTAGGTCTTTTATATCCAAATTACCTTTTCATAAAAATAAAGACTTAGAAAAACTAGAAAAAGTTAAAAGAAGACTTTTCCTTCTAAAAAGTGTACTTTCATTGATTCAGTAAAAGGTCTGAAATCATCTTCAGGGTCACCATCAAGTTTAAAACAATTTAACAGAAAAAGCTTCTGTGTACATAAAGATATAATGAGCCAGGGTAGGTAGGTAGAAGACATCTTGTGGAATACCATGTCGCTGGGAATGAAATTCAAAGAACCGATGCAGGCCACTACTCATTTATTTTTATTTTGTTTTCAATGTTTTCTTACATAAATTTCAAACATATACAAAAACACAGAAAATAACACAATGAATCTCCATGCACGCACTTCTCACTTTACATATACCCACTCATGGCTACTACTCCTGTTTCTTCTATGAACTCCAACCACACACCCTTCCCAGCCCCCTAATTATTTAAAATCCAATACGAGACATTGTATCATTTCATCTGTAAATGCTTTAGTATGTATCTTTTTAAAGACTTTACTTATTTATTTGACAGAAAGAGAGACAGAGCACAAGCACAAACAGAGGGAGCAGCAAGCAGAGGGAGAGGGAGAAGCAGGCTCCCCACTGAGCAAGGAGGCCAATGCAGGGCTCAATCCCAGAACCCTGGGATCATAACCTGAGCTGAAGGCAGATGTTTAACAGACTGAGCCACCCAGACACCATTTTAGTATGTATTTTTAAAAGATAAGAACTCTATTAAATTTTAAAAATTCCATCATCACACTTCGACAAATTTACCAATGATTCTTTACTATCATTAGTTTAACCTAAAAATTCCCCCAGCAACTCGCAATTTTACCATTTTACTTATTTGAATCAAGATCCAAACAAGGTTCATACATTATGATTAGTTGATATGTCTCTTAGGTGTTTTTGATCTACAGTTTCCCTCTCCTACCTCTTTCTCTTGTTCCTTGAAAACTTTTTTGTGGTTTTAAAACAAAAACAGAGTCATCTGTCCTACAAGAGTTTCCCAAGATGGGGAACTTGCTCACTGCAGCCCTTGGAGTTGTTTGCCAAGTTCCTCTCTGTCCTATTTCCAGTAAAATTCGGTTTCATTTTTCTGACAAGACTCTGATTGCAATACAGTGTACTTCCATCTGGAGGCATGTACTATTTGATGTGACATCCATTAAAACTCAATTCCCAGGATCCACTAATTAAATCATTAGAGGATGCAAAATGGTGATAGTCTAGCATTCTTCATTTATTAGCTGGAATACTTCTATATTGAGAATCTTCTCTTTGTCAACCCTTGATTACTCTGAGATGCAATTTATATAAAAGAGTTACAATAAATGATCATTTCTTTCCCTTTATTTGCCAGGTTCAGAAATAATGTATTGGTTCCCTAGAATCTACAAAAGAGCTTTTTTAAAAAAGAGTTATCATTCTGAGCTCATGGATTTAAGCATATTTTATTTGTTACTGATGTTCAAATTCTTTGTCCAGTGGGCACATTTTTTTTTATTTGTTCCTGAGTCTTTTTGGCATGCCCTGTCTTTGACATCTTCCTCACTTTCTGGCATGACAAGCTGTTCTAGGAATCATTCCCTGACCCAGACATAGACTTTTCCATTTCTACAGAGGCTTTTCATGGGAAAACTGTAAACCTGACACTAGGAATGTTCATTGCTACCAGATTGGTCCTTGTTTCTAGGGCTTTCCAGAGCCATGGCTAGAATATAAATATAAAGCATTTATCTATATGAGTCTAGATGTTGTTATAGAGGAAAAACAACCTAAGACTACAGTCACATCTTTTCTTAACTTCATCAGTCTTGCATTGTATTTCTTTTCTCCTAAGCTCTTAATGACACAAAGAGAAACACTCATTTGTTTTATCCCAGTTTTCACACACACACCTGCGTTAGAATAATAATACCAACATTACGATCAATAATGTAATTACTGAAAAAGATTTAAGATTCTTTTCATATTTTTTTTGTCCTGGACTGTATACCACTAGGGATGTACACTCAAAGTACTCTATTTTAAAGCCACTTGGAATAGATCCTCTCTGTGTGGTTATGCTGCCTCTCAGACACATAGATAGGTTTGTTTCGTTTTCCTTTTAACTTTTTAGGGATTGACTTTTTAGATTCAATTTTGCTTTGTAATTATGTATTTACATGGCTCCAAAGTCAAATCTATAAAACAAAATATATTCAAAGAAGTCTAGGTTCTCTCCCTGTCCACCCATTCTACTGTGAAACAAGTAATATTATGATTTGTCCATCAATTTTTTAAAAAATATAAGCAAATACATATTCATATACATATTTGCATTCCCCTAATCTCTTAGGTAAACAGTAGCATATCCTATACACTTCTTACCACCTTTTTTTTTTCATTTAACAATATATCCTAGAGGTCACTCCATATCAATATATAGAGATATTCTTCATCTTTTACACAGCTATAAGTAATCCATGTTGTAGATCACAGTGATTTATTCAATCAATCCCCTCCTCATAGTCATCTTGGTGGTTCCCAGTCTTTTGCTATTACAAATAGCGTTGCAATGAACAGTCTCCTGTATTTTGTATTTCTGCCAGTATATCTTCGGGATCTAGAGATTCTGGGAAGAATTGGGATTGCAGTCAAAAGTAAACGTGTGTAATTTGCTAGATGTTGCCAAATTCCTCTCTGAAACAGGATATGCCATTTTTCATTTTTACCAGCACTGTCATTAGAGGACTAGTTACTTCCACAGTACCAATAAATAGAGTACATTTCAAGTCTTTGGATTTTTTGCCATTCTAATAAGTGAGAATTATTTTTCAATGTATATTTAATATGCATTTCTCTCATCCTGTCAGGTTGAGCATCATAAATTAAGCACCATTTACATTTATTTTCCTGTGTACTATCTACGTATCAGGTCCATTATTCTGTACAGTTGTTAGTTCTTCAGTTATCTGTTTTTAGAAACCTTATTTATTAGGGATATGAACCCTTTATTTGTAGCACAGCTTGCAAGTATGTAGCCCAAGTTGTTATCTGTCTTTTACCCTGTCTGATGCTTTTTGTCATGCAAAAGTTCTTTATCTCATGTCATCATATTTATAAATCTTATACTTTATTGCTACCACATATTGACTCATAGTTAGGAAAGTTTTCCCCATACCTAAGTTACAGAGGAGTTAATCAGTGTTTTCTCCTACTGCTAATATCAAAGCATCACCTGAGACTGGATACTTTCGTTGCTAGTGTGATGTCATCTACTTCTCTCACTACACCTCCAGTGATATAGGAGAGCAACAATAGATCCAACAAACATTTTTGGAGTTCCTATATTATGTTAGCCGCTGCTTTCAGAGCTCATAAGCCCCAGTAAAAAAAAAAAAAAAAAAAAGCAAAAGGTCCTCTCCTGTAAGAAGTGTATACTGCAATGAAATTTTCTTTCTATATAAATATTAGGTTAATAAAGGGATAAAATAAAGACCTAAGTGCAGCACGGTAACGAAAACCCCAGAGAAGCTACAATGTTCCTGAGGAATAAGATTATATTTTTGTGTCCTACACAACCTATATCAAAAGACTTTATCTAACAAAGTGACCATTGAAAATTTAAGGATTTGTAAATGAAAAAAGCTCTAAGCATGAAAACAATTTCTCCTTTTGGTTAGGTATTTTCATAGACTTACTTAGAGGCCCTATTGTATGTCCAAGGTCTTTATGGTTTCTGTCAAGCAATCAACAATTCACTAAATTGAATCTTTCATGAATTAACCCTAGTGAATCATCAAGGACAAAAAGAACTACAAATAATATCAATTTTTTTTCAATAATCACATTATGGGTGATAATGTTGGCCACACTTATCTCTTATTTACTTCTGTATTCCTGGCACATAGCCCTATGCCTAACACATACTAGGTACTTTATAAATAACCTCCTGGTAGGTGTTGGAGATGGTGTGGAGAAAGAGGAACCCTCCTACACTGTTGGTGGGAATGCAAGCTGGGGCAGCCACTCTGGAAAACAGGATGGAGGCTCCTCAAAAAGTTGAAAATAGAGTTACCCTACGACCCAGCAATCGCACTACTGGGTATTTAACCCTAAAGATACAAATGTAGTGACCCGAAGGGGCATGAGCACCTGAATGTTTATAGCAGCCATGTCCACAATAGCCAAACTGTGGAAAGACCCTAGATGTCCATCAACAGATGAATGGATAAAGAAGATGTGGTCTATACATACAATGGAATGCAGCCACCAAAAAATGAAATCTTGCCATTTGCAACAACATGGATGGAACTAGAGGCTATTATGCTAAGCGACATAAGTCAACCAGAGAAAGACAATTATATGATCTCACTGATATGAGGAATTTGAGAAACGAGAGAGGATCATAAGGGAAGGAAGGGAAAAATGAAACAAGACGAAACCAGAGAGGGAGACAAACCATAACAGACGCTTCATCTCAGGAAACAAACTGAGGGTTGCTGGAGTGGAGGGAGGTGGGAGGGATGGGGTGGCTGGGTGATGGACATTGGGGAGTGTATGTGCTATGGTGAGTGCTATAAATTGTGTAAGACTGATGAATCACAGACCTCTATCCCTGAAACGAATAATACATTATATGTTAATAATAATAATAATAATAATAATAATAAAACCCTTGGACAGAAGAAAAAAAATAATAAAATTAAATTAAATTTAAAAAGTACGAAAATAAATACCCTACTGGAGATCCAACAAAGAAGGTTATCAAAATGATACTGTACACCTAAATTTCATCTTAGTGTTCTGTCTCTTTCTCTTTAACTCACACATACATGCATGCACAGCAAGGTGCAAGTGATTAAATTTTTCCAAATTTAAATCTTTAAAATTCATGACATTTTTCCACAAAATGCATACTTTGATTTTGGATGGGAGTGAGGTTGAAGAGTTGACAAAGCCTAAGCTCTAGATCTCTGGCGGTCCCAAGCTGTTCTTCAAGTCACACCTTTCCCTTCTTCCGGTACTGCCCTCAGAAGAGCTGTCAAAGGGGGTCATCACTATGGAGAGAGCTGACGCCCAGCTTTGCTGGCACCAGGCTAAGGAGTCACACTCAGTAAAAGAGGAGTTAGAGCTTCTCTTTTCCTTCACATTTGGAGAGATCTTAATGACAAAACTTAAAATCTGTCCAGTTTCAAATTAACAACTGCCAAGTAGTATTTTATCATCATTCTGTTATAATCATAAGGATTTAAGAAATCACTACATTTGAAAATAAGAAAACAAAATACAAAATAAATGCAAGAAAATAAATTTCATACATTTCAAAACAGAAATGTTTGCAATAAAAACAAACTTCTAGGGTTAAAATGATCCTCAACTACACAGCTTTTTACTTCAAGTTGTATTTTCTCTCTTTTAATAAAACAAGAGAGGGAAAGTATATGTCTGTATGGAATAAATATCTGTATTTAATTTAAAAAGAATACAGTTCATATGAAAACGGGTAAAAGATTCTTGCAGAAGCCCTGAAATTTAACTTCACTCTTTACATTTTGGTTTGATATGTAAATATACACATAAAGAAACCCAACCACAGCAAATGTTTTTCAGAGGAACAGAGGTAAGTGTTACAAAAGTGGGTCTAGTGTCAGGAGAACATAATCATAATGTAAACTGGCTATTTCTAAATGGTGCCCCCAAAAGGAAAAAAATGAATGAAGTACTTAATAAATTCTGTTTTCCATAAAATTCATACCAAAAAAAGAGAGAGAAAGAATGTGAGCTTGGAGGTCAGTGAGAGTTTTGTTGAATTTCCCTCCTCCTAAATTCTGTCATCTCCTTTTTAAAGCGGCAAGTCAGCTTCCCACAGACATGACAGAAATACATTCTTCTTTTCCTACAAACTATTCACCAATAAGTAACACTTACCAGAGGACATGTACTTTCCTATAGATGATTGGTTAATTGGATATTGTCACTTCCAGTTGCAGCTTAATATAGTATAGACAATGCCTTTTTTAAACAAAAATATAACCAAAAAAAGTAATAATGACCTATTTCTTTTGTTTCAAAGAATATAAAGGGCTCTGACTCCACATCTCTACATTCCAAAATAACAGATGCGGATTATGAAGGGATCTAATGTACGAATTAAAATGATTCAGTTATCTTAATTGCATGTTTAGCCACACAGGTCAAATAACACCCCAATGAACTCAAAAAGAAGAGCCAAATTCTTTTGTTTCACTAGAAAAATAAGTTGCTCAAAATAAGTTGACAATGGGCTAAGGATTGGAAAGTTTTTGATTAAAAAGGAATTTCTGTTGGAACACTTATAATGAGATTTGAGTTGCAGTAACAATATAAAATTGAAAGCAGAATTACATAAAAAATGAGTACTGTAAAATATCATTATTTTAGTACAATGGAAAATAAGGTGTTTGTGGTTTTACTCTATAAATTCTGTGTTGTCTGCCCAAATGTATCCCTCCTTGGCCGTCCTCTCAATAGCCATTCTGATTTCAGAGCCTTCTGCATCAACATTCATTTGTGGTAGGAGGAACCCACACAATCAACATCTCCTAGCTCTACTTTTTCCCTCCATTATTGGCTTTTCAGGACTGATTCATGCCCACGCATCACACTGGTGTTCAGTTACAAGGCAGACAGTGAATTTTCCTAATCCATTTAGCGTGCTGACAGAGCCATGTTCACAATTTATAGAATTTCCTTGTAGACATCTACCTATTTCACAGTTCATTAAGATTCAAACTGAACACCTGTGTTTATGAAGTCAAAAGCAATTTTATACTAACAAAGTGTTAAATAAGGCATTCTCTGAAAGCCTGAACAACAGTAACAACAACAGAAGTACTAGACTCTTGACCTACGGAATGAAATAATGTCTGTAGCTACCTGCATCATCCTTTAATAGGCCAGAAATTGCTATGGAACTGCAGCCAACAACCATAACGCATTTTAATTCCTCCACCACAGGTCTTTTATGTTTTACCTTAAGAAAGCAAGAGTATGAGGCTGCCTTGTACATTTTACCCAGATATCTAAACTCTGCAAAATGGCTCAAAATCTTAGGAAGTAAAATGTGGACCCGTTAAACAATGTCTTCACTAGCTAGATACAAGGACATTTTCAGCATTCTGGGGCCTGCAAAGCCTGACCCTGGCTCATTTTTATATAACCCCAAAGTTTTCACATCATTAATAAAGAGAGAATCAAAACAAAGCCCACAGACATCGGGGGCGGGGGGGAAGTGTGTAGTTTGGCACTGCCATCATAAATACCCTCAAAATGAAAAGGGAAAAAAATAAAATGCACATAACAGAGGTGGTGACCCCTATAACGACTGTGGTTCCCAACAGCTTTTTTTCTACTGGTAATAAACCATTTTGCAGACCTCCCAATTGTGGCCACCATGATAGTTACAGCTTTGCAGGTTTATGTCTTTTTCTTGCAGTTAAGAGTGTTATCAATAAAAATTTCAAATGATGCCTTTCCCAGTCAAATAAAAACATTTTAAAATGTGAAGCCAACAACAAGATTAGAATGGAAAAAAACAAGTGACACCAGGATTTTCTTTTGTATATTTTTTTCAGCAAATCCCTTAATTTATTAATTCTAAAGACATTCCTCACAAGTCTTGAAAGTGAAACAATGTACCCTGATGCAGCACTGCAGTAATCTGACAGTCCTAAAAATTGGTTTTTACCATATGCTAATGACTTTTTAGAAGAAACACCTCACTTTTAAATGCCATGATGATGATGTTCACTAAACATAAGTCTGTCTCAAAAAGGTCATTTCAAATATCCTTTGAAGCCTGGACAGAAGTGATTAAAAAGGACTTCACTGCTTGCCAGTCAACCAGGACAGGAGGCAGAAGGAAAACTGAAATTACTGGTTAAAAGTAAAGGAGCACTGGTGATGGGTATTAAAGAGGGCACTTGAGGGAATGAGCCCTGGATATTATATGCAACTGAGGAATCATTAAATTCTACCTCTGAAACTAATAATATACTATATGTTAATTAAATTGAATTTAAATTTTAAAAAAGCAAAAAAAAAGTAAAGGAGCATTGCTTGTAAATCCCACCTTATATATTGTGGCAAATATTATTTCTACACACTTAAAAAAAACTCCTTTGCTCAAAATGTGTGAGTTCAGAAGAAAGAGTGGTTCCTTAAGTATCTGGAATAGTTTGCAAGCCCTGTATGAATGCATCTAGTCACAAGATCCCTGGAGGCCACAAAGCATCCCCAACTCCTGTCACAGTGACCTGTATAACCAAGAGTCTGGGCGTCATCATGAAAATGAGGCAGAGGGCCCACCTCAATGCAGAAAACCAAGAAACAAGGAGTCGTAAATTGTGTTCTTTTCTCCATGTGACAACAACATTTTCATTGTCAAAAGCTTGATTTTTATGATCCATCTTGAAAACTGACAGCCCAAGCCTGCTTTCTGATTGTGTTATCACCCTGAAACATCCGTGACTCACTGACCAAAAAATGCCACCACAGGACCCAGAAGACATCTCCTCTTACTCCACCAGCAGCACCTTGCTGAGGAAACAATCTCCCTAAAGAAATGATCATCACCCCTTCTGTTAAAATGCATTTAATTTTTTACCTTGCAAATCTACACAACATGTGTATATCACAGACAATTTAAAGATCATCTGCATTTCCAACACAAAGGGAAACATAGCAAGGTACTGTTGTCCATTCTCTTACTTTTTTTAACAAAGTATGTGTGCATGCATAAGTATAGGTATGTACATATATTCATAAACACCTTTAAAGAAATAAAAAGTAAATATTATATAATAAATTCTTCTTAATGTACAAGGATTCTAGACTTCATGAAAAATGGTTCCCTTCCCAGAGGGAATATCCTTCATTATTATGGCCAATATGTAATGGTTATTACAGCCATAGTAATACTAGGAGGATTTAAGTCACAGAATTATTCATTCTTAACTCTTCATAGCCAATATAGGGTTTTACCCAGTAAGCACTGACCAGCAGTGAACTCACCTGTTAAGACAGGATTATAAAACTTGCCATAAAATTTGCCATGAAGATTAAATGAGACAATGTGTGTCAGTTCCTTGACACAAAGAAAGCACTTCCTCCACAGGGGCCCTTATGGAAAGCACTAGATTTCTGGTTAAGAGCTCAGGTTTTGCAATTCAAGCCCCTATCACTTACCACTATATGACCTTAAACAAGTTCTGAGGCCCTATCTCCTCATCTTGAATATGGGGTTAATAACACCATCCTCGTAAGTTGTGAGTCCAGTTTAAGATAAAGTATTACATAGGAAACATTTAGCTGTATCTCCTGAAACTCAATATAGCAGCCACAAGACACTCACTAGCCCTTTGGGCAACAGAATTAAATTAAGAAGCCCAAGACCAATAGCTCATGAGATGATGGGTCCCACCTTGTTCAGAACCTTGCACATGATAGATGCTCAATAAAATATTATCAAATGACACCTCATCCATCTAGACAAGTCTAGGGAAGTGTCTGAAGCACAGCAGATTGAAGCATTTCTAAGTAGATGCAGTAACTCCTAAAATAATCCAGCAGAGTGTCTGTAACCCCATAAATACCATTTCCTTTCTCAAGGAAAGCCAAGTTGCCTGCGTGTGGATTCAAAAAGGACCAGCTTTAATCAAAGCATAAAATCTTAACATTATCAGAGTAATCACCTTAGCAACATTAGCCTTCAATTATATGAGATATAAATGGACATTTCATACAGCTTGCTTGCTTTATCTTCAAAGGAGCTAAACATGTATTTCTTTTTATCTTCTTTCCTTCCTTTCCTTATCTGCCTTTAAACAATAAAAGGAAGATAAAATCCAATTAAGATTTTGTGTGGAAAAAAAAAAGATTTTGTGTGGAATTATTATCAACCAGTGATAATTAAATCACTGAGCATTCATGGTACTATATAAATCAGTTAGTTGTCTATCATATATCCATATGCCCAATGAAGTGTTGGCTGGATAAAAGCAGGCATCATATCCAGCAATTTTCATTCAAAAATTATGTGTTGAATGAAAAAATGCATGGAATCTACAGCGCAGGAATCTTTAATGTGAAATTCTTGGAAATGCTTCAGGGCATCTGTAAACTGCCTAAAATTATATACATGATTGCAAGTGAATATAAATGTATGTGTGCCAAGGTAAATTTTTCTAATGAGTGAGCCTATAGATTGCATGAAGTTCTCTTCTATACCGATTACATTTTAAAAACAAAAACAAGAGACGCTTGGGTGGCTGAGTCAGTTAAAGTTCCAACTCCTGATTTTAGGTCAGGTCATGATCTCAGGGTCATGAGATCAAGCCTCGCATTAGCTTCACACTCAGTGGCGAGTCTGCTCGAGAGCCTTTCCCTCTGCTCTTCCCCCTCTCCCTGTTCTCTCACTCTCTCTATCTCGGATAAATAAATCTTTAAAAAACAAAAACAAAAATGTTATGGACCTTTGCTATGGAGCTGTGACTAACCTAACATCCATATGTTGCCCCTTGCCTTTATGAACACAAACCCCTACATATTTGTTAATAAGTTCTCAAATATTTATTTTTAAACAAGTAGAACTCTTTCCTGATCTATTTGGAACAGAAATGAGTATAAAAGCAAGCATTATATGCCACTGTCATGTAACACATCTTCCAGAAAACATGCAAAATAGTTATCATGACTGGCAGTTTGGAAATCGTGCTGGGCTGGGGAAAAGTGGACCTGCCAGAAAACTGAAGGAAGTCTCTTAATTTGAGGACACAACAAAATAGATGACACTTTCATATTTTCTTCATTTCTCTATATCGTTCTAAGACACAAAAATGTAACCCAATTAAAATATAAAAGTCTTGGCTTGGTAAATGCAGACACACAAATTCAAAGGAGACCCACAGAGGCAGAACGCACAGAATGCATGGTAGAAAAAGAAGTAACGTAGAGGATTCCCTAAACATCCGTGATATACAATAGTAATAATAATAACAACAGCAATGATGATAGCACAATTTACAACTAGAACCCCCTCCTAAAGTCAAAGCGCTTTTCAGATAGATGCATCAGGCTGGCACAGTGACTGACATTTCATAGATCAAGACATGGAGACTCAGACAGGTTTAAGTCTTATTCATGTTGCAGTTATTTAATGGGGAGGCAAAGGTGTATCGATACGTCTCCCACTTCTAAATGCTGTGTTCTTCATACGTTTTACTTCAGATCATAGGATAATAGCTAGACCTTTTTTCTTCCTAATTTCTGAATATGTTGGTAATTATTCACTGAAATCCAGAAAAATGAAGGTGCTAAAAAAGCCAATTCAAGATTATCTCTACTGCTACGGAATTAATGTGTTGGCACATGGGGCTAAGTTGGTATATAGAAAACATCAAGGGAAGTAGCAAAATAAGAAACTTGGCCTTGGGGTCCTTTGAAGCTATTTTAAAAAGTAAAATGTTCTGTTAAGAGCTATGTGGTGTATCTCTGTGTATGTGTAATTATTATTCCATTGATTTATTGCACACATGTCAAAAAGCGTCTGGGCATTTGTACAAGTTAAAACAAACCAATCCAGAAGCCAAGCCACATAGCAACAAACACAGACAACTTGCTTCCCACCCCTCATCCCACTCTTCATCCTAGTACCTCCTAAACCCAAATTCCCTGGTAGCAAAAGCCTTCCTTGCAGAGATGAACCTTTAAGCCTGAGGCATCTGTCCTTTATACCATATTGTAAGAGGAGCCAAACCCAGTTAATGGTACAGATTTTCCAAATAAACCAACATGCTCTTCCCATTCTAGGGACGGCCCTCTCCTGTTTTGGCAAGAGCTTTCAGAAATGACTCAGGAATCTAAATGGAAGGGACTATCACTTATAACCTCCTCCAAGGATGAGCACCGTATCTTTCATATGAGTGTAAACTCAGGTCTTTCACTGTATGGCACAACAAAACATACCTCATTCACGGATTCACCCACTAACCCAACACAGGTTAGGTAGGGAGTCTCTTATTTCTGTCTGTCTCTCCAAGAAGCGGGAAAATTACTTTAATGTACTTTACCCTGCTTCCAAAAATCCTTTGCTTATGATCCAACAATTAGAGCTAATTTCAACCTCAATTGCTTCCCCTAAGAGATGGACATCATTAGGTAACATTCTCTACTTAAATTTACAAAGATTTTAAAAGAAGAAAAAAGGCAAAAGAAATTTCCTTGGATGTTTCCAGTTGATAAAATCATTTTTCTCACACTCCCAACTTCAAAGCAGGAAACTAGAAAATCATCTCACTTTCTCTGCACACAGAGAATACTTTTTTCTACTTCAAAGCACCATCTCTTTCTTGGGTCATTTTAATTACTGAACATGGGATGGAAGCTATTCACATAATGCTACCACTCTTTTTCATGAAAAACGTATAGGTCTTATTTGGACTACATTAATTTGAGAAGAGTAAGATATAGGGGAGAGTATAAGGAAAGGGAAAGAGGCTGGGGGATACAGCACTCATCAGCGTAAGGTAATGAGAGAAAGGTAGTAAGACTTTTTGAGCTGACTTTTCTTTCTTTCCTGCTGGAAAGGAACCATCAGGAAGCCTGATTCCCAGTTCAAGCAATGCAACAGCAGACTGCCTTGCTTCTTAAATTTCCTTCTACCTAATACACAGCAACAGAATTACACTGACTTTATTAGTAATGCTGGTATCACTGCCAACCCAAGACAACCATGTACTGTGAATGACCACTATGAAAACAAGTTGACCCTTGTTCTACAACAGGGGTCAGCAAACTATCTGGTCCTGTTCAGACTACGACCGGTAGGGAGAGGACATTTCAATTCCCACTCAACCCTCTTCCCACAAAATCACAATGCCATGGCTTGGCAAACGTTCTCTGTAAAGGACCAGAGATAAATATTTTCAGCTTTAAGGACCAGATGGTCTCTGTTGCTATTAAATTCTGCTCCTGATGCCCAAAAGCAGCTAAAGACTACGCATAGATGAGAGGCTGTGGCTGCGTTCTAATAAAACTTTATTTATAAAGAAAGGCAGTAAGTGGGATTTGTCTCACAAGCCATAGTTTTTAACCCCTATTAAGATAAGTGCCAGATAGCGGAAATGTTCTATAGCTTGCTTTCTCATACACTAGTCACTAGCCACACGTGACTATTAAATTCTTGAAATATGGCTAGTGTGTCTAAGAAACTACATTTTAAATTTCACTGAATTTCTGTTAAGTTTGATAGGCCACATGTGTGGCTACAGTATTAGCACAGTTCTGGATACTAGATACCCTGCAGCCTCTTCAAAAGAGATACAAGCTGTCTTCCAATTTATGGCATAGTTCAAATTTTCGCTGTGCAAAATAAAATATCCATGCTTCCAATTTCACAATGAAACTATACAGAACTGAAAATGATGTTTCTTAAATGTGAAATATCTACATCATTGAGGCCAAAGTGATCATTTTGGTTTGCGGTGATCAAATAACTGCCTATGAGCCAGTGTCAAGTGCATAGGGGCTGAATCACACTCATTCCAAGACCCGTCCAATCTGGAAGTTGTTTCCTTTCACCTCTGGACACTCTGCTGCACCTTGACTGAGGGCATAGGACTACACAATGGCCCCATTAACTCCAAGGAAAATCTAAACCTCCCCACAGACCCAAAAACATATACAAAGACATGGCTTAAAGAGCACAAGAGAGAAAATGCAACTCAATTAGATGGCCTTCTCCCACAATAACCCACAGAACATACTACCTCAATGCAAAAAATCAGGGAGATTCACCACATTCTCTGCTATTGTTCACGTGCAATAATTTATTTTCTGGCAACTGTTTTACTTACATAACTGGCTTGTGTTTTCCCTTTCTTAGCACACCCAAAGATATAATCCAATGAGGAGAAGCAAGGAAATAGGATAGTAACATGTATTTGGTTTTCTTCTAAGTATGAATAAGAAGTAACAAACCAACATTTCTTTTAAGAAACTCACACAATATAAACTTTCTTCAATGAGTAAAAGAATCTTGAAAATTGAGGACACTCTTTAGGAAGTAAGAAATCCCTAGAATCACAGAGAGGGACTTCTACAGATACACAGCAAGTAAGGTAGATGACATTCCAACTTTTTTATGATTTTGATACCATTCTAGATCCAACCATTTATTTATGGTTCCCAAATCCAAAAAACTCTGAAAAATGAAAAAAAAAAATTCCAGTGTGAAACAAACTCTTTTGGTGGCACAACCCGACATGAACTAATAGGATGCTACTTAGACAGTCTTTATTTACCCTACTTTAGTGTGAGGAATTTTTTTTTCTGTACAAACAGTCATTTGTTCGTTACAGGGTGTTGCTATATCCCCACTGGGAGTGTTATGCAATCTGTGATATGGGTCTTACCTTTCCAAAATCTCTGGAACATGTGATATCCAAAACACATCTGGCCCCAAGGGTTTGGATAAGGGATCTTCTAAAGAAAGCTGTCCAGGTAGGATATTTTCTACCAACTCAACGTCTGCTGCCTCGAATCGTGAAACAGTGCCTTACCTCGGTCTGAAGGATGGCAGCCCTCTGTTCTTTGGCAGTAAGCGACTCTTTAAGCACTTCAATGTGTTGCTTGCAATCTGAATTTTGATTGCTAAGGGTTTCAAGCTTTGTTTGTAAGGCAAGAAGTTCTGACTCCTTCTTTGAAAGCTCCTGCTTCAGCTGATCAATCTGTGAAACAACAATATTGCAAGAAATTAGAAGCCACAGTTCCTACTTTTTACATTTGCAAACTGCTGATTTCTCTTAATTTTCAATAGCTAATGATCATTAATCCAACAAGACAAGCCATGAGCTTGCCTGAAAAGATGGCCTTGGAAGTTCTTATGGGTCTGTGGAGGCTCTGTAAAGGTGGCTAAGAGTATAGAAAACAGAAAGGTAAGGCCAGAAGACTGCCTTTCACCTTCCATCGCACTGAGGACCAAGGTTCACAATGGAATGAAGGCTTCCTAGCCAGACCTACTCCTCATCCATGAAGCAATATAGACTATTCACCATGATTCTCAGAAGGGTCAATAGGTTGCTAATAAAGGTAACTAACCCAAGACATACCCTGATCCTTCTCTGCTACTCGACAATGGAAATGATCATTCAAGGCAATCATTTGACGAAAAAAAGAATACTCACTCCCCCCACAAAAAAGTAAGCATTAAGGTTTTTTGTTTATATTAAATACTGAGAAGACACAAAAGAACATAAAATTATGTAAAGTATAAGGAAAAATAATATGAGAAACATTCATCATTCAATTCACCAAAAAAGATCATTAGAATTATCTATGTCCCAACTCATTTCTATTTCCTTCTCTCCTCCTTCGGAAATAATTACCACCCTAAATTGTGTGTTTATCATTTCCTTCCTTGTTTTTACATATGTTTTTTGCATTTCAACTTTATTTGTTCTGTATATTTTTTTAGTACCTTGCTTTTTTGTACTCAATCTTATGTCCTGGAGATTAAATCATGTTATTGTACGTACAATTTGTTCACTTTCACTTCAGTACAGAATTCTATTGTAAGACTCCACCGCAATTTATTTGCCCATTCTGCTGTTAATAGACATTTTGGTTTGTTTCCAGGTGTTTGCTAGAACAAAAAGTGCTATTCCGAACACTCTTATATATATCACCTGGTACACATAGCAAAAATGATCTAGGAGTTAAATTGCTGGACTACATAGTATGCACATCTTTAACTTTACTAGATAACGCCAAATTATTTACCAATGCTGTTATATTCAGGGTCACAAGCACTATGTAAGTGTGCCAATCACTCCACATCTTTGTCAATATCTTATGTCACCGGGCTTATATATTTTTACCAGCCTGATCGTTGTGGTAGATGATCTCCAAAGATGACTGCCACCAAGTTTTTCCTGCTTGTATACACACGCTGCACTCACAACTAGAGGTGTAGTCTGTTTACTCTCCTCTTGAACCTGGGCTAAACTGTGACTTGCTTCAACCCGTAAATGCAGCCAAAGTGTCAGTTCTGGCCCTTGTCTGTAGGAGGACAGGCACATTTAGTCTCCTCCAGCTGGAAGCCGGCCACCATGTTAGAAGTCCAACCACCCTCTGACCATCATGCTGTGAAGAAGCCCATACCAGCCACATGGACAGGCCATGCAGAAAGACAGAGAGGCCTAGAAGAAACTGTGGCTCCTTCACCTTGTTCCTGGTCTTAAGGGGAAGAATTTCAATGTTTCATCATTAAGTTTGATGTTTGCTTTAGCTTTTTATAGGCACTCTTAAGTTTCAGAAAGTTCCCTTTTATTACAACTTTGCCAAGAGTTGTTTTTTTTTAATCATTAAGGAATGTTTAATATTAATAAACATTTTTTCTGCTTCTCATGATTTATCACATTTTTCACCTTTAATATGTTATTGTAATGAATAACATTAATGGATTTTTAAAATACTCAGCTCTCCTTGCACGACTATGAAAAACCCCACTTGGTCATGATGTATTATATTTTTTATATGTTACTGGATTCAGCTTAGTAATATTTTGTCAGGATCTTTCATCTATGTTTATGGATAAGACTGGTTTGTAATTTTCCCATTTTGTGCTGTCCTCATCAGGTTTTAGTACCAAGTTTGCCTTCTAAATGGAGTGCTCACTCTTTTAATGTGTTCCGAAATGGTTTGTGTAAAACTGAAATTTTTAGTTTTTCTTTAATTTGTTAACATTCATTTTCGGGGAGCCTCTGCCTTAGGCTCAGGTCATGATCTCAGGGTCCTGGGATGGAGCTCAGCATTGGGCTCTCTGCTCAGCAGGGAGCCTGCTTCCCCTTCTTTCTCTGCCTGCCTCTCTGTCTACTTGTGATGTCTCTCTCTCTGTCAAATAAATAAATAAAATCTTTAAAAAAAATTTAAAAAAACATTCACTTAGAAATCACCAGTAAAACCATCTAAAGCTGGCATTTTCTTTCTCCGAAGACTGTTACTTACTTCATCTATCTAATGTTTATAGAAATATTTGTGTTTCTAATTATTTGGGTCAATTTTGATAAGTTTTTTCTCCTAAGAATTTTTCATTTTATCTAAATATTCACCTTTACTTAGCAGGAAATTTTCATAAAACCCATTTATTTTTCAATACCTATGGCATCTATGACTATCTTCTATTTCATTCCTAATATTCTTTAATTTTACTCTTTTCTTTGATGAGGTTCAGCAGAGGCATGTCACGTTAAATAATCCCTTCAAAGAGCCAATTTTGGCTGTGTTGATCAACTAACATTATTTTCTTTTAAAGATTGTATTTCTTTATCTGAGAGAGAGAGAGCGCGTGAGAGAGAGAGAAAGAGAGATCACAAGCAAGGGGAGGGGAAGAGGGAGAAGCAGACTCCCTGCCGAGCAGGGAGCCCTACTTGGGTTTCAATCCCAGGACCCTGGGATCATGACCTGAGCCGAAGGCAGACGCTTAATGATGGAGCCACTCAGGCACCCTAAACATTCTTATTTTCTATTTCATTAATTTGTGCTCTTATTTTTTAAATTATTTCCTTCCTACTAATTTCTTTTTTTTTTTTTTTTCTTTTCCTAACTTTGTAAGTCGGATACTTACTCACTAATTTTCACCCTTTTTTCTTTCCATATATATGTCTTAAGACTAAAATTTCCCTATCAGTATCATTTTAGCTTGATGCCACTAGTTTGATATGTAGTACTGACATTATTGTTCCATCATAAATATATTCTGATTTCCATTATTATTTATTCTTCAACTCACAAATAATTTAAAAATTTGCTTCTTACTCTAAAAATACATGGATGCTTCCTAGTTATCTTTGTGTTTTTTCTTGCTTGTTTGCTTTGGGAATACAAAATAAGGCCTGTTTGATACTAATCATTTGAAATTGGTGTGTCTTGCTTTATGACAGGGTATGTGATCAGTTATCATAAATGTACTTTGTATACTGTGTGCTAGAAAAGAATTTGTATCCAAAAATTACTGAGTGCAATAGTTTATATTTATTGGCTTGAAATAAATCCTTGCCATAAAGTCTACAACACATTTCTCACAGTTAATATTTGGCTGGTGTATCTTTTTTTCACTTTCAATGTATCATTAACTTTATGTTGTAGATGTCTCTTGTAATAGCATATACCCAGATTCTTTTATCCTGTCTGATAAAATTAAATGGAGCATTTATTATCATTATAGATAAATGATTCTATTTCAACCATCTTACCTTGTGCTTTCTAAATATACTGCCATTTCTCTTTCTTCTCTTTTCCTTCTTGCCTTTTGAATGACTTTTTTTCCTATTCTACTTATTTTCCTATTCTATTTTTTTTTTGCCTCTACTCATTTAAGTTATACCTTTATTTATATTTATTTTATGTTTATTTCATTTATTTCTAATCTTTAGGTTACTACCCTAGAAAGTACAGCATGCTTACATTTTTAATTTACCAAGTCTAAAGTCAATCTATGCTTACATTCTTTCTGAATAACAGAAGGATCTTGAGACACTATAAGTTCAGCCACCATCCCCTTGACATACACATTATTGTCATGTATTTCAGTTCTTCCCTGTTTTGTTTTTAACTCATCATTACTTTTTCACAGTCCATGTTTGTTTAGATTTACCCTCACATTTATCACTAGCTTTATTTGTTATTCATTCCTGCATCTCAGATATAGTCAGAAATCTCCTTTTGCCTCAAATGCATCATTTAAAATTCTTTTAGTAGGATTTTGTTGGTGGCAAACTCAATTTTTGTCTAAAAATATCTGAACTTCATTTTTTTTTTAAATACTGTTGCTCAGTATTAAAAGTAATTTTCTAGGTTAAGAGATATGTTTCTTGGCCATCTTCTGGCTAATAGAAACTATTAAGAAGTCAAGCTATCACTCCAAATTCATTGATTTATAGGTATTGGGACTTTTTTCCATTAGCTGCCTTTTTAAATAGTTTTATTGAAATATAATTTATATGCTACACAATTCAACTGCTTAAAGAGTACAGTTGATGGCTTTTAGTATATTCACAGAATTGTGCAACCATCATTATCATCAAAATTTAGAGCATTTTCATCATCCCAAAATGAAACCTTATAACAATTAGAAGTCACTGTCCATATTCTCCACCCTCTATCTCCAGCCCTAGGCAACTAATAATCTACTTTCTGTCTATTCTGGGAATTTTATATAAATGGAATCTTACAATATACATACTTTGTGACTGCCTTCTCTCACATAGCACAGTGTTTCAAGGTTCATCCATGTTGTATGTATCTGTACTTCATTCCTTTTGATTGTTGAGTAATACTATACTGAATGAATATGCCACATTTTGTCTATCCATTCACCAGCTGAGGGGGACACGCAGGTTGTTTCCATGTTCTGGCTATTATGAATAATGCTATTAAGAACATTCATATGCAAGTCTGTGTGGACATAACGTTTTTATTTCTCTTGGATATATATATAGGTGTGGAATTGCTAGGCCATATGATATGTTTTCCAAAATGACTGTACCATTTTATATTCCCACTAGCAATATATGAGGGTTCTAATTTCTTCATACTCTCACCAACACTTCTTAGTATGTCTTTTTAATTGTTGCCATTCCAGTGGGTATGAAGTAATATCTCGTTGTGGTTTTGATTTCTCTCATGACTAATGATATTAAGCATCTTTTCATATACTCATTAGCCATTCCTATATCTCCTTCAGACAGATGTTCTAACTGCTTTTAACTTTTTTATTTTTGCCTCTGAGATTTTTACTCCCATGTAAACAGACAGATTTCTTTTTATTTATCCTCTTTGGGGTACTCTAAACTTCCTGATTTTATGGACTGGTACCTGCAGCAGTTTTGGAAAATTCTCTGCTTTCTGCTCTTCAAATATAGCTTCAGTGTAGTGACTCTGTCCCCACTCTCCACCTCTTTCCCTCTGGAACTCTGATTAGACATATGCCAGATCTTCTTATTCTGTCTTCTATGTATCTTAATATATCTTTCATGTATTTCATCTTTTTATTTACTTTATTCTACTCTATTTTCTAGTTCAGTACAAGTCTTCTCTGCTATGATCACCCTGCAGTTAAACCTAATCATTAAACTTAAATTTCCATTTTTATATTTTCCCATATCTAGACATTTTGGGAAGTTCTCTTTAAATGTGCTTGGCATTTTTATAGTTTCTTGACCTTTATGCATGTTTCAATCCCCTGTTTTATTTATTTAAACATATTAAACATATTTATTTCATAAGTGTTTGTCTTGAAATTCCCATTTCTGAAGTCCTTGCCTTCCAGTTCTGCTGTTTGTTCTTTCTACCAGCTATCAATTACAATTATTTGATTTCTTTCCAGTTTTGTGATTTTTAAAAAAATTTTTCTGTGCACTCATGTTTTTTGGAACTTTATCTGGAGAAAAACTTTGAGGTCTAAGTTGAACTTGTGGCTCTTCAGAGCATTTGTCTGCCAATACCTGGGGCACTATCAACCAAGGACCCCTTTAAACTCCATTCTTTACTTGAAGTTTTTGGATCACCTTACACTGCACATCTGTGCAAGAGCCATCTGTGGTTATGGATTCTCAAAGCTAGGGTTTGTTTTTTTTTTTACCTTTCACTTGGCTCAAAGTTTTAAAATACGTAATTTTCCCTGGATTCCCCTAGTCTAGGTGGGAGGAAAGCATAATGGAAAGGTTCTTAGTTTACCCTTGTACTAAGACTGTGGCTCTCTGGGACCCCAGCTTAATGTGGTAGTGGTAGTGGAACTCCTATTTGACTCTTTATCTTAAACAAACTCAGGCTTCTATCTCTTTCTTCAATGTCCCCATGACTGTAGAAACTAACGCTCAAGTTCACCTGTCTAGAAAATGCCAATAAGAAGACAGAACCAGTGTTCTATTATCACTCTAGCCCCCTGATTCGGCTTAGTTTTGGCCATTGAGATTTTTTCTAACTTGAGAGTTTATAAGTACATTTTAAAATATATGTCTTGAAAATGTATTTTATCCACCATTTTTTGTTCTTTTCAACAACTAAATCTGGCATAGAAAAGAACCAAGCTACTGACAATAACTGCTGAGAATGAGCACAGTAGGATGCTTACAAAGAAACAGGATCCCCTTTTTTGGAATTGATCAGGTTGTGTAATTCACTAGAAAGGTTGAGATGGAATCCCATTTGCAGGATGAAGTCAAGACTAGAGCAGGAGAAAAAGAGGTTTCATCTTGCTTACCAAATTTAAAGATTTGGTAGTGACCAGCAGTCTTGAGAAGGATTCTGAATATGCTTAAAGGTGCACTGAAAAAGAGTTGTGATTGATTATCAATATGCTCTGGGTATGTGTGAACAGATGGTGGCACTGATCAGGTATATGAAATCCATGAAACACATTTCTTCTTTATAATTTAATGAATCATGAGCCTATGATAATTTTTACCTGTAATAAAAATATTTTCTCTCTTTCCCTCTCTCTTTCTCTCTATCTCTCATACGAGAACAGAGTATAAATAAAAAGAGGGAAAATCTGGATTAGGATTAACTAAAATTATAAAAGAAATAAAATCTGTTGTGATCAGCATTCTTCACACGGGTTATGGTTCTAAATCACATGCAGTTGTAGCTGCCAGCACAGTATAGAGTTGATTCCACATATGAAACTGATTCATCTTAAAATAAAGCTAAAAAAAACTTTGAACTTTATATGCTTCAGCAAAGATGATGTTTATAGTATAAAAAAATGATTTGAGCTAACTTCTACAAGTATCAGAGTAGAAATTTAGTGTGGGAATGGGGTATTAAGAGAGGAATTTGAATGAAATTAACTTGATCAACAGAATGGTATTCAATAGGAAGGAAGAACATGACAAGTTCTACATACACCTACTTTATTCAATAAAAATAGATTGATAATGATAAAACTATTTAAGTCTATAAATATTAAACAGACAGTTGCTTTAAATAGCTTTCAGACTATCACTGCCATGAGGTAAATTTTAAATAAATATTTTATGCAGACAATAACAGAAAGGGCTTTTCTAAGGGGAATATAGTTACAGGGTAGAAAATCATATTCTTTCATAAAATATGCATTTTGCCTCTTTTATAGCCATAAACTCAATAAAAATGGAAAGTGATGCAATCGAACATACATGAGAACTGAGGCTGGGGAAGGTCTGTCTCAGTGATGGCCAATCGGAATTACATCACACACTTTATATGAAGTCCATGTGGACATCAGGAACACTTCATCTTGTCTGAAAGTTCTTCTACCACTTACATCTGTGACACAACCAACACCCTTAAAACACTCCCTTGCCAAGGAAAACAGCTTCTTTTTCACTGCAGATATGGCCCTCATGTCTAGAAAGCGATACGCTTATTATCATGCAGTTTGGGTTATGAGGTTTGTAATCCTTCAGAGGTTAATAAGAAAATGTGTTACAAATTCAGAATAAGAGGAGCTCTAAGACAGCAGAGCGGTGTCTTTGGCAAAATCCTAAAACAGAGGGAGTGACTAATACAGAAGTATTGAGATCAGTAGATGAAAAATGTGTTACATTAGGAACAAAGCCTCACATAGAATAGGGGATGCCATCATTCTTTCCCTATAGAAAAACAGTTATTTACATGGTACATTCCATTCTTAAAGGCTTAACAGTGCTCCTGAAGGTAACTCATGGCCTCGTAGATTCTGTCTGCACAGTCTGAGTCCTCTAAGTTCTCAGGATTGCACCTCAGTTCCCAGGGAAAATGTGCACATGCCAAAGGGATTCAAGATGCAGGGATTTCCATCCTGGCCAACTATGTCTCGTGTCTGTGCCTTCGCACAAGTTGAGACTCTAAACTGTACTTTTACATTTTTGCAATTCACCTTTCACTTTTGCAAACATGCTATGTCATGGTTTTTCTATGACATCATATTTATAAAAGCAATTTGGGTCTTCACTTTTACTTAATTTAATGACAAAGCTTTCAAGAGGCCCTACCAGTCCTAGTCATCTGTTCAGCATCAAAATGGAGGTGCACGCCATTTCACATGGCCATTTAAAATACTTCCTTTCCCTCCAAACCTACATGCTTTACTCATTTTAATAACGAATGCAAGCAGCACTCCCTTTATATTTCACAACATTGTTTCTATGTTAAATTTGCACTGAAACATTTAAAATGACCTATTTCAACATACTTTTATATCTAGAAATGAGTTTGTATGCAAGAATTATTATCAGCTGCCTTTATTACCTACTTGGAACAAATAATTATATATTGAGATTGATATGAGGTCATTTCCTATCAATGAAGAGCAACCAAATGCTGAGTCAATTTTCTCACTAATAGGTTATAAAAACAATTTTTGACTAAAATTTCCAAAAAAAAAAAAAAAGTCAAATGAGAATGTAAACATGTGTTTATCCGATTTTAGGAGCTTTTTTTTTAAATTATCACGTTGAATTTTTTTATCTTATTTTTTTTTATTTAAAGGTCGTAAACTTCCAAAGAACCATGACAGAACTCATTTCAGATCTCTATTAATACTCAGATGGAAGAGCACCTCCAAGGCTGCTGCCTTTGCAAACAGTTATCACTCTGAAGGTGCCTCTCCAAAACACCAAGTAAAAAACAAGTTCTCCAGGCACTCTTAAAAGCTTTCTACATATTCATTATAAACAGCAAGAAGAAGTAACAATATTTAACTGTAATTTCAGATTTGGTTCCCAGAGTTCTACTCCCCTCCTTACGCAGCATCACAGAAGAATTTCTGAAATGTTCTACCAGGACTCTGAGTCTGTATAAACTGTAAGAGTTTCTCAAGTCAGCTATGCCTGCATTTTTTCGCTAGTCCAGATCCCAAGTCACGTTCTGATTTCCATTTCTATCACTGCCTCACTAAACCCTTGAGTTTCACAATTACATTTCTATTTCCCCTGAGGTAAGCTGCAGAGCCTCGAGGTGTTCGCAGTTGAAATCTAACATTTCTTTCCTTTTTTGGAAAACCTGCTATTTCACATAGACTGGAGTTCTTCCCACTTCCTCTTCTGTGTGGGGATGCAGTGGGATAGTATTTTTACTTATACTTCTTGGTTTGCTCAGTCACTGATTTGAGTTTGCATTCTTCACCAGACCTGTCATTGCTATTTTGCCAAACTGGTTATTTAGACAAAAAAACACTAACTAAACTTAAACTACTTGCATTACTACAGCCAGAAGTGAACTTTCCTCTCATACACTCTTCAGGGTAGTTTGTCTAGGACATTTCTTACTTTCCCAACCAAGTGGTCAGTATTGGCTTTGAAGTGAGAAACATTTTGAATATGCACTACTTTTAGAGCCCTTCAGTAGCTAGCTCAGTGTCATGTGCTGAAAACAAGGTTTAGTAAGTCTTTAGGAACCACAGAGCTCAAAAATCCACCATGAAAAGCTTTATCCATACAAACTTGTATAAATGAAAGAGTTCAAGAGACTGTAATGATGACACTAAACAATTATTCTGTCAGTGTGTACAACCAACTATTGCAAAAATTAACCCTTCAGATATCTGGATGATGTTGACAAGCAACATATTCATATAAATATTGTAGAAAAGTTATCCAGGGGCACCTGGGTGGCTCAGTCGGTTATGTGTCTGCTTTTGGCTCAGGTCATGATCCCATGGTCCTGGGATTGAGCCACGTGCCAGGGCCCTTGCTCACCAGAGAGCCTGCTTCTCCCTCTGCCTGCCACTCCCCCTGCATGTTCTCTCTCTCTGTCAAATAAATAAATGAAATCTTTTTTTAAAAAAGTTATCCAAATAGGCCACAATAGACCATGAACTATGCTAATAATCCAACTTTAGAGGATATCAATCCATTCCTCTAAAATTTAATAAATTTCATGACAAGTGATCACCCAACTGGAATCAGTTCACACAGCCTCCAGGATCCCACAAAGCACAAAACACAAGCACTCAGGACTAAATGCTTAGCAGTAGCTATGTCTTTTTTTTTTTTTCAGTAGCTATGTCTTAATAGACCTGCTCAATCACAGTCATGCTACCATCTCAAAGTAGAAATAAGAAAACTAAGCAATTGAAGCAATGATAGGAAGTATAAACAATGAATGTTAAGAGTTAATCCAATAAGAATATTCTTTCAATGGAGAAAATAGAAAAAACTAATTCTTACTAATTCTTTTTAGCTATCTTTTATCAGTCTCTAAGGGATTTCTACATGACTTTATAAAATCTTATTTTTATTTGTATTCTAAGAAATCCATTTTCCCCATTAGTCAAGTCAAATATGACATTTATTATTATTATTGATATTATTATTTTTGATTATACTTCTTTAATAATAATGGGGGTAATTATTGGCTACTTTTTTGAGCCAAGCATTTTAATTTCATTATTTCATTTAAGCCTATGAGTCTCCCGCTAAGGTTTGTTGTGTTGCCCCATTTTATAGAAGAACAAAGTGGCTGAGTGACATAAGTTACTCTGCAAGACCACGCAACTAGCAATGACATGCTAGAGATCGGCCAGAGTCCACTTTATGTGTTGGCTACACTCTTTCCATCTTACTCCATTTCTCTCCTCAAACATCCTTCTGACCTGACAACTTTTGGAACACTAAAAAGTAACCAAACATTAAAAGTTAAAACCAACTCAAAGACCAATGGTCTCTCAGACACCTGTGGGCTAATAAAGGCCTACTTGCTGAATGTTTTATTTACCTAAATAAATTTCATGGCATTTTTAGTTGTAAAAGTGGCTTGAACTATCTCCCACTGTTGAACGACAGGATGGGGAGGAAAAGTTTTAGCCAAAACAATAATTTTGCCCAAATGTTATGAGTTCACGCTTATCTTCATAGTTTCAATCCCAGAGTGAATGGTCATTGTTTGGTCAACAGGCCACCCTACCACTAGGCTTGCTACGCCCTAGCTTTCTGAGAGGAAAGGACTGCAAAACAGAAACTGGAAGAGAGGGCTAAACAGGGAAGCCTACTCTGCATTTTGTGGAACTCC
Source organism: Potos flavus (assembly GCA_028534135.1). Classification (NCBI taxonomy): domain Eukaryota; kingdom Metazoa; phylum Chordata; class Mammalia; order Carnivora; family Procyonidae; genus Potos; species Potos flavus. The sequence goes on from CM052898.1 coordinate 19,949,002, forward strand.
TTGAAAGGAAGGGGTTACGTTCAAATCCACCGGACATTCTCCTCAGATCTCCCTCTACTCCTTCATCTAAACTTTTTGTCATAATCTCAACATCAATTTACAAATGTAAAGTTGGCAAAAGTAAGCAAAATTTTTGTTTCTTCTCTAGAGAAATGCACATACATGCACACACAGACATGGTGAAGTAGACATTACATATTATTTCTTCTCTGTAATTTGCAAATTCTCTGCAATGAGTGTCCATGTATTTCACAATGATAAAAATCATAACATCATTTAAACATTTTCTCTCTCCACTTCCACTGATTTGTCATAGAACTCTTCATTACTCTTAACTCTTCTGCATTTTGTAAGGCAGTAAACAAAAGTAAAACTTAGAACAAGAACAGGGGTGTTTAAGAGTACATGGTAGAAAAAAGAAAAAAAGAATTTTAATTGGTGTGGTTCTTATTTCAGAAGGAAAACAGTTTAAATCCAGGGATAAATAAAAGCATCTCAAAGTCTCAAAAGAACTACTTGGGGCTATTTGCCCCATAAATTTAATATTTATGCATGTATAAAAATAATAGGTATTTAGGTGTTCACTTGATTTGTAGCTCAAAGTTTAATTCTGAAAAGTAACAAACTAAATTCCTTAAAACTGGCAATACCAATATAAATTAATGGAACAGGTTATAATAATTATGTTTTATAAATATTCCATAGCAACAGATACCAATAATAATAACACTACCGGGGCACCTGGGTGGCTCAGTCGGTTAAGAATCTGCCTTTGGCTCAGGTCGTGATCTCAGGTCCTGGTATTGAGCCCCTCAGCAGGCTCCCTGCTCAGCAGGGTGTCTGCTTCTCCCTCTCCCTCTGTTTCTCCCCCTACTCGTGCTCTCTCTGTCCTCTTTCAAATGAATAAAATCTTTAAAAATAATAATAATATAAAAATAATAATAACACTATCAAAAACAATGCCTGACATTTATTGAATGCTTTCTAGAGATTAGTCATGGGCTAAGTGCTTTAAATGTATAATGTTAGAATTGCCAAACTGACCCAATGATAAAGGTACTTTCCTATCTCCTATGCCTATTTCATGGATGAAAAAACTGAGGCTTAAAGAAGCTGAATAATTTAAGCAAATAGTAGTATTGGAATGCAAAATAAGTTCTACCTTAAGCACTATGCTAAAACCAAACTGTCTTCATACCATTGAAATCAGTTACATTGGCTTCCAAGATCAACACTTTTGGAGACAGTCATCTTCTTAGGGATGGGCCAAAATTTGGCAACGATAGAAACTTCACAAAATAGCAAACTTATGAAAACTCAGGAAATTTGAAAGAGAGGAGACTATTAAAAATAAATGTTAACTCCGAAGACACCAAACTTACTCATTAGAAAATCTTGAACACCTTAGTAAGTAGAAATTCGACCAAAGATGGTTCCTGATCTCTTTTTGGAATCTACACTTCTGAATGAAAAATCTTCTGTGTTCTTCTTTATTGTCCATATATTAGATGATAACACATAAAACAGGTTATGTGGGTATTTGGGGAAAGTATGTATGTAAATCGTAACTTTCCAGTCACATTAAGAGTATAAAAGTTTATAACTTTGGACCATACCTTGGTTTTCATGAACTTGGAGTGACTTTTGTAAACCTCTATTTGTTTGATCTCTTCTTCGCGGTCCTCAGTGTTCAGCACACCATTGGCTTTTAACATCTGGATCTCATCCTCCAGATCCCTTATGTTTCGCTCCAATGAAGCAATTTTTGTGTCCTGTTGTTAAAAAAAAAAATGGTAAAAGAAAAGAAAGAAAATTGTTTTTTCAGTATCATCAAAACAGAATTCCAGAAAGTAATCTGGGTAGTAATATATTTACTATATTACAGGCATAATCATAAATTTAGAACAATTTATGTTTTTAACTTCTGAGGATCATTTGTGAGATTATTTTTTTAAGCTCCCAATAAAGATCAAGTGACAATATAATATGGAGAGTTGCTTAGATATTTTTGTCTAATATCTGGGAATCAAATTACCAAAGCAACAGTGACAAAAGTGATCGAAAGTATTAAGTGGATATAGTTTACCAGCATACAATTTTTACTCATAAAAAAAAAACCAGTTTGTTCATATGTATATTCTGTGCCTGATTTTATAAGGCACACTTGGAATTGGACTCTAAGAGACAAGGAAATTAAAATCTACTAATGAGGAAAAGGATTCTCATCTACAATACAGACATCAATGAAATTAAATAACTGAATCCTGATTTAGTATGACTAATACACTAAATATTGAAAATTTAGAGGAACTGAAAATAATATATCACAACGTCATGATTTATTTGGCAAGCAGGTCCCTTCGTGACAAAAAAGCATTTCTACCCTGCAGGGCATTTCTAATCTACTGACTTTTAGAGTTGAAAAAAATAGAAATATTGCACTCAAATGTGGGATTGGGGAGGGGACAAACATAGAGAATTTTTTTAAGAAAATGACAGACTTTACATACAAGATAAAGCACAGTAAGAAATGATGCACTGAAAAGAAGAGAAGAGACAGAGCTCTTATAGGGGAAAAAACCTTTCCCTAACCTGAGGTGTTAAACTCCAACCAGTTTTTGGACTAAAACACATTGAAAGTTTGACTATAAGTTTCCTCCCTGACACCATATACTTGCACTTTTATTATACAAATCCAAAGAGCTGATATTACATTTGTAATTGAATATTAATTAAAAACAAACTACTAACTCATTTTTTTACCAATTCATTATCAAGAATATAGAGACTACTTTCTCTGTCAAGTTAATACATAAAATCTTTAAAAAAAAAGAATCTAGAGGACTAAAGAGTTCCAAAACTAAAGACAGTGAATGGCCTATTCCATTTATAACTAACTCAGAGGAAAATCTTTGCAAAAAACACATCTGTCCTGATTTTGTGGCTATTTTCCATTTGGCATGTCTCATGGGGCAATATAATAATCATTACTATTATGATTTAACATTATTATCATCATTAAATGGAGGAAAATCAGGAGAAACAATTTCTTATTGAGTGTCATTACGTGTGAAAATCCAAGTGCTCCAAGTGCTGAAGACGTTTTTATTAATTCTCAGGAAATCCCAAAAAGATGAAATAAAAAGATTCTGAAATCTGCAAAATTATTATGGAATGTTATATTCTCTAGTATTTCATTTTCCTTTAAAAATATTTATTGTTATTTTTTTGAGTTATAAAAGTAATGCACCTTAAATTCCTAAAAAATGAAGAAAATCCCCTCTAATCCTACCATCAAGAGATAAACATCACTCATGTTTTATGTACAGCCTGCCAGTCTTTTTCTATTCTAAAAGCTATTTCTAGAAATCCTATATACTGCCAGTTTGAGTGAAAAGAGTATTGGGACTAAATGTCTACATGCTTCCAAAATTCCTATGTTGAAGTTCTAACCTCTAATGTGATGGAGATGTGATGGTATTTGGAGATGAGGCCTTTAGGAGTGATCAGGGTTACATGGGGTCATGAAGATGAAGCCCTCCTAAGAAGAGACACTAGACTTTATTCTCCTTGCTCTTTGCCACATGAGGACACAGAGAGGAGATGGCCATCTGCGAGTCAGGAAGAGAGCTCTCACCAGAACCCAACCCTGCTCTCACCCTGATCTGGGACTTCCAGCCTGCAGAACTGTGAGAAAATGTATTTCTGTTTTTAAACCACCCAGAAGCGGTATTTTGTTATAGCAGCCCAGACAGACATATGTAGGGAGACATCTTTAGTGACTCTTTTGAGTTCTGAGCTATGAGAACTCCGTAGATAAAAAGAGCAGCCATAATAAAAAGGATGCAGAAAAAGAACTTCTTTATAAGAAGGCTCTTATAAGAGGCTCTTAAATAAAAGAAAGTCATTTTAAATCAATATTTTTATCTGACTATCAAATTAAGAAAAGCTAACTACACGGTGCCTGGGTGGCTCAATCAGTTAACCGTCTGCCTTCAGCTCAGGTCATACTCCCAGGACCCTGGGATCAAGCCCTACATCAGGCTCCTTGCAGAGTCTTCTCCCTCTCCCTCTGCCTGCTGCTCCCCCTGCTTGTGCACGCTCTCTCTGTGTCAAATAAATAAAATCTAAAAAAAAAAAAAAGACATGCTTACTATAGAAAACTTAAAAAGCTATGTGGAGAGAGGGGAGGAGCAAAATGGCAGAGGAGTAGAAGACCTAAATTTCATCTGATCCCAGAGGTCTGCTAGATAGTTATCAAACCATTCAGAAAACCTACAAACTCAACAGGAGATTGAACAGAAGAAGAGCAGCAATTCCAGGAACAGAAAAGTGTCCACTTTCTGGAAGGTAGGACATGTGGAGAAGTGAATCTGAGGTGATATACGGGAAGAGAGACCACAGGGGGAGGGGCTGGCTTCCGGCAAGCAGTAGAGCAGCAGAGCACAAAATCGGAACTTTTAGAAGTCTGCCCCACTGAGTGATATCGCTCCAGGGGCTAAGCAGGGGGTGGAGCCCTCGTGGGGACAGTGAGGTCTCAGGACCTGCAGGGTCACAAAAAGATCAAGAGTGTCTGAGTGTGGCAGAGCTCCCAAGTATCAAAGCGGTGACGCCAGCTGCAGAGACAGAGCCGAGGAGTGGGCTCTCAGCTCAGGGTTACCTTAAACCATGATCCAAGGCACAGTCGGGCCACTGCTCTTCAAGTAGGGACCCCACAAGTGGCGGACCCAGGGAGACCCCATCCTTCCTCCTCCGGGAGGAGCAGGGCACGAGCGCACAGCAGGAATCTTCTGGCTTTGGAGACTCCAAAAGGGGCCATGGGCTGTAGATAGATATGCTCGATCACAAGTGGCGGGGGGGCACGGAGTGCAGCCAGAGACCAGGGAGACAGGAGTGATTGACAGCTTTTCTCTGGTGGCACACTGAGGAGTGGGGCCCTGAGCTCTCGGCAACTCCAGGCCAGAGACTGGGAGGCCGCCATGTTCATTTCCGTACTCCAAAGCTGTACGGAAACGGTACAGGGATCAAAAGACACTGAGAGCAAAACCGAGCAGAATAATTAGCTTAGCCCCTAGCAAGGGCAGTGCAATTCCGCCTCGGGCAAAGACATGTGAGAATCACTGCAACAGGCCCCTCCCCTAGAAGATCAACAAGAACATCCCGCCAAGACCAAGTTCACCAATCAATGAGAACCGCGGAACGCCAGAGCTAGAGGAATGGAACAATAGAATTCATGGCTTTTCCCTCATGATTCTTTAGTCTTTAAAAGTTAAATTTTTAAATTTTTTTGTTCTTCTATTTTTTTAATTGTTCCTTTTTTCTATTTTAACCTTTTTTAAATACTTTACCTTATCAATACCTTTTTTAAAAATCTTTTTTAATTTTCATTGTTATAGTCATATTCTATCCCTTCGTTCTATTTAACCTCATTTTTTTTATACATACAGGTTTTCTTTCTTTAAAATTTTGGGATACAGTTTCTTCTAACAAATCAAAATATACCCTAAATTGAGCACATGGCTTTATTCTAGTCTCCAGCCTAATCACATTCTTCCCTCTTTTTTTTTTTCTTTTTTCAACCAACTTCTTAACTTACCAATTCCTTTTTTAGAATCATTTTAATTTTCATCTTTACAGCCATATTACATCTCTTCATCATGTTTACCCTTATTTTGTATATATGTAAGTTTTTCTTTCTTTAAAATTTTGGGAGGCAGTTTCTTCTAACAGACCAAAATATACCCAAAATCAAGTGTGTGGCTCTATTCTATTCACCAGTGTTTTTGTTTTGTTTTTCTCCATTCTTCTCCCCCCAGTTTTAGGTCTCTTCTCATTTGGTTAGTGTATATTTTTATGGGGTCCTTTCTACCATTTTAGTGTTTTGTTCTTTCACCCATATATTCTTATCTGGATAAAATGACAAGGCAGAAAAACTCACCTCAAAAAAAGAACAAGAGGCAGTACCAATGGCTAGGAAACTAATCAATACAGACATTAGTAAGATGTCAGAACTAGAGTTTACAATGACGATTATCAAGGTGCTAGGTGGACTTGAAAAAACATGCAAGATACTAGAGAATCACTTTCTGGAGAAATAAAATCCCTTTCTGGAGAAATAAAAGAACTAACATCTAACCAAGTGGAAATCAAAAAAGCTATTAATGAGGTGCAATAAAAAATGGAGGCTCTTACTGCTAGGAGAATAAAGAAGCTGAGAAAAAGAGAGATAAACAACTACTGGAACACGAAGGGAGAATACGAGAGATAAGTGATACCATAAGACAAAACAATATTAGAATAATTGGGATCCCAGAAGAAGAAGAAAGAGAGAGAGGGGCAGAAGGTATATTGGAGCAAATTATAGCAGAGATTGCCCTAGTTTGGGAAAGGAAACAAGCATCAAAATGAAGGAGGCACACAGAATTCCCCTCAAATTCAATAAAAATAGGTCCACACCCCGTCATCTAATAGTAAAACTTACAGGGGCGCCTGGGTGGCTCAATGAGTTAAAGCTTCTACCTTCGGCTCAGGTCATGATCTCAGGGTCCTAGGATGGAGCCCCGCATCAGGCTCTCTGCTCAGCAGGGAGCCTGCTTACCCCTCTCTCTCTGCCTGCCTCTCTGCCTACTTGTGATCTCTCTCTCTGTGTCAAATAAAATAAAATAAAACAGTAAAACTTACAAGTCTCAGTGACAAAGAGAAAATCCTGAAAGCAGCTCGGGACAAGAGGTCTGTAACATACAATGGTAGAAATATTAGACTGGCAGCAAACCTATCCACAGAGACCTGGCAGGCCAGAAAGAATGGGCATGATATATTCAGAGCATTAAACAAGAAAAATATGTAGCCAAGAATACTATATCCAGCTAGGCTGTCACTGAAAATAGAAGGAGAGATCAAAAGCTTCCAGGACAAACAAAAACTAAAAGAATTTGCAAATACCAAAAGACACCTACAGGAAATATTGAAAAGGGTCCTCAAGGCAAAGAGAGAGTCTAAAAGTAACAGACTAGAAAGAAACAGAGACAATAAACAATAACAGTCACCTTACAGGCAATTCAATGGCACTAAAATCACATCTTTCAATAGTTACAATGAATGTAAATGGGCTAAATGCCCCAATCAAAAGACACAGGGTAACAGAACAGATAAAAAAAAAAGAGAGACCCATCAGTATGCTGTCTGCGAGAAACTCATTTTAGACCCAAAGACACCTCCAGATTTAAATTGAGGAGGTGGAAAACAATTTACCATGCTAATGGACATGAAAAGAAACCTAGGGTGGCATCCTTAGAGCAGATAAATTAGATTTTAAGCCAAAGACTATAACAACAGATGTGGAAGGACACTATATCATACTTAAAGGGTCTGCCCAACAAGAAGATCTAACAATTTTAAATATCTATGCCCCAAACATGGGAGCAGCCAATTATGTAAACCAATTAATAACAAAATCAAAGAAACACATTGACAATAATACAATAACAGTAGGGGACTTTAACACTCCCCTCACTGAAATGGACGGATCATCTAAGAAAAATATCAACAAGGAAATAAAGACTTTAAATGACACACAGACCAGATGGACATCACAGATATATTCAGAACATTCCATTCCAAAGCAAATGAATAAACATTCTTCTCTAGTGCACATGGAACATTCTCCAGAACAGATCACATCCTGGGTCACAAATCAGGTCTCAACCGGTACCAAAAGATTGGGATCATTCCCTGGATATTTTCAGACGACAATGCTTTGAAACTAGAACTCAACCACAAGAGGAAAGTTGGAAAGAACTCAAATACATGGAGGCTAAATAGCATCCTACTAAAGAATGAATGGGTCAACCAGGAAATTAAAGAAGAATTTAAAAACTTCATGGAAACAAATGAAAATGAAAACACAACTGTTCAAAATCTTTGGGACACAGCAAAGGCGGTCCTCAGAGTAAAGAATATAGCAATACAAGCCTTTCTCAAGAAACAAGAAAGTTCTCAAATACACAACCTAACTCAACACCTAACAGAGCTGGAGAAAAAACAGCAAAGAAAGCCTAAACCCAGCAGGAGAAGAGAAATAATAAAAATCAGAGCAAAAATCAATGAAACAGAAATGAAAAGAACAGTAGAACAAATCAACGAAACTAAGAGCTAGTTCTTTGAAAGAATTAATAAGATTGATAAACCCCTGGCCAGACTTATCGAAAAGAAAAGAGCAAGGACCCAAATTAATAAAATCATGAATGAAAGAGGAGAGATCACAACCAACACCAAAGAAATACAAACAATTATAAGAACATATTATGAGCAACTATACAACAGCAAATTGGACAATCTGGAAGAAATGGATGCATTCCTAGAGACATATAAACTACCAAAACTGAACGAGGAAGAAATAGAAAACCTGAACAGATCCATAACCAGTAAGGAGATTGAAGCAGTCATTAAAAATTACCCATCAAACAAGAGCCCAGGGCCAGACGATTTCCCAGGGGAATTCTACCAAACATTTAAAGAAGAATTAATACTTATTCTCCTGAGACTATTCCAAAAAATAGAAATGGAAGGAAAACTTCGAAACTCATTTTCTTTTTCTTTTTTTTCCTTTTTAAAGATTTCACTCATTCATTTTCATTTGACAGAGAGAGAGATTACAAGTAGGCAGAGAGGCAGGCAGAGAGAGAAGGAGAAGCAGGCTCCCCGGTGAGCAGAGAGCCCAATGCGGGGCTCGATCCCAGGACCCTGAGATCATGACCCGAGCTGAAGGCAGAGGCTTAACCCACTGAGCCACTCAGGTGCCCCACTTTCAAACTCATTTTATGAGGCCAGCATTACCTTGATCCCAAAACCAGACAAAGACCCCATCAAAAAAGAGAATTACAGACCAATATCCTTGATGAACATGGATGCAAAAATTCTCACCAAATACTAGTCAATAGGATCCAACAGTACATTAAAAGGATTATTCATCATGACCAAGTGGGATTTATTCCTGGGCTGCAAGCTTGGTTCAACATTCACAAATCAATCAATGTGATACAATACATTAATAAAAGAAAAAACAAGAACCATATGATATTCTCAATAGAGCCTGAAAAAGCATTTGACAAATTACAGCATCCTTTCTTGATTAAAACTCTTCACAGTGTCAGGATAGAGGATAAATACCTCAATATCATAAAAGCCATCTATGAAAAACCCACAGCAAATATCATTCTTAATGGGGAAAAACTGAGAGCTTTTCCCCTAAGGTCAAGAACAAAGCAGGGATGTCCACTATCACCACTGCTATTTAACATAGTACTAGAAGTCCTAGCCTCAGCAGACAACAAAAAGAAATAAAAGGCATCGGAACTGGCAAAGAAGAAGTCAAACTCTCACTCTTTGCAGATGATATGAGACGTTATGTGGAAAACCCTAAAGATTCCATTCCAAAACTGCTAGAACTCATACAGGAATTCAGTAAAGTGTCAAGATATAAAATCAATGCACAGAAATCAGTTGCATTTCTATACACCAACAAGAAGACAGAAGAAAGGGAAATTAAGGAGTCGATCCCATTTATAATTGCACCCAAAACCATAAGATACCTAGGAATAAACCTAACCAAAGAGGTAAAGAATCTGTACTCAGAAAACTATAAAGTACTCATGAAAGAAACTGAAGAAGACACAAAGAAATGGAGGAACATTCCATGCTCATGGATTGGAAGAACAAATATTGTGAAATATCTATGCTACCTGGAGCAATCTACACATTTAATGCAATCCCTATCAAAATAACATCAATTTTTTTCAAAGAAATGGAACAAATAATCCTAAAATTTATATGGAAGCAGAAAAGACCCTGAATAGCCAGAGGACCGCTGAAAAAGAAAACCAAAGTTGGCGGTATCACAATTCCAGACTTCAAGCTCTATTACAAAGCTGTAATCATCAAGACAGTATGGTACTGGCACAAAAACAGACACATAGATCAATGGAACAGAAGAGAGAGCCCAGTAATGGACCCGCGACTCTGTGGCCAACTAATCTTCGACAAAGCAGGAAAGAATGTCCAATGTTTTGAAAAAAGACAGTCTCTTCAACAAATGGTGCTGGGAGAATTGGACAGCCAAATGCAGAAGAATGAAACTGGACCATTTCCTTATACCACACACAAAAATAGACTAAAAATGGATGAAAGACCTCAATGTGAGACAGGAATCCATCAAAATCCTTGAGGAGAACACAGGCAGCAACCTCTTTGACCCTCAGTCGCAGCAACTTCTTCCTAGAAACATTGCCAAAGGCAAGGGAAGCAAGGGCAAAAATGAACCATTGGGACTTCATCAAGATCAAAAGCTTTTGCACAGCAAAGGAAACAGTCAACAAAACCAAAAGACAACCGACAGAATGGGAGAATATATTTGCAAATTACATATCAGATAAAGGGCTAGTATCCAAAATCTATAAAGAACTTATCAAACTCAACACCCAAAGAACAAATAATCCAATCAAGAAAAGGGCAGAAGACATGAACAGACATTTCTGCAAAGAAGACATCCAAATGGCCAAAAGACACATGAAAGAGTGCTCAATATCACTCGGCATCAGAGAAATACAAATCAAAACCACAGTGAGATACCACCTCTCGCCAGTCAGAATGACTAAAATTAGCCAGTCAGGAAATGACAGGTGTTGGGGAGGATGCAGAGAAAGGGAAACCCACCTACACTGTTGATGGGAATGCAAGCTGGGGCAGCCACTCTGGAAAACAGTATGGTGGTTTCTCAAAAAGTTGAAAATAACTCTTACACTGTTGGTGGGAATGCAAGTTGGTGCAGCCACTTTGGAAAACAGTGTGGAGATTCCTTAAGAAATTAAAAATAGAGCTTCCCTATGATCCTGCAATTGCACTACTTGGTATTTACCCCAAAGATATAGATGTAGTAAAAAGAAGGGCCATATGTACCCCAATGTTCATAGCAGCAATGGTCACAATCGCCAATCTGTGGAAAGAGCCAAGATGCCCTTCAACAGACGAATGGATAAAGAAGATATGGTCCATATATACAATGGAATATTACGCCTCCATCAGAAAGATGAATACCCAATTTTTGTATCAACATGAATGGGACTGGAGGAGATTATGCTGAGTGAAATAAGTCAAGCAGAGAAAGTCAATAATCATATGGTTTCACTTGTGGAGCATAAGGAATAACATGGAGGACATTAGGAGAAGGAAAGGAAAAGTGAGTTAGGGGAAATCGGAGGGGGAGACAAAGCATTAGAGACTGTGGACTCTGAGAAACAAACTGAGGGTTTTGGAAGGGAGGGCACGTATTGCATGGAGCACTGGTGCAAAAACAATGAATCTCGGACAACTGAAAAAATAAATTTAAAAAATAAAAAATAAAAATAAATAAAAAAATAAAAGCCAGGAAATCAACCAAAAAAAAAATAAATTAACTAAAATTAAAATTTAAAAATAAAAATTTTTTTAAAATTTGAAAATAGAGCTACCCTATGACCCAGCAATGACACTACTGGGTATTTACCCTGAAGATACAAATGTAGTGATCTGAAGGGGCACATGCACCCCAATGTTTATTGCAGCAATGTCCACAAGAGCCGAACTATGGAAAGAACCTAGATGTCCATCAACAGATGAATGGATAAAGATATGGTATATATATATATATATATATATATATATACAATTGAATACTATGCAGCCATCAAAAAATGAACTCTTGCCATTTGTAACAACGTGGATGGAACTAGAGAGTATTATGCTAAGTGAAATAAGCCAATCAGAGAAAGACAATTACCATGTGATCTCTCTGATATGAGGAATTTGAGAGGCGGGGGGGGGAGGGGCATGGGGAGAAGGGAGGGAAAAAAAATGAAACAAGATGGGACCGGGGAGGGAGACAAACTGTAAGAGACTCTTAATCTCAGGAAACAACCTGAGGGTTGCTGGAGGGGGGGGGGTGGGAGGGATGAGGTGGCTGTGTGATGAACATTGTGGAGGGTATGTGCTATGGTGAGTGCTGTGAATTGTGTAAAAATGATGAATCACAGACTTGTACCCCTGAAACAAATAATACATTATATGTTAATAAAAAAAATCTATGTAGATAATTATGACAATCCCATCACCCAGATATACCCACTATTAACACTTTTATTTATCCCCATGAAAGCCTTAAGATTATATTATCACTTTAAAACATATAAAAAGATAGTTATCAATTAAAACTCTAATCATTATGACAGATTTCCTCTTTTTGAGATACCAATCTTTCAGCATTTACAAACATCTAAGTACAATCTTGCAAGAGTTTAACTGTAAGTTAAGTGTAAAAGGAAGGGCCTACATCCATGCTATTCTAATACAAAATCTTCTGGGATTTCAGACCCAAGTCTAAAGTGAGCATATTCATGTATGTATGTATGCACACATATACATATGTAAAGACGCTTGTGTGTACAATATGCTTTGTGGTCCTCATGTCTTACACCTTAATTTTTTTTTTTTTAAGATTTTATTTATTATTTGACAGAGAGAGACACAGCAAGAGAGGGAACACAAGCAGGGGGAGTGGGAGAGGGAGAAGCAGGCTTCCCGCTGAGCAGGGAGCCTGATGTGGAGCTTGATCAGAGTGCCCTGGGATTATGACCTGAGCTGAAGGCAGATGCTTAACAACTGAGCCACCCAGGCGCCCCTTACACCTTAATTTTTGATACACTTAGAATTTCAGGTTTCGATCACATAGGAAGGGGGAAGGGGGAGATGTACCTTCAGCTTTCCCCTCAGTCAAATTCTGAGGCTTTAGTTAGTAATGACCACAATCACCAGCTTCTAACTGGGTTAGAAGGAGATTTTACCGCGCTTTAAAAAATTACATACTGCTAAAGAAAGATCAGGACGGTGTTAAGATAGAAAGTTTCATAACATAAAAAAATTATCTTGACCTATATGCATCTGAGTTAAAATTTCACCAAATAGTGAAACACATTTTAAAAATAAAAATTTTTAACTTTTACTAATTTCCTTAAATTAACCAACTTCTTTTTTTCCCCACGAGGTTTTTTTTTTTCCTTGAGTCATAGGTATCTCAAAATACTAAAAAAAAAAAGAAAGGGGGGTGTGTTAAGTGACATTAATAATGATCTATTTTTTTCCTATCCTGATTTATGTTTCTGTTCTTTAAGAAGTCAACTTTAAGGACAACAGAACTCATACCTGAAACCTTGAGCATAGAGAAAAGGAGATAGAAGACTATTATGAAGATCTAGAGAAAACAGATACAAAATACATAGATATATCAGATGGTGTATTGATGGTCCCCAAAAAGATACTCAAAGTTCTGACTCAGGGAAAGATGTGAGGAAATCCGAGTATGAAATATAAAGGTAAATAAAATGACTGTCGTGGTCACAGATGCTCTACTGCTTCAGATTGAGGAATTCAGGGAGAAGAAATTTCATCCTTTTCTTTTTTTTCAAATCTGTAAAACTAAGATTAATTACTCTAAACTTCTATATTTAAGGAGAACTGTGGAAGGAAACCACCTCACAGTTCCCAATGTGGTTCAGTGTGGATGTTGCCCTTCAAAACTGAGGCTCACTGCACATCTCAAGAACTCTAAGCACTGATCTCAAGTGAAGACATAATGCTGTAACATCCTGAAAAGTGAATTTCAGAAGGTAGAGCAATATTTACTCCCAGTCACCAGAGTTTTCTTCATCTGAACATCTTCACCTGTTACTTACCACTGATACTATAAAATAATTTATGTAGTGATTTTCAAGTATTCATTTTGATTATGTTTTACAAATAAGCAAACTCTCAAAGCAGATCATTGTGGGCCTTCCTTGGAGATGGAGAAAGTGAAATACAACATAGAACAGCTTTTCCCAAAATCCACAGAACACAAAAGCTCTGTGAAAAGGGTGTTGCAGGGTCAAATAAATTTGAGAAAAGCTTACTGGGGATTCCCTATGCACATTAGCACTAATGGCTCTGGGGAAGTCCTACAGTATTCTATTTAATTTGATTTTTCCCAGTATTGTTCCTCTAGAAGTCAATTCTTAAAAAAAAAAAAAAAAAAAAAAAAAAAAGAACTTTAATGACCACATTAACCTCAGAGTTATATACTACAGTGAAGACCCCAAATAGTGATTTGGATTCTTCAAGGGAAAAGTTACCATCATTACTACCCTCCATTTAAAATAATTAGGTGCTTAAATATCCAGATCACCTTGTTGGCTTCTGAAACTCAAAAGTGGTTTACTGAGAGCCTGCTCTGAGCTCAGAGCAGTGAAAGAACATAGATTCTCATGCTCTCAGAACCTACCACTCCATGTCTCAGGTAACATTTTTCAAATAGTCTTGAGATAGGACAGCCATTTTAAATTGTTTTGTTTTATACCATATTTTCATTAAGGACTGTAAGAATGTGGGACATACAGTTTCAGGAGGGAAAAAAACAGCTGAAATGTGTTTGCTCATTCCTCATTAGTTAGAAAAAAATATCTGAATTGAATATCTTTCAAATCATTTCTTTCCACACATTCGTAAAATAATACTTGTAAAAATTTTATACATCAATTGCAGATCATCACTCCTACTTAAAGATTCATACCCAAGACTATTTTACATTTATCATTCAAAAGATGTAAAATAGGTATTTGATGGACAATTAATAAATAAACCACTGGAATTGAATCCCTAGCGGCCATCCACCCAACAGGCCCACCTGCTGATTCTTAAACTAGTCATAAGTATTAGTACAGGTGCTGGACTACAGCAATGAAAATGAAAGTCGGGGGGAGGGGGGAGACTGAAATAAGTTTATCTCTGCTTTATCCTTTTTTTTTCTTTTCTTTACTAATTTCTGAGTTTTTCTAAGACATGTCTGCTACAGTTGATAGTAAACTTAGATGCAGGGAGTTTTTTTCATTCATCCAACAGATATGTACTGAGCATCTAAAGGGTACCAGTCACATAGCCAGGTATGTGAGATAGTAGGTAGATCTCAACAAGATTCACCCTTCTCTCTCTAACACGAAGTACAATCTAGATCACTGTTATTTCAAGTGTGGGCCACAGACCAGCAGCACTGACATCACCTGAGAGAGTTTTAGAAATGCAGAATCTCAGGCCCCAACCCAGACCTACTGAATCTGAATCTGCATTTTCACAAGGTTCTCATGTGATGTGGGTGTTTTAAATGACTACAGGTGTCCAGTAAACACGAGGGACAACACTGACCAGTGCAGAAGAGACCAAGATAACTTTACAAGCCAAGTACATTTAGAAAAATATTAACCTACTCTCAAGAGCTATCCATCTCGGCCTAAGCGTACACCAACCCTAGGAGTAAATTTTCTGGAGCATCTTTGCCAGTCCAGATGCCTTTATTACCCTTTTTGTATTTGCTGAACATTATGTTCCCCTTAAATAGCAAGAAAAAGATTTCAATTCCTCTCTAGGAACTGTGAACACTGAAATGATGAGTAGGTGGAACATCAAAAAAGCAGTATCATTTAGTCACAAAAAGTAACAATTATGTTATTGCTGAGTGTCACGATGTGATTTTTTTTTTCAAATACAGTAAGAATTACTGGTTTCATTAATATCAGGCCAAGAAGAAAATACAAGCAGTTTTCACAGTGATCACGTATCAGTCTACAGACATTGATCAACAAACTTAGGGCCAATTTGGTTTAAGGAAGAAGACGTGATCTAATGTTCAGGAAACATCCCAACCTAATTATATTATGCTTTATTTAGAATAAAATTCTAGACTATTATTACTGGATGCCACAGAGGCTCCTGAAGGCTTAACTTTTAAAACTCATCTAGTTGTAGTTGCAAACATAACTGAGCTTCCCTTGGTCTTAGGCTATCTGAGGAACGCCCAGACTTTGGAAGGGTTTACTGTGTGGGATTAACCGCAGTTCTGTAAGCCCAGGCCAAGCACTCCAGAAAGAAGTCAATTTGGGCCTAAAGCATGTTAGAAGGAAAAACTAAAAACAAAAAAATCAGTAACTCAACTTCTTAGGTCTTATCAAATGGTAAAGTGATGGTGACCTAGATGAGAAGATGACAGGGGACATGCTGCTTTTTGGTGAAAGTATTGGTTTCTTGTTCATACGGTACCTAATTCTTTATGGCAAAATGTACGAGCACAGAATCAGGTCAAATTCAAAGCAATTAGGGTGCTTCAATCTTTCTTTCCATGGCTTCATTTGCCTACTTCTGACTCATTTTTCATGAAGCCCATGCCCAAGGAATGCATTCTTCCGGTCATCCTGTCTCTGTGCATATTGCTAATGACCCATGGGCAGAAGATATGCTTCTTTCAGGACACTACGCAACTATTTAGGTTTTGGTCTCCATATATGAATTTGCTGTTGTTGTTGTTGTTGTTGTTGCTGTTGTTGTTAACAGACTCAAGTCAGGAAAAAAAAAAAAAAAGCTGAAGATAAAACAATCCTCCTGACCCTTCAAGAGTCACAAACCTGGATGTAAAACCTGGTTCAGGGGCACCTGGGTGGCTCAGTGGGTTAAGCCTCTGCCTTCGGCTCAGGTCATGATCTCAGGGTCCTGGGATCGAGCCC
>CM052898.1:19965714-20024608 GCA_028534135.1 Potos flavus
TTTGGGCAAGAAGCTGAGGCTCTCTGAAATAAAACCATGTTCAAGAGCATGTCATGAAAATCACAAGTGGCCTATAATGTATGCAAAGTACCTGCCATGGAACCTCCCCCACAAGAGTAAAAGAGTGCTATCACTATTATCATCAGCCAAGAACAGTTTAACAAGTCCCACCCATTCCCCAGTTCTGTGAGGTGGCCATGTAGAAGACAGTAGCTTCCACTTTTAGTCTACCCCATCTAACTACGTGAACATGTTCCTTAGGTCGCTCATCCTGTAATCTAAGGTCGTTATAAGAATTACATGAGTGAGAACATATACACCTTCCAGAATAACAGCCAACACAACAGCAGGTGCTCTACGAAGATTATCTTCTTCCCATTTCTACCTGTAGAATTTATCAGTTACTTTTTTATCTGTCTGCTCAGCTTCTTTTGTTTTTGGGAACTACATCTCCCCAATTGCTTGTGGCTTTAGTGGGGTTTTCATGTGTGCACCTGCTCAGTGGCAAGTACCACGGATTCTTTGGATGCAGATTGATCTGCAGTGAATTCCTCATGCCATCAAGGCCAATCAAGAGTTCTTTTAGGGGACTAACATAAATTCAGAGGCCTCTCCTTTTCTGACCCTATGTTTCTCCTTTTCTGAGATTATGAATGATAAGGAAAATATGGGCCTGTAGTTGGATATGGCCTTCTTTGATACCATGATCAAGAATCTGCCTGAATGATGGGGCGCCTGGATGGCTCAGTCATTAAGCGTCTGTCTTCGGCTCAGGTCATGATCCCAGGGTCCTGGGATCAAGCACCACATCAGGCTCCCTGCTCAGCGGAAAGCCTGCTTCTCCCTCTCCGACTCCCCCTGCTTGTGTTCCCTCTCTTGCTATGTGTCTCTGTCAAGTAAATAAATAAAATCTTTAAAAAAAAAAAAAAGAATCTGTCTAAATGATTGGGCCCTTATAACATCATTTGACCAGCTAGGTACAGCTATATCTGAACCATCCACTCCCCCAGAATACCAAAATACAATAGCAGAGTTTCAGCCACTTGCAACCAGAAGAGTAAACCACGAAAGTGATAGCATAAAAGGTAACACCAAAATACAGTTAGATACAATAGCCTACAAATCTACAAAGAGAGGGCAGAAATGGGTAAGACCACCATAGAAGAGTCAACAAATCTCCAGAAAGCACAGGGGCCTATTATAGGGTCTGGAGATGGATAAGAATAAGATTATCATAGGGAAGATGAAATTCTTTCCGGCCAGAAATAATAACACATGCAAAGTCAAGAGTACTCAGCATGGTGTCCAGCACATAATATTTAATTAATAAAAGTTGAAAGAATAAGATAACAAGTATGAATTATGTATGAAGAGGAGTAAGAAGACAGGATGAATTCAAAAGTGTCGATCACTTTTTGTTGCAGAGGAGTTGGAAAAGAAGGGGCTGAATGATAAGCACTCTTCAGAATCAAGTTAGAAGTCACTTATAAGCTTGTAAAAAGAAGGCAACAAGATGGCCTTTGGAAAGTTGGTAATAAAAACGGAAGCCAAAATGGGAGTTGAGACAGTAGAGATGATAGATCATCAGCCTAGTGGTGATGGAATTCTCAGACACGGTTAAGAAAGGAGTATAGAGAAAACAGCGCAGGAATCACCAAAGGAAGAGGTGTAAAATTGATGGAAGTCATGAAAAAGTCACAAAAAATAAGAGAGTAAAGTTTAAAGAAAGAAAGAGAGTCAGAAAAGATTTGAGCAGACTTTAAATCCCATAGACTAAGGGTGATTGCTGAGTCACTCAACAACCAGTACAGCACTGGACAAGAACCAACCAGAACAGACACCACCAGAGCAATGGAACCAGGTCTGGGAAGTCTCTGAAAGGCCAGGGGTTAACTCTTTAGTTGCTGGAGGAGGGGAGGATAGCCTGGGGATTTGAGATAACCACAGAAGTATTTTAATATTTTAAGAACCAGTGTAGTTGCACCTGTGCCTCTCAGCTAACTATTGGCCCTTCATAGAAAGTTGCTTCATGGGGTGCCTGGGTGGCTCAGTCAGTTAAGCGTCTGCCTTCAGCTCAGGTCATGATCCCAGGGCCCTGAGATCAAGCTCCACATCGGGTTCCCTGCTCAGCAGAGAGCCTGCTTCTCCCTCTTCCTCTGCCTGCTGCTCTGTCTACTTGTTCTCTCTCTCTCTCTCTCTCAAATAAATAAATATAAAAAAAAAAGTTGCTTCAGTTAATACTGATAGTTTTCTACATTCCCAATGCACGGAAGGGAGCACTAGTTAATCCAAAATCATTTCCATTTGCCTGTGAAACACACTAAAGCAGAGGCTCCCCAGTGCCAGTCTGTGGACTAGGTGCATCAGATTCATCTAGGGAGTGAATAGAAAGTACCAATGACTTGGCGTCACCTAAGGACATTCTCTTTCAGAATAGAGGTGACAAAAAAAATCTCCATTTATTTATAAATTCCTCAGGGGAGAACAAAGCCACGTCAAAAGATTTCTTTTTTAGACCTATGTTTTCTCCCTCGTTTATGTTGAAGACACAAACATATTTGCATTATCTGAATATATAGAAAAGAATAGTATAGGACAGAAGCAATGTTTCTCCATTCCAGCATTAAAAATGCAGTTAATAACAACAACAGCTAATGTGTATTGATTACCAATGCAAGCACTGTGCTAGAAAATCTCATTTAATCTTCCCTATAACCCTATGAATTAAGTATTTATTTTATTCATTTTATAGGTCAGGAGACTTTTAGAAGGTAAATAACTTGCCAAAGATCTTCCCTTTTTTTGAAATAACTTTCTAGGCCCAAGATGGCTCAACTTCTGCTTGGAGTTCCTTGTCAGCAAACCAATACTTAGATAACTTTCATGTCCCTGTAAATTGACCAGAAATGCAGTGTATCCTGTCAGTCAATCCCCACATGCCAAGCCAACTCTGAGTTCTGATTTCCTTGTTCCTTCTCACCTTAAACAAGTTTGACTACATGGTCCCAGCCAATCTGATATTTTCTATTTTTTTTTCTTCCTTGTTCTTTATTCTTTATCCTATAAAAGTTTCCTTCCTTCCACCCCATTTTCCAGTTCTCCAAATGGAGACTGCTCCATGAAGTGCTAAGTTTGTTTGTATCTCCTACATTGTCTTCTTTAGTCACTTTTTAACACCTTTAAAACACTGGAATGGTTCCCTCCACATATAGAAGAGAGGAAGCCACACAGTGGGACCTTGCTGTCTCCAGGAAAACCTCAGGAGAACTGGCTTCAGAGAAGGTGTGTCACCTAGAAGCTCGGTTATTTTGATCCTTTCTTCCACACAGTACGACTAGCCTTTAAAGATCACAGAACAAGGTCAAAAGAAAATGGTGAAGAGGTTGGGGAGAGGACAGGGAGGAAGAAATTTCAGAAAGTACTTCCCAATGAAAGGGTAGTCCCTCAGTGTGTGCTGTTTGCGGCCCTGCCCTCGCTAAGGCTTGGTCAAGTCATCTTTCACACATATATATAAATACAAAGAGAGTTTGAATTCCCAGAGATTCAAAGAAATACTACTTTCCAAAACAGTGATTGCATTTCAAGAAGTAATGAAAAGATGGACATCTGACACCTCTATTCTCTTCCAATGCTCTTTTGGAAAAGATTGGGTGAGGAAGCTCTTTTCACTGGCCTTTAGCAACCTGAACTTGCTCTTCCCATTCCTTTTAAACCATCCCCACAATGCCTTCAACAGCCCTGGTTTGGAGCCTCATTCTTAAGATCTCCAAAACATACCACAAATCCTTCTATGTTCAACCAGTTTGTCTCATGGAAAAAGCAACAGGCGGCAGAGGAATTCAGGCCACCCCAAGTCACCAGCACGGCCTGATGGATGTGGAAACTGGACCGTGCCTCAGGGATGAGGCATGTGACAGCCGGTACATTGTCATTACTGAAACTTGAAAGGGGAAGTTCACATGAGGCCTGTGGTTGACTTCTCAACCCTGCTGGCAGAGGCGCACGCCAATAAGGAAATTGCAATCCTTAAATAAACAATAGGCTGGGAACCTGAGCACCAACAAGGGAGAATACAGGCGCTGCTGGCCTGGGCAGGGCTAGCCAAAATGGAGCAAACAAAGCAAAGATTTAAACTTTGCAAGAATGTCATGTCGATTCAGACTCCGCAGGCAGGTCCTTTGAGACTCCAAATTGCCAGTCACCAAGCCTCAAAACTTGGTAGAATTTTTCAAGCAGGACTCTTGGTCCAATCTCTTCATTTGCCAAATGAGAATAGTGAAAGCCAGAAAAGACAAGTGACTTGCCAAAGTCCCAACAGCCAGAAAGCCAGGTCCCTAGGTCATTTATTATGCCACAGGCCTACTGGGAGTTGCTATTTTTTTCTCTACTGGTTTCTCCTTTCAAAGATGCTTTTAAAGTCTTTCCACATGCCAGCTGTGTATGTATTCTGAGTTAAGACTGCCTGAAGTAAACTTGTTACATTCCTTCTCTATCCTTTCTCAAAGGTACCACCTCTTTTTTATAGGTAAAATTCAATTTCCAGACTGAAAGGGAATGGATAAAGAAGCAAAGAATTCTGTGAGCATTTATTACATACCAGGATTTTCCCATGCCTTAATTCATTTTAATATTCTCCACGACCCTATGCAGGCTGGTAGCATGGTCCCATTTCACAGATGGGAAACTCGGAGTCAGAGAAGCAGTAAGCAGCAAGCCAAATTATCGATTTCCATAAATAATCTAACCCTCTCCTCTTTGGAGCCTTCTCCATTCAGCAAAAGAAAATCAGGATAGAAGAAACTGTACAGCTTTAAGCCTTTTTAAATGAACTTACTGTTGTTTTTCCCAATAATTCCTGATCATTCCTGTGTAATGAATGCACATTATTGAAAATATAAATATTTGGAGAGGAAAAAAAAAAAGAGGAAAAAATCCTTTATAATCAACTCATTCAGAATTAGTGTCAACATTTTGGTACGTTTTTTCCCCCAAGCTTTTATTCCACATTGATGAATATATCTTCTTTATATATTAAGAATATTAAGTCTCCAACTACTATTAACCTTAGAAATACATCTCCTGATTATAGTTCTGTTTATATTTTTAGTTTTTAAGTAATCAAAGTTATTGATCCTTTCCTTTGAAATATCTTTATTTTTGAGTAACAGCTTTACTCTTATACAGTAACATGTGCCATAAAACATCCTTTCACAGTGTGCTATTCAGTGGTTTGTGCAACCAACACCACTATCTAATTCCACAGTATTTTCACCACCCAAAAACCCTGTACCCATTAGCAGTCACTCCTTTTTCTTCTCTTCCCCATCTCCTAACAACTACTAATCTACTTGCTATTTCTACAGACATATCTATATTAGACATTTCATATAAATGGAATCATTTAGCATAATGCTTTCCAGGTTCATCCAGGTTAATACCATGTATCAGTACTTCATTTCTTTTCATGGCTAAATAATATTCCACTGTGTGCATACACCATATTTTGTTTATTCACATAGGATAATGGACATTTGGATTTCTTTTTAGCTTTTTGGCTATTATTAATAATGGTGTATGAGCATTTGTGTACAGGTTTTTACATATGTTTTCAGTATGGTTGGTTGTACACCTAGGAGGAGAACTGCTGAGTCATACAGTAACCCTACATTTAACATCTTGAAAAACTGCCAAATAGTTTTCCAAAATGCACTGAACCATTTTACATTCCCACCATCAATATGAGAGCATGGTTTTTCCACATCTTGCCCCACACTTGTTAGTTACAGTCCTTTTTTTTTTTTAGCCATCCTAGTGGGGGATAAGTTGTATCAAATTGAGGATTCGATTTGCATTTCCTTTTGGAACATCTTTTCATGTCCTTATTGGCCATTTGTAGGTCTTCGTTGGAAAAACGTCTTTGCTCAATTTTTAATAAGATTACTTGTTTTTTTACTGGTGAGTTTTTCTTCCTTTACATTTAAATGAACTTTTTATTTAAAGTATATTATACATAAGAAATTAGCCAAATCATAGGTTTTCAGCATGATGAATTATGACAAAATAAACACACCTGGACACAAGCAAAACAGATGAAATAGAATACTACTTGTACTCCAGAAGCTTTCTTCATACCCCCACTCAGACTCCATAACCCCCCACTTCTCCAAATTATCCAGTATCCAGACATCTAACGCTATTCATTATTTCTTTTTTTATCTTTTTTTTTTTTAAGATTTTATTCATTTATTTGACAGAGAGAGACACAGCAAGAGAGGGAACACAAGCAGGAGGAGTGGGAGGAGGAAAAGCAGGCTTCCCGCAGAGCAGGGAGCCTAATGCAGGACTCGATCCCAGGACCCTGGGACCATGACCTGAGCCAAAGGCAGACACTTAACGACTGAGTCATCCAGGCGTCCCACTATTCATTATTTCTGCCTATTTTTGGAATACACACATATAAACAGAATCATATCGTATGTGTTCTTTTGTGTTTGGATTCTTTCAATGCTGTTTTGGGGATACTGAATTATGTTGTTATATGAAGCAATAGCTTGGTCCTTCTCATTGCCATATAGCATTTCATTGCATGAATATTTCACTATCCACTCCATTGTTGATAGCTATTTCATTTTTTTTCAAGGTTTTGGTTATTCCATATTTAATTATGTTTTGAATCTTCTATTTAAATTGGGTCTTGTACCACCATTGTTAGATTTCCTTCTAGATATCTTGGTTTTTTTTTAATGCCATCATAAAGGATATTGTTTTCAAATTTTCATTTTGTAAATGTATGTTACTGGCACATAGAACTATGATTCATTTTTTAAATACTGACTAGCTATCTGGCTAAATTTGTTTATTAATCTACTTGTTTATATATTAATTCATTGAGATATTTTACACACACAATTATGGTGCCTGTGAATAAATGTGCTTTTATTTCTTTCATTATAATTCTTATACTTAGGATTCTAGAACATTATGGAATGGAAGTGAGAGTAATAAGCAGTTTTGTCTTATCTTTTATGTCATAAGAAAAGCTTTCAACATTTTACCATTAAACACGATGTTGGTTGCAGTTTTCTTATAGCTACTTCTTATTAAATTAAGAAAACCCTGTCCTAATCTGAGTTTGCAAAAAAGCATTTTTTTTCTTTTTTACATGGATGGATGTTGCATTTACCAAATGTTTTTTCTGCGTTTATTGAAATTACATTTATGTTTCTCCTTTATCCTGTTAATATAGTAAATAACATTGATTGATATCCAAATATTAGTCCAAACTTGCATTTTTGGAATAAGCACAACTTGGTCATGTCACTTAATTGTTACTTGGTCATATCATTTAATTTTCAGTTCAGTAGGATAACTTGCATCAACATTTATGAAAGAGATTGCTTGTGATTTTCCTTTCATGTAATGACTTTGTTGGGTAAAATAAAATGGGAAGTGTTCCCTCTTTTTCTATTCTGTGGACTAGTTTCTGTATGACTAATGATAATTTTTCTTCAAATCTTTAGTAAAATTCACCAAAGAAGCCATCTGGGCCTACAGGTTTTTTCCTTTGGTTGGTTTTTGGATTTGGGGATTGCTTTTTTTGGTGGTAAGATTTTAAATATAGAATCATTTTCTTTAATATTTAGTACTACTCAGATATTCTATCTCTTCCCATGCAGTTTTGACAAGCTGTATTTTTAAAAGAAATTATCTAAAATTTCAACTTTATTATCATAATGTTAATAAAATTCCCTCATATTTTTCATGTCAATAAGATTGACAGTGATGTTCCCTTTCAATCCTGATATTGGCTATTTTTCCCAATAATTCTACGCAGGATTTGTCATTTTTGTTAATCTCTTCAAAGAATCAGTGTTTGGCTTTGGTATTCCCTTCCAGTATATGTTTGATTTCTATTTCATTGATTTCAACTTTTTTATTATTTCTTCTCTCCCACATTCTTATGGTTTTATTTGATCTTCTATTGTTTTTTGGAACTTAAGTCTTCTCTCAACCAAACTGACAGACTTGCTCTTCCCACATACTCTTCGTACTTTCCAGCCTCCTTGCCTTTGCTCCTACAGTTCCCACTGTTTGTAAACCATCCTTCTCCCCTTTATTAAAATCATGCCAACTATTCAAGGCCCTCTTTAAATGCTACCTCCTCTAGGAATCATTTTCTGCCCCTCTCTCATTTGATATCCTCTGAGCCCCTGCATTCCAGTTGGCCATTCTTAGACCCTGGCTTATGTATCCTTCCATTAGCCCCTTAAAAACTGAGTGCTCAGTTTTTCTGAAAGATCTACCATGGTGCTGTGCACAAAATAGCTACTAAGTCAACACAGGTATTTGTGATTCAACTTCAGGAGTTAAATTCACACAAACTAAACCTGTTCATAGCAGGAATTCTTGACCTGGCAACTCAAATATGCAAATACATCATAAGAAGAGTTTGGGCAAAAAAAAGGAAAGAAGACTCATCTTTTTTTTTTTTTTTTTTAAGTCTTCCTTGCTTCCAAATAACAACTATATATCATCCAGAGCTAACATTTAACTTGA
The DNA here is from genome assembly GCA_028534135.1 of Potos flavus. Lineage (NCBI taxonomy): Eukaryota > Metazoa > Chordata > Mammalia > Carnivora > Procyonidae > Potos > Potos flavus. The sequence continues at coordinate 19,974,271 of CM052898.1, forward strand.
CATTTTGCTTTTTCTGGCTATCACTTAAAACCCACATTTTTCCCCTTATTTAAGGAAAATAGTTAAATGGGACAGTTTGGTTTGTTTTTTTTTTAAGTTGAAAGATGAGAAGATGAAGAAATTTCTTAAGAAAAAAAAACAAGCTAAAGGATAATTTCTGGTATCATAAATGGATAGCACAAATCAAAAACACAGGGCTTTGCAAGTTTGAATGAGTTATGCTCGAACTGTTATAAAGACTTCAGAGCAATACTTAAAACTCAGGGGGGAAATATAGGGCATATGTTGGCAGTAGAGTGCATACTTGGAGCCCTACTTGGAGGGCTGATAACACTTACATGTAAAAAGGATCACTCTTATCTTGTAGCACAAAGCACATAACACCTTCCCAAAAATCCCAGAGACCTCTCCAACTCTAAAGAGCTGCCTCAACCTGTTCTATACTATCTCCAGTGTGTAATTTCCAAAATAAGTTTTGAAAGAAAAACCAATTGAACCTATGGGCTGTCTTCAGTAAAAGCAAACTGAAGGTATAGGAGGTATAGGAACTCTGGAGGAAAAACCTGCATTCAGATCTCAGTTGCTAACTGCCTAGATATAGGACCTTAGCAGGCTGCCTATCCTCCCTAAAACACAACTTTCTCATCTGTGAAATGCAGCTAATGATGCCTATTCTCAGGTGATTATATGTCAGGCGCCTTGCGTCTGGTTTCCCATGCATGGTTAGTAGTGTTAGGGCTGTTGGGTGTCACCAAAGGTGCAAGGCGCTATTTTTATTGTCATCGCTCTTATTCTTTTTAACAGCCACAAATAGAGTGGGGCATAGTTTGAAGGACTAAAAGCCATCATAATGGCTTGGCTAGAAAACTAGGCTTGAAACAAATTTTCTATGAACATCTCATCCTAAGAGAAGAAATCATTCTAAGTGGAGTGCAGTGTTTAGACTCAAATAGGGAAGAGTTCAAAAAATGGAAGAAATAAATATAGGGAGGCCTTACAGCCAAGGAAAACATTTCAGCCACAAAGTGGTATTCTTTTTTTTTTTTTAAAGATTTTATTTATTTATTTGACATAGAGAGATCACAGGTAGAGAGGCAGGCAGAGAGAGAAGGGGAAGCAGGCTCCCTGCTGAGCAGAGAGCCCATTGCAGGGCTCGATCCCAGGACCCTGAGATCATGACCTGAGCTGAAGGCAGGGACTTTAACCCACTGAGCCACCCAGGCGCCCCACAAAGTGGTATTCTTGACTAGATTCCAATACTTGAATTAAGTTCATACCAGGAGGGTTCAGTGAGTTAATTGACTGCCTTTGGCTCAGGTCATGATCCCAGAGTTCCGGGATGGAGTCCCACATCAGGCTCCCAGCTCCACGGGGAGTCTGTTTCTCACTCTGACCTTCTCCTTTCTCATGCTCCCTCTCACCCTCTCTCTCTCTAAAAAGTAAAATAATAAACAAAATATTTTTTAAAAAGTTCATACCAGGAATTGGGATGCATTCAATTCCTAGGTTTAAATTTGAAATCCTTCCTTTCCTCGATGTGTGACCTTGGGAAAAGTTGCCACTGTAGCTCTTACCTTCTCCATGTTCCAGGGCATCCCTTCCATGCCTAGTGGAATTGAATTGGCTGAATTTGACCAAATATCAGCATATCTTTTAAGAGAAACTTAACTCAACTGCAGCTCAGCTCCACCCCCTGCAGAAGAATAGCAGTCATCTGCCTGAGCAGGAAAACAAGGCTTGGTCTTTAGTTTTAATAACAAAAGATCGGCCTCACCACTGGAGTTTAACACCTGAATGCAAAGTTATATTCTTTGATCAACAGCACAACTACAAGTCAGCAACTTAGTCAAGCTCAATGTTGAATTGCTCATGCTCACTTCCCATAGAAAAGCCTGGTGGGAAGAAATGTTACTCAAGAACCACTTAAGACAGGCAAGTTCCTGGCTGGTCATGTGACTAGAAAGCTAAACATCCACAATCCTCACTTTACTTACCACAGAAATACTGTCACCTAGTGACATGCTCCTAGCTTCTTAATTCACTTTAGATAACAAGCTCACCAGATCAAATACATTTTCTGCAATTTTTACTAAATTCCTTATGGCACTCACTTAGCTCCCATTTGATAAATTCTGCTGAAGTTAGAGCTAGCGTAAAGTTTGTTTTTCTTCATGAATGAGTGCCATTTAATTTATTAAGCAAATGAAAACTAGGAAACTTTGTATATTTCCTTTTCAGCCTGGGCTGTTAAGTTTAGAGTGAAGTTTACACCCTATCCCAGTAATTACCATTATTCTGGGGTTGGTTTCTTTTTTGCATTTTCTTAAAACACAAATTTCTTCCTATCCCTTCTTTTTGTGATTATTAGAGCTGTTAAAGCCATCTTGCTCAGATGGGCAGACAGGGGCTGTCTGAAAATAGAGTTTACATGAAGAAAGTCAAACTACAGAAAATGGAATGAGAGAAAATGGGATCATTAACAACTTTTGAGCCCCTGGATCAAGCTGTGCCTGAAGAAATACCCTGTTTCTCTCCAGTTGAGTGAGTCAATAAATTTCCTTTTGGCTTTAGCCACTTTGAATTAGATTTTCATTCACCTGGAATATTTAACTAGCAAAGAAAACAATTTTAAAATTATCTGACAAGTACTATTGTTACTATAATTCATTTTCTTAAAAAGAAACGAGGCACAGCTTTATGAATGAACCTAAGAAAGTGAAATTTTTGGACACCATCTTTATGTCATGTGAAATTTATAATAACAGTAGGTTAAAACATTCTTTCAAAGGAATTAACATTAAAGAAAAAAAAGAGGGAAAAAGCTTTTTAACTACCATTTTTATTGACAGTTCTCCATAAAAGCAGAAAAGAGGAGATAGTAAAGAATCTTTAGACACAAAAGCAAGAAAAGGAGGAGCGCTGCACCATCTACAAGAAAACTAATTTCTGTGAGAAATACACACAATGTTCTAGTGCAAACCTGGAACATACCTGCCAGAGCAAATCAGGATCAAAATTAAAACTTGGAGCTTCCTGCAAGAAGATAAATCACAAATAACTTCATTCATTTTGCTTCCTTTCATTGTCATTCAGATGATCTTAAGCCCCCTGGCTCAACTGGCTGCAGTAGATGTGATGGATGCAAGAGAATTACTCCAGCTTTGATACTGGCAGATGTCCCTCCCCAGTGCTTGCCCACAGAGACATATTTTCACAATGTTCAAGCCCAGAGGTGCACATAAAGATCTACTGAAACTACCAAAACAAGTTTCTAAAGCTGCTTGAATTAAGGCAAGTTTTCACAGATTTTCACAATAAACAACTTTCTCAAGTTGATGCAAAGTGTATGTGTGGAGAAGATGAGGGCTCAGAAGTTCGCCTGCAGTTTCTCTCAGAAGCAAGGGACTAGTAGAGGTCATTTATAAGCCCTTAATTCATGTCATCTCCCTGAAACTATAGGTCAGATTTTCTCTAGGAAAGTTCTTTTTAACTTTAGATTTTGCCAAGGCACCAGATGATACCAATGTTTGCCCAAAGGTTTTTAAGTTAAAACACAACAATGTCCTAAGTTCCACCCACCAGGTTTACGGGTCAGTTATATTTGATAGTCAACCCTAAAGCTTGTAAAGTATGGGATTCTAATATTCCCTCCAAATTTGCAGGGATGTAATGTACAAAACTGGATGAGATCACAGCCTCTGTCACAAGCTACAGACATAGCTGAAACGATGACCCTCTACCATCTGCCTCCATAACTCAATTTTTACATGGTGAGTATAGATGTTAATGGGACCCAGACTTCTCCACTGACAAAACAAAAGGCAGTGGTTTGTAAATTAATACACATCCAAAAACAACAGAAAAACTCCAGGCTCAATTCCCTGACAAGTATATTGATCATCATTTATCCTAAAAATGTGTTCTATAAACCAGCATCTTTGGCATCCATAAAAGAAAAACTCCAGACTCAATTTAATGATAATAAATGAATGTGAAACTTGCCCTAAAAGTCATGTTTTATGCCTTCCCATATAGATAGCTTAAATGAGTATATTATTTTTTTTGTTTTCTAACAAAACATATGATACTAGAAACTGTCATAAGTAAACAGATTTTTTTTTCCTTCTAAAAGTCACTAAAAGCTATTAATTATATTTGAATAGAAACCTTTACATGAAAAATTTCCACTGCTCTAGAAGAGATGTCATTCCTGGTTTCTCGAAAGATTCCTGGAATTCACTCTTACTCTTTTTTTTTTAAAAGAAAGGATAGTTTAGAAATTGATTTTATATATATCCTCTTTTCCATTAGCAACCATGCCAGAGACTGGGGTGGTAGGCATGGAAGTAGGTGGAATAAAGACTGACTCTTTGCAAAAAAGTAAAATAAAATAAAATCTTCTGTCTTTTTTCTTTTCTTAAGAAAGAAAGAAAAAAGGGAAGAAAAGAAAAGAAGAGAAGAGAAAAGAAAAAAAAAAGCCCCAACCAAGTTTCAGGTTTGGTTCCAGTATAAAGTAAGAAAGAAATCTCAGTTATGAAACACTCCCCCACAAGTGTAGAATGGTAAGTTTCTTTCAAAACAAGTTCAAATTACATAAATTCAAAATGAATTGATGAGGCAAGATTAGCAAAAAGTATTCAATCTTATTGGCATTTGGTTCCTTTGACGGTATTTTTCAAACCAATTTGCTGCAAATGCATTAAGAGTGCCTCAACTCGTATAACTTCTTTTGGGGGACACAAAGTTTTAAAAGCAAATGCTCTACATTATTTCCACAAAAAGTAACTCAGATGAAGACACTGTCATTGACCAAAAAAAAAAAAAAAAATCCCAAATCAGAATTGTACATGCCAAATATTCAATAGCTGGTGTTGGTTTCTTTATCCCCAGGACTTAGGAATTTTCTGGCAGACAGTTCAAAATCATGTGCTATAAAAAAGACAGAAAAATCTTTATCCTATCCTATCAGCAAGCTACAGAATTCTCTTGTAGGCTAATGGTGATCAGAAAATTCTCAAGAGTTAAACTCTGGAATACCAGATTGCAAACATCATTGTTATGAATTTTTTTTCTTCATGAAACAATTTAAATCAAGAATTATTTACTCTTACAATAAACATTATTTACTTCCTTCTGGCAAACACTGAAAGTAAAAAAAAACCTTTATTTACATTTTTAGATACTGACAAAGCAATTGGGTTTCATTTAGATTTATTTCTTAATCATACATCATGGGTAGGCCATCCTTATTTATTTCATTATTCTTTAAATGCCCTAAATCTATCCAGGAGGATCTTTGATTCTTTTAAATAGCATATCTCGATACTTCCACAGCTAAGATACCTTATGAGTATTTAATAAGTTATTATTACTTCCAGACTTGGTTAGGAGAAAATAGTGGAGTCCTAGGAAAGTATTATTCTTTGAAAAGCAATTTTGCTGATAGCATAATTTTAATTATTTAACAACTTCACTGCGTATAAGGGAACTTCTCTTTGCCAAGTTGTAGTTTTTTTAAAGTGTCTTTTCATTGTAATGTGAATGAAAAGGGGGGAAAAAAATTATTCTAGCTTTAGAAATATCCTTTTAAAGCACACACAAAACCTCCCCTAGGGTTGAAAGCATTGGCCATGCTCTGGAAATGAACCCAGCTCCTTTCAGCCAAGGGATACTTGAGCTCTTTATTCTTTTGCCCAGAACAGACATCCTAATTAAAGGGCCAATAAATTAAATGTACCCAAGAAGGCAAAAAGATCCAGAAGAAAAGCACCCACCAGGGTGCCTAGAGAAAAACACAAGGTTCATTTCAAGGGTTTATGTTAGGCATCATCAAGTTAGAACAAACTCCAGAGGCACAGCTGCTTTTGACAAATGTGAACAGCTCCTACCTTCATTTCAATGACAGTCTGGAGAGCCTTCGTCTTGGCTGGCTCCGGCTGAAGTTGGCTCCTTCGGTGCAATTCCTGGGGAGGAACACGATAGAAATAAGCCTGACGGTTCATCCTTCCGTTACACCATGACCTTTACACAGGTACCACACAGCCCACTGGGTGCAGGCTCGCTGTGCACAGACATAAACAAGCCACAGGTGACTCTTCCCCCACCCTCCTTAGCATCCCTCCTGCCTGGAGCCTGCGTTCCGGTGAAAAGCTCCTGGCACATGCGCTATTTCTGAAACTTCCATCAATAATTAATGTCAACTGTGACAAAGCCAGCAAGTAATCACAGTCCAAATACTGTTCAACACTGGGGCTGCTGCCCAGTCATCAAATCATAATTTACTAAATTACATTACTCTGTGTTCCCAATACAAACACAGCATGGAAACGGAGGAAAGAAAATGACTAACGTGGTTGCAAATTCACTGCGTGCATGGCATTTTGCTACTGAGGTAGGTTTGAAATGAGCAATTTAAGACCTTTTCAGTACCACTGTCACTTTTTGGAGTGAATAGATGTGATGAAACCCTGTGAATATCTTGCTTCCTAATTTATAGTTTCTGTCCTTATTCAAAGTCACATCTATGTGTGATATGTTTATGCACTCAAGATGCCAAGAAATTAAAATTGGCATTAATATCAACAGTGTTAGCAAGGAGACAAAAATGGTTAAAGCCAGATGCAGACCCAAGAACCTCTGAAATATGACAAATATAACTTTAAGTAAAACACAAACAACATAATTATAATTTTAAGCTGGAAGGCTCACTTTTTGCATGCCTCTTCTCTAAAGAACAGTTCTGTTAAGACTTTGAAAGTTTCCTTGGCAGAAGAAGAGAAAAGATAAGATTTGTTCGTATGTGCTTTGATTTTCTTAATAATAATTAGCAACGGTTTTTATGAAAGTAGCCAATGAGAGGAGTAAACAAGTGTGCTCACATATGTCCATGCTGCTGATACAAGTCACCTATGGAATAATTCTATAAGATTTATTTGCTTGCAGAAAAATCATTTAAATTCAACATGAAGTAGTTCTAGCCCTTCACATTCCATTGGGCCACAAACATTAAAAACAAAAAACAAACAAACAAACAAAAAACCACCTTGGGCTTTACAAAAGAGAACCAACTTGACTTCTAGCTCTTTTCAAGTAGAGATATTAAAATTAACTCTCATTCCACCACTACTATCTACTACCATCACCATTTCATAAAGACAGAACATATTAATGCAAATATTGCCAGAAAAACAGAGTCCCACAATAAAAGATAATTTTTCTCAGGATAATAAAACAAATATTCTTTTGCCCATATTCTGTTAACATTGTTCTTATTTGCCAGCAGCCCAAGATTTGGTCATGGACCGCTGTGTACATGTCTAGGAACCAGCACTGGAGAATCACCACTACAGCTCTGGAATATAGCATATTTTCTTCCCAAAGTCATCACTGGCACAAACCAGCAAACCTGTGCTAAACTACTTCTCAAGCTCAATTTGAGAAGAATTTGAATTAGTACTTCCTAATTATTCAAAGCAGTCTCACATCATTTAAAACATTTTTTTTCCCCTAACATATCCTTGGAAGAGATGGAGCCAAGTATTTCTGAATCCATTTGATGAACAGAGAGACAGAAAGAGATCTTCTGTCCTTTCAGAAGCCCTAGACTACAATAAAATAATCCAGCAACACTGGTCATTTTTAGGATTGGTGGAAATGGCAGGTTTTCTGAAGGAATGATCTTAAAAGCAGCTTCCCTTTATTGAGCATCTACAATGTCCCTGGCACTACATGTCTCTGCCAAGCCTCAGCACTACCCTATGAAGAATATGACCTGTGTGGTGAGTCCAGTGGGCTACTGGTAAACACATAACACCAAGCACCCACCATGGCCAACTTCAAGCTACTAAGTGTTATCACTGATGCAGAGTTGGGAAGAGAGGCACAATAGCATCCCATTGTATAGGATTTCTATCATATGGAAAAAATAAATGTAATAACATCAAGAACATTAATAATAGTAAAATATAACCAAAAAATTAGTAAATCATGAGTTTTAATACAATGTCTTTAATCATGAGTTTGTATATTTAATTTGTAACATTAGCTGTTAGAGCAAGTTTCCAATTTTGACTTTCATGGACCAGTACAATCCAGTTCCAGCACACCACTGGGTCAATCACATAAGGACTTCAACCTCTAAAGAAAGCTACGTAGCCTTCAACGTACTTCCAAGATTGTTGGAGTTCACTGGACAAATAAAATTTCATAGATAAAAAATGGAAAGTAAGTCACTTGTCAGAATTGCTCCATGGTAGGTGGTAGGAGAAATACATTTCATGTCACCAATTTTGATACCACATGGCATCAAAAGCATCTTAATGAAAAAAGCTGAGAATCGAATTCATGGTCATTTCATACCATATCCAAACCCAGTTCCAGAATAAAAATCGTAAGATAATTTGAGGAGAGGTTAAGCTCTCTCCTTTAAGCAAAAATTATTACGAAGCAACTAAGTAATACAAATAGAAAATAAAAACCATAGGGTAAAAGCATGTGCTATTATAATTTCTGCCAAGCACAAAAACATTTTTAAGGGCAAACATGCAATAGCAAAGCTAAACTTGTAGCAATAGTTTCACAAAAAAGGAAAGAGAGTTTTCTTTGCTATAATTATACAAGTTCCATTATAGTGTAAACCAGCCAAAAATCCAGATTGGGCCCTTAGACTCTGTGTCACTCCTCAAAAAGCAAAATAACATAAAATCTCCAATTACCTGAAAATTTATATTTTCCTGTCTTAACTACACTATATTTCAATCAATCCTGACTTCACAGTTACTGAGGAATACCTTAATTCCTAAGGTGTCAGGTAAGTGACGATCGTAATCCACACATAGATATCATGGACAGTCTGAAAGTTCTATCTCAGACACTTCATCCATTCCTGAGATTTAGGATCCTTAAAATGCTCAATCTGATTGTGGCAGAAAGGAGCAGTTGCCTGACCAAGATTTGTGCTCCTCTTCTTTAATGTAGAGTGTTGTTAGGAAGCACCACCACCATTGCCGTTGTATCAAGATGGTGCCATGTGACTTATTGCTGGCCAGTGGGATATGGGCAAAAATGAAGAACTCAACTTCCATAAAAACCCCTTATTCTGTCCTCAGTTCTTCCTTGTTTCCTGTCTGCTGGCTAAAAGTAAAGAACTCCAAGATCCAAGAAGATGGTAGAACTCCATGATAAAAGGAGCCCGGGTTCCTAAAATGCCATATAATAAAAAATGCCAGTGAACATCACATGGGCTGGTCTAAAACTGACAGCTACTCCAGGTGATCAATATGGAAATATATCAGGAACCCAGAATTTTAAGCATGAAATCTCAAGTGGTTCATTGGGATGACATTTCTGGGAAGTTAATGAGTATCTAGAGTCTAGTGACTTAATCTAGTGAGTTAATGTGGATGGACACTAGCTTCCAAGATGAGCCTAGCAGAGTAATGTTTGCACACACCATCTACTCTTTTCAGTAGGACACACACACACACCCTAAAAACCTCAAAACTTAACTTTCTATTCAAAGGTAATTCACTATTTTTATCTGACCTTTCCCCTTTACTGTTCTGGTAATCTACTGCTATGGAACGAACCACCCCAAATTTAGTGGTGTCAGACCACCACCATTTGATTATGTTCATGAATTCTAGATCAGGAATTTATAAAGGATAGCCTGGGGAAGGCTTGTTTCTAAAGCATGATGTCAGGGACTAGAAGAGCTGGGACTGGTGGATCCACTTCCAAGAAGTCTTCTTCACTCATGTACCTGGTGTGTTGGCCGGAAGAAGACTTGAAGGCTGGGTTTCACTAGAATATCACCTATATATGGTGACACCTATATATGGCCTCTCCATGTGGCTTGGGTTTCTTCACTGCATGGCAGCCTCAGGATGTCAACCTCTCACATTTAGGTGTAAAGACTCCACGAGCAAGCACTCCAGCAAATAAACCAAAGACTGCAAAGCCCTTTATTACCTAACCTCAGAAGTCCCATAGCATAACCTCTGCCATGCTCTGTTGGTTGAAGCAGTTAAAAGCCTACTCAGATTCCAGGGAAGAGTGCCAAAGAATCTGAAGCCATATTTTTAAATTACCACTTTTGAGGAACAAAACCAGTTGAAGAAACTGACAGGAAAGTAACATTATAAACTCAAACATCAACTCACATCAGTCTTAAGATATGGTACGCTCATAAATTCAAATAAATATAATTTTATTTTATTTTAATTTGATGCAGGGCATATAGGAAATACAGCAGTGTGCCAAGCAGACAAATACCCCAGCCCTTATGGGTTTTCAATTTCAAATTCCAATAAGAAAGATGCACAATAATTTTAAAAGGAAACCAAACCAGTTTGTAAGTGTTTTAAAGGAAAATAAGTCAGAAAGGTGAAACAGGACACATTGTGTGAGGGGATCAACTGCAACTTTAAAAAGAGTGATCAGGGAAAGCTTCATGCAAAGGTGACATCTGAGCAAAAATCTACAGGAAATGGAGGACCCAGTTGTACAGACATTCCAAACAGAGGGAATAGCAAATGTTTAAGAACCAGGCTAGCACTGGATAAGGGATGGAGAAAATAGCAGATCAGAGAAGTACAAGGGTGCAGGATGACACATTGGGTCCAAATTTAGAGTCAATGTCTGGACAATGGTTTTACTCTGAGGAAAATGGGAAGCCACTGGAAGGTTCTGAGTAAAGACAAATCATGATATAACACACATCCTTAAAAGTTTGCTCTGGCTGCTGGATTGCAGTATGGTTTGGGGTTGAGGAAGGAGGTAAGGGCAGAACTATAAAAACTAGTAATAAGCAACTGGAATAACCCTAGCAAGGGATGATAGAGTCTGGGACCAGGGTGAGAGAGTGGAGGCGATGAGAAGGAACTGAGTTTGGATATGTTTTGAAGGTGAGGCTGACCTGATTTCCTGACGGATTGCCTGGAGACAACAGAAAGAGAGAAGTAAAAGATGACTTCATGGCTTTTATCCTGGACAACAGAAGGAATGCAGGTGGAAAACCAAGATAGGGAAGATTGGGGAGGATAAGTGAGAGTTATGGGACCAAGAGTTTGGTTTTGTATATGTTAAGTTTGTGATGCTTTAAGACATTCAAGTGGAGATGCTAAGTGGCAGGTGTATAGAAGAGTTGGATTTGAGGGGAGAAGTAAGAGCTACAAATAAAAATTTAGGATCAGCCAATAAGTAGTACCTAAAAGCTATGAGCCCAGATGAGATCAACTGGGGATTGCATATAGAAAGAAGAGGAGAGGAAAGAGGACTGAGCCCAGGGGTGACCCAACATTAAGGGGTCTGAGAAGTAAGGAGGAAGCAATAAAGGAAACTGAGAAGGAATAACCAGTGAAGTAGAGAGAGAACCAAGAGTACAGCATCCCAGAAATCAAGTGAAAAAAATGAGTCCAGGATGCAGGAGCAACCACTTTATCAACTGCTGCTGAGAAGTTAATAGCATGAGACCAGAGGATGGACTACAGGACTTAGGAGCATGGCAGGCCATTAGTAACATTGACTAGAGCAGTTTTGGCAGAGTATGTGAGTGAAGTTTGACTGGAATGTGCTGTGGGAGAATAGAAGGAGGAAAGAGCCTCAGGCTACTATATTTCCACAGGGTACTATTTAACTGATCATTTATTTCATCAAAACTGTGATTTAGATTTGTATACCCATGTTTATAGAAACATTATCACAATAGCCAAAATGTGGAAGCAACTGAAATGTCCATCAATAGATGGATGGATAAACAAAATGTAGTATATAATTACAGTGGAATATTATTCAGCCCTCAAAAGGGACAAAATTCTAACATGAGCTACAATATGGATGAATCTTGAGGACATTATGTTTAATGAAATACAGCAGTCACAAAAAGACAAATACTGAATGTTCTTACTTATATGAGTTCTCTAGAGTAGCCAAACTCATAGAAACAGGAATAGAATCCTGATTGCCAGAGACTAAGTGTAGGGAATGCAGAGCTGTTATTTAATGGGTACAGAGTTTCGGTTTGCAAGATAAAGAATTTCTAGAGGGGCGCTTGGGTAGCTCAGTCAGTTAAGTGTCTGCCTTCAGCTCAGGTCATGATCCCAGGGTCCTGGGATCAAGCCCCCTTTAGGCTCCCTGCTCAGTGGTGAACCTGCTTCTCCCTCTCCCGCTGCAGCTCCCCCTGCTTGAGCTCTCTCTCTCTCTCTGTCGAATAAATAAAATCTTTAAGAAAAGAAAGAATTTCTAGAGATTGCTTGCATAATGACATGAACATACTTAACACTACTGAACCTTTCGCTTAAAAGTGGTTAAAATGCTAAAGTTTATGTTGTGTGTATTTTACTACAATTAAAAAAATTTGCAAGCCATAAACATAATAGAACTTGCTGGAGTCCTACAAGCCTCACCATTGCCATTCTTCTAGAAAGAAACTATTACCTTAAAGTTGATATCTTTCTCATGCATTTTTTGTGCCTTTATTACGTATGTATATCCTTATAAATAGTATAAATTTAACAACAGAGCACATTCTTTTTTAATTTACATAAACACCAGCTGTCTGCCCTACACAAAGCTTTTGCATTTTGGGTTTTACCTCAACAATACTTATATTTTCAGAATTTATCTGTGTAAATAAATGTTTCCCACTCTTTTTATTCACTATAAACAATGTTGCAATAAACACAGTATATAAAAAAAAATCTGTTTTAGGTATCTTTCATTCTTAACTGCAGAACAACTCTCTTCTTCCTGAAGCAGTCGGTTTCTTCTGCTTGGAATAATCCTCTACCCTTTTTGTTCTCTTTTTGTCTACAGGGATCAGCAAACTACAGCCCACAGGCCAAATCCAGCCCACCATCTGTTTTGGTAAATAAAGTTTTATTGAAACACTGTTATATCCACTAATTTATATATTGTCTATTGTTGTTTTCATGCTACAGTGACAGAGTTTAGTAGTTGTAACAGAGACCATATGGCCTTGCAAACCTGGAAATATTTACTATATAGCCTTTTACAGGAAAGTTTTGTCAATCTTGGTCCAGAACATCTTCAATATTCATCCTAGCCATCTCAGAAAAAACACCAATTCCTCATATGGTTGTTTAAATCTGTCCAAAAATTCTTTAACATTCCCTTTATAGGATGAAGCCTAAATATCTTCCCCTTGACTCTTGACTGAGCTTAGTAACTTAGTCTAACAAATAAAATATGGTAGAAGTGACATTAGCAACTTCAGAGGCTTGGTCATAATTACATTATGGCTTCCTTCTTGCTCACATTCTTGGATCACCTGTTCTAGGAAAAGCCAGCTGACACATCATGAAGATACCTCCAGCTACCCTATGGAGAGGCCCATGTGGCATGAAACTGAGGCCTTCTGCCAAAAGCCATGTGAATCAGCCATAGCAGAAGTGGGTCGTCCAGCTTCTGTGAGGTCTCCAGATGCCTGCAGCCCTGCCCAACAGCTTGATGGCAACCTCACGAGGAACTCTGGACCAGAACCATCCAGCTAAGTGACTCGCACATTCCTGACCCACAGAATTTGTGTGATAATAAGTGTTCGTTGTTTTAAGCCACCAAGTGTTTGGGTATTTGTTACAAAGACATAGATTACAAATATGTCACAGAAGGGCCATTAGTTGACTCCAGACTAGTCTACATCCTGCACCCCCATATACACTCTCATAGCATTGTGTACCTTTCATTCATATCACTGAATATGGCTGCAATTTTTCACTGACTTATAAAATCAATGGATTCATGTCTGTGTTCACCATTGGGTGGTATACTCCATGAGCACAGGGACTCCATATGTTCATTATATTCCCAGTAACTAACACACTGCCTGCCGAGAATAAGTGCTCAGCATTGACTGATTGAATGAAACAGTCCAAATGACATTGTAAGCCTGTAAGTTCTGTAATACCTTTAGACCAAAAAGAATTTTGATGTGAAGAATGGCAATAGCTAATAGTTATTTATACATGTGCTAAGCGCTTTGTAAATATTAACTTATTTAATCATCACAATAACTTCTTTAGATAGATACTATTATTATCATAATTTTTCACTCAAAGACATGGAAGCATAGAGAAGTTAATGACTTGCACAATCTACTGAATTGCACTGCTGGGACTTGTTCTAGGCAGTGTGGCCCCAGGGCCTCTGCCCATGACCACTGTATTATACTGCCCATGTTTCACCATGTAGTTTTGATTTGATATTTGAAGCTGACATCTAGCTCTCCATTGGCTTCTTTCATTGTAGGCATCTCCCTATTTCTCCTTTGATCCTGTCTTCCGTTTTTCATTCCTTTCTTGAAGACTTGAAAATTTAAAGAGACTTATCTCAATAGCAGTTCTCTGGTCCTGATAACCATATTAGATAATAAAACTTAAATGACAAACATGGTTAAGCATACAGAAATAGAGGGAAAAAAATGATTACTTTCAAATATTAACATCCTTCTCCATCTTTGACAGATCAAGCATTAAAAAATGACCTAAAAGATTTAAATGATATAATTAGTAAGACTAAATTAATAGACAATTACAGTGAACTTTAGATCAGACCCCGATTTCAAGACTCCATGAAATATTTAAACAGATTGATCACACACCAGACCACCAAGAAAAACCTTAATCAGATTCCAGAAGGCAGAATTGATATTAGGCCACATTCTTTGTCCACACACAATAACATAAATAACAAAAGTTAAAAAATGAAACCTTCCTATTTGGAAGGTAAAGCTCAGAAAGTCTTAAAATTTATCCTGTATAGTTAAACAGATCCTGTCCTCACATCCCTACCAGGTGTGTGACTTTGGGCAATTCCTAAATTTTCTCTGATCCTCAGGGTGGTGAAGTTGAAATGAGATAAGCATGTGGAGTACTTAGCTGGGCTGGCACAGAGTACACTCTCAATAACTGAAACTCCTCCTTATTATTGTTGTTGCTCCTGCATGATTATTAGTATTCCTGAAAGTATATCAGAGAATGCAGCCTGGCAGAATGCATTCCCTGCCCACTTGTTCTACAGTCTGATACTGGCTACCATTAAAGCATTGCCACTAGGTCTGCCCAAATAAAATTCAATAAATATTTGCTGAAGGCCCACTATGTGCCAGGGAAAACACACACAGAATCCCTGCTCTTGTGAAGCTTATATTCTAGTGCAGGTATTCTCAATGGAGGTGGTACCATGCTTACAGGACTCCAGGGACAGTGAGTTGCCCAGTGTTGCTGTAGTGTAGGAAGTGATGAATACAGTGTTAGGAGATGAGACGCAAGGGGTAAAGGCTAAGGAGAAGACAGACTGTATAAGGCCATGTAGGCCCTCATTAAAATCCTGGTCTTATACAGAAGTTTTTAAATTCTAAAGATGTGGGAAAACAGTTTCTATGGAAGTACATAAATATAATATAAACTTAGCATTAAATTATTTTTTTAGTCTTCACCAACAAATAGACATTTGGGAACACATACACACATTTCCCTTAGTTTGTTTTAATACATAACCTACTCCTTTTCCTAAATTTGCATTAAAAAACTTTAATCGGCAGATTTATCTTGGTCTTTTGGATGATATGATCCTGGGAACCATAGAAAGTAATAGAATAAGATGCCGGGTTCCAAATATTTGGCCAGTGGCATTAACAATGGCCTAGGAGTAACAACAGAGTTTAGTTATTTAATTCAGTAATTACTACGTGCCCAATACATACTAGGCAATGCAGAGATAAGAAAGATAAATGAAATATCATGCCAGGTCTCAAGGAACTTGATTTTCTGGTGGAAGAGGGAGTACATAACTAGAATACAAGACTGCAATTAATAACAGCAGCCACGACTCACAGAGTGCTTACCATATGCCAAGCCTCATGCTACCCATCTAGCCCCTGGCTGGATTTGTACGGCATCCCTATAGGTAGGAGTTACCACCCCCATGGGAAATCTGCAAGCAGTCAGACTCAGAGGGGTAAGTAACATGCCCAAAATCACAGTGTAGTAAGACTTGAGAGTGTAACAATGGTATCTGACACCTAAACTCACACCCTTAATTACTAACATAACACTTGGTTTATATTGCTATTTGTGGCCCCTTCATGCTCTACAAACAATTAAGATTTTAACAGGTAAATACATCTAACTTCTGGTTTGTTTCTTAGTTCCCTGTTAGGACCCCACCAGTTCTGAACAATATGTTATGGGGGAGAATAAGAGGCAATCATCCACTCCCTGAGGAGGGCAGGATGACTGTGGAAAACTGCACAGAAGAGTACATGTGGGTGGTCCAAAGTTTTTCGTTGTAGGCAGTCATTATTCTGTCCACTATGTATATGGCACAGTGTTAGATGCTGTCAGCAGCATCCTGGTCATTCACCCCAGCCTTACACACCTGATCTTGTCTACTCTTGGAAGCTAAGCAAGTTTGGGCCTGCTTAGTACTTAGATGGAAGAGTACCTGAGAAAACTGGATGCTATAATCTTTTAGTGTGGAGCCAAGAACCATAGATTACACCCAGGCCTTGAAATCTAGTGGAATTTGGCCAGCTGGATTTTTGAAACTGCATTGCACTACTGACTCCATTTTACTTTCCATTTCTCCCATCTGAACTGGAATGACTGTAACTGTTATACTTGCCTGTCCCATCATTGTCTATTGGGAGCAGATAAATTGTTTCTTTAGTGTCACAGGTCCATTGATGACAAGGAACTGTGCCTCAGGAATTATATTTAATAGATTACACCCAGAGCCTCATCCATATATAATTTAGATGATTTAGATGATGGGATTTTTGAACTGATGAGATTTAGATGAGATTTGGGGCTTTGAGTTGATGCTTCATGGGATAAGAATGTTGGAGACCTTGCAACAGGGAGAATGTATTTTTTATTTGGGAGAGAGGTGCATCTGTGGGGGCCAGGTGGTAGACTGTAGCCAGCAGAATAATGCCCTCTACCAAAGATATCACTCCTATTTTCTGTGAATATGTTACATTGCATGGCAAAGGGGACTTTGCAGATGTAATTAGGGTTACAAATGTAAAACAGGGAAATTATCCTGGATAATTTGGATGGGTATAACCTAACCACTTGAGCCCTTTCAAAGCTCAGAAGTTCCTGTGACTAGAGGCAGAAGAGAGATACAGCAGATGGGGAAGTCAGAGATCCTAAGTATGAGAAGAAGTCAATGTGCCATTGTTGGTTCTGAGATATAGGGGTCATGTGCAAGCACCAAAGGAGGTCTCCAGGGAATAAGGATGGTCCTAATGACAGTCAACACAGAAATGGGGACTTCAATCCTACAAATATAAGGAACTAAATTTGGCCAACAACTTGAATGAACTTGGAAGCAGATTGATCTCAAGAGCCTCTAGAAAGGAGCAGAGTCCTAACAACACCTTGGTTTTGGCCTCAGGAGCCTCAAAACAAAGAATCCAATTAAGCCATGCTGTACCGGGACTGCTGATCTGTGAACTCATAAATTTGTGTTGTTTTAAGCTGTCAAATGTGCAGTCATTTGTTATGGCAGCAATAAAAAACTAATATTGTTTTAGTTTGGTTAATCTTTCACTAACCTTTGGACTCCCCTATTACACAGCTCTTCCTACACTGAGGTGACACACATGCCTCTGAAGCTACTATATACAGATCTTCATTCTATTCATTCAAGGACAAAAGAATAAATCGTGTTCCTCTCACATGATGACAGCTTCATGGTTCCAAGTCTTTCTTACTAAAGAATCCTATTCTATCCACTGTTTCTTATAAGGCATGGTATCAGGTGCTCTGGGCAGTACCCAGGCCACTTACCTTAGTCTATTTCTATGTCTTAGGTCATATTCCTGAGAGCCCGAGCCTGAGACAGGGACTTTTATGCAAGTAATTTATTAATGGAGAGCTCACAAGAGAACCCATACAAGAAGAAAATAAATCATATAAAGAAGAGAAGGAAGTTAAGCAAGGATGTTGTTGTATAGAAAATTTAGCCTGACCTTGAGCCTGCAAGAAGCTCTAGGGGCTAAACTGTGCCGCAGAATCTGTCCCACTGGAGGCAAGGGGGTCAGCTCCCCGTATCCCTCTTCTAGTCAGTCGCTACCTGTGGGTTGCCTGGCACTTCTGGGCAAGAGGAAGTTTGGCAACCCTAGTCATCCAAAAGCACACCTCCCAATAAAGATCACAAATGTGAGTTGTTAGCAGCAGCACCCACAGCCACTGGAAGACGGGTACACCTGCCCAGTTGCCCACAGGGGCCACCCAACCATCATCCCACATTCCTGGATCTTTACACATTTTTCCTCATGTCCCTTTCTCTCTCGAGTACTTGGAGAAGGTGTGGGAGAGGGAGGGCCTGCTGCTTCACACCTCCAGTCAGAAGGCCCATTTTAGAGATGCCAGCAGGGGATAGCATATGAATCAACAGTGTGTTCCCTGCACACCCCCACAGTCCAGATGGCTACACATCCCAGAAGCGGAGGGCAGCTCCTACGCAGACAACTTCCTTGGCTGAAGATATGCACCACACTTTAGGCCATGAAGGAACACACTGTGGTAGTCATGGTGACATTTTCACCAAAAAAAGGGCCACGGTCTTTCTTTTGCTGCAAATTTTCATTTCAAACACCCATGTGTAGTAAAATCTTATAGTGTAAAACACCAAAGGCTCATAGAATTGGAAAGCCCCAAAGGACTAGTTGGTGCAGCTTCTCACTCACAGCGTGAATTCCTTCCTTTCCCTGATGTGGGTGACTGAGCTGAAGTGTGAACAATCTCAGAGCTGGGCAGTCACACCTCCAAGAAGCAATTCTGATAGTTGGGAAGTTCTCTCCTTCCAGATGTAATGTCAAAATCTGCTCCCTCTAACTCCTCCATTTGGTCTGTTCTTTATTACACAGAATTTGATAACACCCATGCTGACCATTCACTGAGGCTCTGCCATGTCCCAAGCATTGTGCTAAGTACTTGACATGAAATATCTCATCTAATCCCCCATACCTGGGAGGCAAGCACTAATCTTATCCTCACTTATCAGGAGGAGACCTAAGTCTCAGAGTGGATAATGTAGTAGCCCAAGACCAAGCCACTGAGAAGCAAAGCTGAGATTTGGATCCTTAGCTGTCATTCTCCAAAAGCTCAGCCAAGCTCTTGACGTGCAGCCTCCATTCAACAAATTCACCTCTTTGTCATAAGATGGCACTCCAAGTATCGGAAGCCTTTCTCTCCCATGGACTTTTCTTTCTACCTGAAGTATGTCCAGGTCCTTCAGCCATTCTTGATAGAACATAAGAGCCAAAATAAGAACCATCCTGGTGGCCCTTCTCTTCAAAGATTCCAGGTTCTAATCTCTTTTCTATAATGTGGTGCAAAGAACTGGCCATTCCATACACAGCCTCTACAATAGCAACAGTAGAGTCCATCCTTACACATCTTAATAAGCAGACAAAAATTGGGTCATCCATTTCAGCAGCTGCAAGCTGACACTTTTTTTTTTTTTTAAGATTTTTTTTACTTATTTGAGACAGAGAGAGAGAGTAAAAGAGAGGATGAGAGGGGAGAAGGTCAGAGGGAGAAGCAGACTCCCCATGGAGCTGGGAGCCCAATGTGGGACTCGATCCAAGAATTCCAGGATCATGACCTGAGCTGAAGGCAATCACTTAACCAACCTAGCCACCCAGGCACTCACAAGCTGACACTTTTCTGCATCAAATGAAGATGCTTCTGAATCAGAAATGGTGTGACCATAAAGCTGTGGGACAAGGAAGGGGTCTCACATGCTGAGCCTGGGGCCAATCTCCCAGAGAAGTGCCCTGTATATAGTTGGTCCTTGCAAACATCTGGCTTTTGGGAACCACAGATGGAGCCTTTTAAACCATCATCCATACACTAAACTGTAATTTTAAGGTTTCAGATGGTGAACAAAAACTGTTGGTGCCATTTGCAAGCTAGCCCTACACTTGCTCAAAATCCTTACCATCTAATCCTCACAGCAAAGTCTATGAAACTCTGGAATGCTCTTATTGCATTTGTCCTTATTATTTTACTAAAATTAGTGGGAAAGTGAAGCAAAAGGACTGACATAAGTGACAATAAGCACAAGCCAAAGGACCAAGACAGGTGGCACCCGTGCATTTTGCAGCTCAAAATGGCTCATCTTTACCAGGAATCAGACACTTTAGCCAGAAAATTCCTTTTTGAGTACGAGGCTGAGTAATAAAACTATTAATGCTGCCAGAAAGAGATCCCTAAAGATTGTGTCTAAAAAATGAAAAATAAGATTTTAAAATTATTTTCACATTTATGGGAACAGTAGTCCCTTCTTCTTGTATACATGTTAGTGAAATCTGATTTGCAAATTACTTTTGGCTTTACCACCAGCCAGCTGTGAAACCTTGGACAAGGTACTAGACTTCTCTGTGCCAAATGGTCTCATCTGTAAATGGGGACAGTAGCTGCACCCACCCCATTTGTTATAAGGACGTGAAATGGTTAACAGATATAAAGCCAGTATGCAATGGTTCCTAAATAGTACCTGGAACATAGTTCAATAAATGTTGGCTATTTAACATTTATTTAATAGCGTGACTCAAGTGAAGAGCTTGTACCCTCCTATCTGGAATTCAGAGGGCATTAAGACAAGCCAATGCAGGAACAGCAGGGAGATGGAAAAGGGTCATGCACTCTGGAGAGGGGCAGGAATGGTCACAAAAAGAGAATGCTCTCAGGATAGCAGATTGTCCCTTTGCAAAAGTGTAATAGATGAGAGGCAGTCTAGGCAGAAGGAAAATGATGGGTCTCATGTGGAGTTCAGACACAGGCAGAACTGGTCAATGGAAGGCCTTGGCAGAGACCTGGCTGGACAAGCTGGCAGCAGGGGGAAGCCCTGGGACAAGATCTAGTCTTGTCCAGGAGGTCCAGGAGAAAAAACAAAAAACAAAAACAAAAAAACAAAAAAAAAACCCCAAGATCTCAGTCTAGGAGTAAAGGGGGATAGGATGCCAAGTCAGGAGCTATACTATAAACTGTCTATGGGCAAGCTCTGAGTCAGTATTTAGCCCCTCAGCACCCAGGACACCCTTTAGCACATGACTAAAACAAGAGAACCTAACATCCACTGCAAAGTGCTTTCTCTGTACCTGAGCCAGTTTAGATCCCCTTCATGACCTCTCTCACACAATCCTCTCCCATAGCTCGCAAGATCCAATGATTATTCTCATTTTACAGATAAGGGAACTAAGGCCCAGTGAGGTGAAATGAATAACCTCAGCGCTCAGATGAGGAAGGGATGATGGATAGAGAGATGAAATAAGTTAGCAACGTGGTCTCCAACCTAAGGCAAAAAGCATTTCCTAGAAAAAAGTTTCACATCACCCCCCAATCACATCCCCCACCATAGGTCATGTTCATCCATCTACACTCCATCAACACAGTCCCCAGATTGTCCTTACGATTATATTCCCTTATTCATTGCAGTCTCTCAAAAGCCCAGTTCAAACCTCATCTATTGCAAAAGGCTACACACACACACACCCCTATTAATTCTTCCCTCTCACTCTGCACTTTCCTTTTATTTCCATTAGAACACTTTTATTTCCATTAGAACACTGACCATGACAGCCAATATTTTAGAGTAGTCTCTAAACCTGTATAGGTTCTACATCCTTCAATCTTCACAAGTGTTTCTATCATATAGGTCAGGAAACTAAGGAACCAAGTGGCCTAAGAGAATACAGTTCTGATTCAATCCATAGCCTGTGATCTTAGCCATTAGTATCCAGATCTTTCCAAAAGTCTTCATGCATGTATATGTGTATATCTTCCACAAAGGGCCATGGAGGGTAGGGTAGAATGTGGCATTCCAATCCCTAACATAACTCCACAGCATGTGCCCACTGTTGACACTCACCACTGTTTGCTAAATCTAGTTGACTTATTTAAACTCCATCCATGTTTAAAATGAGGTTAGTAAGATTTATAAAGAACTTCTCAAACTCAACACCCAAAGACCAAATAATCAAGTCAAAAAATGAGTAAAGACATGAACAGCACTTCTCAAAAGAAGACATACAAATGGCCAACAGACACATGAAAAAATGTTCATCATCATTAGCCATCAGGGAAATTCAAATCAAAACCACATTGAGATACCACCTTATACCAGTTAGAATGGCAAAAATTGACAAGGCAAGAAATATCAAGTGTTGGAGAGGTTGTGGAGAAAGGGGAACCCTCTTACACTGTTGGTGGGAATGCAAGATGGTGCAGCCACTTCAGAAAACAGTGTGGAGGTTCCTCGAAAAATTAAAAATAGAGCTACCCTATAACCCAGCGAATGCACTACTGGGTATTTACCCCAAAGATACAGATGCAGTGAAAAGAAGCACCATATGCACCCCAATGTTCATAGCAGTAATGTCCACAATAGCCGAACTGTGGAAAGAGCCAAGATGCCCTTCAACAGATGAATGGATAAAGAAGATGTGGTCCATATACACAACAGAATATTACTCAGCCATCAGAAAGGATGACTAAGCACCATTTGCATTAACATGGATGAGACTGGAGGAAATTATGCTAATTGAAATAAGTCAAGCAGAGAAAACCAATTATCATATGGTTTCACTTACTTGTGGAACATAAGGAATAGCATGGAGGACATTAGGAGAAGGAAAGGAAAAATGAAGGGGGGGAAATCGGAGGGGGAGATGAACCATGAGAGACTATGGACATTGGGAAATAAACTAAGGGTTTTAGAAGGGAGGGGTGTGGAGGGATGCGTGAGCCCAGTGATGGGTATTAAGGAGGGCATGGATTGCATGGAGCACTGGGTGTTATACACAAACAATGAATCATAGAACACTACATCAAAAAGTAATGATGTACCTAGACTCCAGGAAACACACTCATTTGACATTGGGTGTCAGCTTCCCATAAGGTCTCCCACTAAGCAGTACAGTCAACATCAGCAGCTACCTCCCAACGGAAGGGGCCCAAGCAGCAGGGATATCCTTTGAGTTGCTCGTAAAACTATCTACCCCATTTTGATTCACCTCTGTGTATAATTATTTAATTAATTTACAAAACTGGCATATGATAGTTGGCAGCCTATATTAATGATATTGGGGAAGAAAATTTCCTATTACAAGAAAATGTTCAAAATAAATTAAATGAAAAGAGTTGTTTACAAAACAGTACATACTTTTGTGAATCTACACTTTCTAAATTGCCTAAGAATAAGAATTTATACACACTTATCTTAAAACTGCCAATGTATAAGCTCATTTTAATTGCAACAAGAACCAAATAAAGCACTATTATTATCCCCATTTTGTAGCTTAGGAAACTGAGGCTCGGAGAGGTTAAGTTACTTGCCCAGAGTCCCAGAATCTTATGATAACACAGTCAGAATTTGAATCGAGGACCTAAACTCCAGAGACCAAACTTTGGGGCTCAGATGGACAGCATGAGCAAAGTCATGGCAATAAAACAGCCAGGTCAAGACAATTCTGCACCTATGGTCTTCATTGATCTTCATAATTTTCTTCTGAATTAGGCAGGGCTACCACCTTTTTCCCCTTTATGTAAACCAATAAACTGAGACTCCAGGAGCTTAATTACCTTGGAAAGAGCACCCAACAAGGTAGCCATCAGGTCTGGTCAAATTATTAATTGCCTAGTATCTACATCTTCTACCAGGCCCATATGGTTCCTAACATTAGTGAAGCATCCGTTATGGTCACAGCTATATTCTAACACATAGCAAGTGTGCAGCAAACAGTAGGCATCCAATAAAGATTTGTTTGAAGAGTGAAAGAATGACGTTCGGAAAATAGCATATGGTAAGTTAAATGGTGCCCATCCTCCCCCTACCTCCAAGAAAAGGTATATCTCCTTGGAACCTGCAAATGTTACACCATATGGGAAAAGAATCCTTGCAGATGTAATTAAGTTAAGGATCTTGAGATGAGATCATCCTGGATTACCTGGCTGGGCCCTAAATCCAGTGAAAAGTGTCAGTGTCCTTATAAGAGAAAGACAGAGTGAGATTTAAGACAGAGAGAAGAAGGGAAGACACAGACACACAGAGGAGAAGGCAATATAAAGATGTCCACAGAGATTGGAGGGAATATGACTACAAGCCAAGGAACACCTGGAGCCACCAGAGGCTGAAAGAAGCAAGAAACAAATTCTCCCCTAAGGCCTCCAGAGGAAGCATGGCCCTGCTGACATCCTGATTTCAGACTTCTGCACTCCAGAACTGTCAAAGAATAAATTTCTGTCATTTTAAGCCACCCAGTTTGTGGCAATTTGTTACAGCAGCCCTAGAAAACTAATACACAGCACCACCAACAGCAATGCGGGTGTGTAATACACCTTCATACACATTACTTCACCTGGCCTTCACAGCAGCTGCAGGGAAATGCAAGGTTGTTTGACCCATGTTTCAGATCAGCACAGTGAACAACAAGTAGTTGGAATTATCCTGGCACAGGGGAAAATGTAGCGGCGCAGTGAAGGTAAAGGGGTGACCAATTCTCATGAGTCTTAAATGCCAGACTGAGTTGCTCAAAATTGGCTGATGGGTTTCAGGAATCACAAGATCAGAAATATGCTCAATGAAGATGAATCAGTCAGCACTCTGAACATGGGGAGTTCAAGGAAGGCTGACCATCAGGAGCTCTTTCAATAACCAAGGACATGGGGGCCTGCAGGGACTATGAGTGTAGAGAGGAGAGGGACAAGTGGCCACACTGATGTGTCCAGAAAAGTAACAACGGCTGCTGTTTACTGAACCCCTACTCTAGGCCAGGTCCCATGCTAACTGCTGACAGATATTACTGTATTTCTAATCCTCACAAGGTAACAGGCATCACTCCCATATTAAAATGAGAATTTGGAGATTAAGGAGCTTGCCTAAGGTTACCCAGCTTGGAGCACAGAAGGCAGGCCTTGAACACCTGACTTGGGCACACACATGTCCCAAAAGAAGGTGTGGCTACACATACAATAATTGGTAAGCAGCTTCCAGAGGAGGGGGCATAGGTTAAAAAATTGCTAATCAGAAGAGACACCACCAAAATTAGTGGTTTCTTTTTTCTTTTCTTTTTTTAAATAATGCTTAGAAAAAAGTGAATTTACCTATAATCCCACTATGAGAGATAATTGCTTTCAACAGGCTGGCATAAACATGATTTCCAAACTTTTTCTCCATGAATATGGATACATGTGTATATGTAGGCGTGTGTGTGTTGCACACACGCTCATGCACACGTGTGTCCTCTTTATTTAAAGGGGAAAATACCATACATGCTGTGGGGAAGTCTGCTGTATGCACTTAACATAAAATCGTAATAACTGGTCTTTTATATAAACTTGACCAGCAGGACGATAATGAGTAAAGGCAGCCAGGGGAGGCAGTAACAGTGGTCCATCCTATGGGTAAGAGAATTTATCCCTGGTGTTGTTTATGAACACCAGAGCATTGTGAATAAAAGCATACTGATTTTTAGTCCACTTGTTATTGTTTCTAAATCCTCCACAAACCACTCTGCTATCACCTGTGCCTAGAAGGGGTAGTATCTACTGCCCCGCCCCCTTTGGCAAGCTGCTGCAATAGGGAAGATGGGGACTTGGTGAGAAGTAGGGGTTCTCAGAAACAGGGATGGCTCATTGGCTGTGCCACACAATGAAAGGCACACACGATTGTTAGACAAGTAGGAAAACTATCCCCACTCCCTCCTCATGAGATCTTGAGGAAACATACTAGCAATACCCACCATGTTCTTTGTGATCTTTAGAGGAAAAGTATAAGAAAAGGTCAATTTAAAGTATATTAAAAAGACAGCCCATCTTCAATGGAGTCCTGGCAACTCATCCACAGTCGGGCATTTCCCCTCTAAATTCACTGCTGAGTAGCAGGACAGATGACTTTCTTTCTTCTCCTTCTTTAGTCTTTCTTTCTTTCTTTTTTTCTTTTAACACATCAGAGACCAGAACTACTTGAGATGAGTTATTGAGAAGATGTAAGAGAAACAGAATAAACTGCTCTAAAAACAATCCAGCTGTCCACACAGACACAATTGGAGTTTAGTTCTAAAAACTATAATGGTATAATTTTCCTGCTGGCCATTCCCTTAAAATAATAATTGAACTGGCAAATCCATTCCTCATAAACACTTTCATCATCTTTGGCTTGACGAGGGCTAGCTACTGAACCACAGATAAAAGTTTCTTCAAGATAGTAAATCATGAGCCATATGTTAGAAATTACCCTACGCCCCTATAAATGGGACTATACCCCCCCCTTTGTCTTTTCCGAAACAGTGGAAGAGATTTTTGGCAGCCAGACACACATTAGAATCCTTGGGAATAACACTGCTAATCCCCAACATGACACTTTGAAGACTTCAGGGTCATATTTCACAATGGTATTTTCACAGTGTCTGGAGAGATCATGTTTATAAAAACAGATTCAAAAAAACAACAACAAAAAGATAACCAGAAACTGAGCTCCAGCCACCTCAGGTGTGAGGAAAGCTCTTGATGTTGGCTGTGTCTGTGCATGAAACACAGGCATCGTCACTAGAGATAGCAAAATGTCACAATGGACAACCCAGCCTCTGCAGCCCAGTGGCCTGGATTCAAATCCTGACTCCAGTAGTTGCTAGCTGTATGACCTTGGACAAATAACTTAACCTCTCTGTATCTCAGCTTTGGTATCTGTGCAGTGGGAATGGTAATAGTACTTGCTTCACATGGTTATGAGAATTAAATGTAAAAACACAAAGGCTTCCAAAAATTTTCTGAAATATCCTTTAAAATAGGCCTCCTACTTAATAACAAACAATTTGAGTGATAAGTTGAGTTGAGGTTTTTGTAGGCCATGCCTAAAAGTGGAATATTCACTTTTGCTTATACTGGCCAGAACTTGGTCATATGGCTGGCTATACATGAAAGGCATCTGGAAAATGTAGTCCAGTAGTGTGCCCATGAAGAACAGGGGAATGGAGTACTCGTGACAACAGCTGTCCATAGAACATGGGTTTCACAGAAACGAAAATTTCATGAAACATTTCCTGTACGAGAAACTCTGATATTTCTATTCCACTCCACTTAATTCTAATCTTTTTCATTTCAAACATGCTGGTCATGACCAGTCATTTGATCGCCACAATCCACTAATATTTTGCAGGGTAAGTATTAGTTGTTGTTACGGTGGTGGCAGTGGCAGTGAGCAAAAGGACAAACTAGATGCTTTTGAATTTTTCAGAAAAGTCTTGGTATTTGGGTCCACAAGACTACAATGATGATGACATGCTTGCATTCTGACTTCAGGTACTAGGAGTCTGAAACATACATCTAGAAACACTGATCAATTCTTAGAACCCAGGCTGCCTTTGGAACACATAACTAATTACAATCATACATTGTAGAAACTAACAGAAATAAACACATATACATACACACAAATGTGCACATAGAAATGAAAAATTACCACTAAAAAGAGATGGGATAATACATAAAGAAGAAAGAGCTCTGACAAGAAAAAGAGACATTTGTCCTCTCTGAATACACAACAGCAAGGACAGAGCTACTGCTTTATCAATGAGTACGCAAGTGGTACACCAGGTCTTGCTCTTCATATCCTTATCCTATAAAGTCCTCACAATTTGTGCATATGTTAGTACTATGTTCTCCCCCAGCCCTTGTAATGTGCTAAGGGATTTCAACTTCCTCTCAATAGTCATGGGAGGCTATGTAAGAAGTCAAAAAAGGTATAACATAATCAGATATGTATTTCAGATGACTACCTTGGGATATACTGGTGTTAGCCTGACTTGAAGCAGGGAGACAGTGAAAAGGTTGCTGTAGTCACAGAAGGCAGTGGCCTCAGCTAAAGTAGGGATGATAGGTAGAGAAAGAAGGGCCCTGAATCAGAGGATACACAGAGGTTCAAACTGGTAAATTCTGTGACTGATTTATAGATAAGAAAAGTCTCCAAAGAGGAAGCACAGGTTTCTGACTTGGACAACTGAGTAGATAAAGTGCTGTTTGGTGAGATGAGGAACACAAAAAGAGAAAACAGGGAATCTGATGAATTCAACTTTGCACAAGTTATGTTTGAGGCACTTGAGGCTCAATCAAAAGATGCCCAGTCAGCATTGGAAATGTGAGCTAAAAGTGAGATAAGACTGCTGTGGAGACCCAGATTTGGGAATTAGCAGCAAATGAATGATGGTTAAAGTCAGGGGGTCTGGGACTGGATCTGACTATACGACACCACAGGCCAATCCCCCACCCTCAGTGCCACCAGCCCACCACACACAGGGGTTGTGAGGGTTGGGATGGGGAATGGAAGAACTTGAGTGCTTACCAGACAGAAGAGGCATAACACCTAAGTGACCATGGACTATGGTTCAGTTTCTTTATTCACTCACCAGCTGTTTATTGGCCTCTACTATATTAGAGGCACTGTGCCAGGGACTGAAGAAACCATGGTAAACAAGAGAGACCTGGTACATACCCATGGTCTCATGGGCAAGGAAGCTGAAAACAAGGAAGCAAATAAAAAATCAATAGAGCATGCCATGAAGAAAACAGAGTGCTGAAACTGAGAATATCAGGGAAGGGGAAGGACCTACTTGAATTATAAGATCAGAGAAGTCTCCTCTTAGCAGGTAGCATTTAAACGGAGACCTCGAGAATGAGAAAGAACCCAGTGGGGAGAAGGGAAACAGAGGGAACTGGGCTTCGGACAAGGGCAAAGCAAAGGTACTGGAAGTTTGAAAAACTGACAGATCAGTGTTCTGAAGCTTAGAAATCAAGGGAGCATGATGAATAAGGGTTAGATCATGGGAAGGAGTTTGGATTTCACCCTAAAGGTAATAGAGAGCTATCAAAGTTGTTTTAAGCAGGGGAATAACATGATAAGACACATACTTTTAAGAGCATCACTCTGTGTGCCACATAGAAAATGGATGAAGAAGGAACTTGGACTTAGGGGCACCAGATCAGAAGTGAACACCAATGGTGGTCTAGACAATGAGGTTAGTTGGGGACATGAGGAGGAGTCAAATGGCTTTGAAATATAACCAGAGGGATAATCATCAGGACTTGGTTATAAATAGGATAGAGTGGGTGAGTGGAACAATCAAAGATGATTCCTAAGCTTCCAGCTTGAGCAGCTGAGTGGATTTCAGTATTTCTCTCTCAAGTTTATTATGAAGGATGAAGAAATAACATGTGTCCATCACTCAGCACCAAGGCCAGCACAGTAGGTGAGCAGCTGTAAACAGGTGTCTTCCACATCATTATTACTCTTCCCACGACAGACCTCCACCCAAAATCAGGTTTCAGGATTGCTCTGTCTTCACTTCCTACTCTCCTCTACCACACAGAACCCCGGACTGTTCCCTTAACTTCTTTCCCATACATTTTACTTACTCAAACCCTCGTCGGGAGAAAAAAAAAATACTTAGTATATTTTTGCTCACAAAAATATCCTTCCTCCCAGCTTAACTTTCTTCCCAGCTCTAACAAGTGACTCACATTAGTCAGTTCCTCCCACCAGGGCCACCCTCATCCAGCTGAGAATCAAAAACCATTCCTATTCTCATGTCTAAAACTCCACGTGGCTCTTGGCCAAAGATGTGAATCTAGAAATTCCTCCAAGCAAAATTGATATCCCAGAGCCTAGCAATTATTTCCAATCATACAGCTCACATTAATACCATTTATCTTTTAGTAGCTGAGTTAACTTTCTGCTACTTGGGCCAGGATTAATGAGAGAATACCCTTCAGCTAGAAAAGAAGGGCTGCAAAGATCTCAACCACTATACATAAGAAGGAAGCAGTCAGGGGTGCCTGGGTGGCTCAGTAGGTTAAGCATCTGCCTTCAGCTCAGGTCATGATCTCGGGATCCTGGGAAAGAACCCCAGATTGGGCGCCTGCTTGGCCGGGAGTCTGCTTCTCCCTCTCCCTTGGGCCCTCCTCCTGCCCCCAATGCCTCCGCCCCCACTCATGTTCTCTCTCTCTCTCAAAGAAATAAATAAAATCTTAAAAGAAGAAGAAGAAGAAGGAAGCAGTCAGTGGTGTGCTGGAATCAGCTTGTTACCAGCTTGAAAGAGCTGATTGCGCATCTCTTCTCAACTCTGAGTTCAAAGACATCACACTAGTAGACTGAAATCAGCCACAGTGAAGGTAATTATACCACAGACCCCTGCAAATGATACAAATCAGGAGTTTCCCTCCCTTTTAAGAGCCAGTTGTTAAACATTTACTAGCACACTGCTGGAAGCAGTTATTGTTTTTAAGGTATCATTTAATAGGCACTTGTTTAGTGTACCAGGCACTGAGCTAAGTGCCTTACTCTAGTTATGTCACTGGGCTCAGCAACCCTCAGACAGGACAGCAAACTTGTCAGAGCTCCTGTCACTCATCTTGCTGCCTCCTTCCTCCTAAACTGGAGGAAGGAGGCCTAAACTGCCCTCAGTCCTTCTGCCTCCTTTCCCTTCTCACTTCACCCCACCTTCACTACCATCTCCCCAACATCTGGCTCGGTAATCCTCATGAAACCTTTGCTGGATCACTCAGGAATTAAATTCAGCAAACCACCTACCACAAACCAAGCAAATGGAATTGTTATTCCTTCTGTGTTCCTTCTGTGCCATGTACAGACTTCTCTCATGGAAGTTTATATTTTGGAAGTTCATCACCATTATTATTTGAATATATGAAAATGCTCATATTTGTTTTTTTTACTTACAAAACATTGGATAGAGTCATTTTGGAGTTAGTCTGCTCTTCTGGGGATAACTAGATACAAATCAAAACTATTCCAGAAGTATGAGAAATCAGCACACTCCAACCCCTTTTTCCTTAATTTTCTTTTCCTTTTTAAGGAACTGGAAGCAGAATCAGTAAAAGAGACATGAAGCAATTCTAAGCATCTCATTAAAACACAAATTTAGCAAAGTATGCATTCCCAACTCCATAATCCTCTATCTATACATACACAGCCCAGCCACCAGGGAAGGATTGATGAAAAGCCATTTGCTTCAGTGGGTACAACAGGTTATACCCTCAGTAGAAGCCCAGTTTGTTACATGACTTCTTTAAAACAAAACAAAACAAAACACTAAGACAATATCTAAGCATCAGATATATTTTACTATCAGCGAAGAATAAAAGTTTAAGAATATGCTCTTATTCACAATAAATTAGTTCTTGTGGAACAATTTCTCCTTTTCAACACTAGAAATATAACGCCTTAATATGTTTCTAGAGAGTTCCTCCTTGCTTCTGAAAGCCTGTTCTCTGGACTGCTCCCAGAAAGGATGCTATATTAACATGCTTGGCTACACACGAAGCAAATGTTGCCATTAACTCACAGTCAAATTACAAACACATAACTTCTTCCAATGCCTGGATCAAAATAGTCATCAGAATGTTGGTTTGGTATTCCACCATTAGGCAGGATACCACAGGCCATATGAGTGAAGAAGAAGGTTTTAGCCTACTGGTAATATCCAAAGTCTACAGTCACATTTCCTAATAACCACTTGTAACCAAGAATGTCCTCAGGTGAAAATTCCATTTGGGTTTTAAAACCTCAAATTACCTTATCCATGACTTGCAGTTCATTTTAGGGGAACATAAAAATGATTCATATTGAGGATCGAAATTGGTTTCTCTTAATTATCCCAAACATATTACATACTCTTATAAATAGTTGTAAAGGTAAATTAAAATTACAAAATCTGATTATAATGATTTTGTGTCTGTATAAAGGCTCAAGAAATGTCCTAATTGAGGAACTCATATGTAATCGTACTGCAATCTAGAGTGAAAAACAGTTGACAACCATAATAGAGAATTTTGAGTGTCTCTAAGCTCAAGCCCTTAAGAGGTAATCGAGCTTATGCTACTAATTGGTTTAGAAAAATAAACTGCATTTCTCAACCACTGATATTGAAATCGCACATGTTTTTTAGGTCCAAATTATCTTAGGCCTTCAAGGTAAGAAAGCACTTGAGCAAAAGACAAGTTGATATTGCACCTGGGCTCATATTTCCTGAAAGACAGTGTAGAAGTTTCTTTGTACAGCTGAAACCTAAACCTCTTTGGGAAAACATTTCTGCCTATTACCAGCTTATCAGAGTCCATCAAGAACGAGATCACCCAGCATCTCCTTCTTGACTTGATTAAACTATGATTAAATGCCTGAGAGAAGGAGAGTAGCCTAATAGCTTCTGACCTTAAGTAACTCTAAGAGCTATTTGTGGTAGCTGGAGAAGGCCAGATTTTTCTGGCCGCTTTTGTTATTTCTTGACTTCTAGCTTAAAAGAGGTACAATTAAGTCCTACTCATCCTAATTAGGACAAAAAGAATGATTATTTCCTACTTGAGGAAAACCCAATTATCAAGTTATGGTATACTCTTGAATTGTACATAATTTTACAGCAATTCCTTTTTTTTTCCTTTTTGGAGAGGGAGAGAGAGAGCGAATCTTAAGCAGGCTCCACACCAGCATGGAGCCTGATGCAGGGCTTGATTCCACAACCCTGAGATCATGACCTGAGCCAAAACCAAGAGTGAGACATTAACCAATGACTGAGCCACCCAGGCATCCCTTTACAGCAATTTCTTCCTTTCTTAAAATCTGCATCAAGACTTTTTTTCAATGATTTAATAAGTAAAGTACCAACTGAAAATGTTCCAGATATGAGGAAAAGGCACATTCCCCTACCTATACTGTGTCTACAACACATCAAGAATGAGCACCCCCTGAATCATCCCAATTACTTTGTGACTATTCTCCAAGAAAAACATTGAGACCTTGGGAATAAGAATTATAATATTTATTTACAATGAGCTTGGTAAGTGCCAAGTAAATTCCATCTCATGATAAGCTCATAGACTAACCCAAAGAACAACCTTGTATAGAGGACCTGATGGGAGATATTTTTATTGCCTGGAAGAAACACTCACAATGCAACCTTGGGTGTATTAATCAGATTGTTCTAAGTTCCATGAAGGCAGGAGTGGTCTATCACAACTGTTTACATCATTGTGCCCCATCTCCCAAAATGGGGCATGGCACAGAGTCAGCATTCAGAATATATTTGTGTAGTGGATGCATGATTTAATTTTTTTGCTCTGCTAACTCTACTTAAAAAGTCTCATTTTTATTGAGACATGCAAACATTTGTAATTAGATCCCCTGAAGTTTTTAAAGTGACATATATATTTATTCAGATATGTATTTAGAAAGCATCGAAAAATCTTCCGGTTACATAAAAAAGACATAATATGCCCCCCAACTTACACTCAGCAAGACAGGTTTTTTTTGAAGAATGGCATATGTGTGCATGTGCTTATGCATGCGTGCATGCGTGCGTGTGTGTGTGTGTGTGTGTGTGTGTGTGTGTGTGTATGTGTGTCTCTCATTATGAAGCCACTAAGTTGAATCGAGGTTGTCTTTGAATTCTGTTTCTTCAAAAGTATTTGCACATAATTCTTTTAACACTCCATAAAACCCTGCCCTCTCTTAACATAACTGCTTGTCTCATAGAATTCCCTATTTCTTTGAACAACAGCAACAAAAAAAACCCAGTCCTTACTATCCGCCACCCAGGCATCAATATCTCCTCCATTGAAGAAATTATCAGGGAATATGGTAACCAGGTTCCATCTGCCCTCAGATTTTATTTTTCAGACTGCAGACAACTAAATACTTAATTAAAGCAAGCAGGAGCCTCTGTTCCATAGCTGTGTATGACAATACTTACAATTGCTATGGAAATTTTCCTCATTAAGCCCATCTCCAAATCATTGTCCCCACATACAGGGTGCTCTCTTAGAAAAGGGGAGTATCTTCTTACAATTTGAATCATTTGGAGTACATTGTATTCTGAGCAGGACCCCAATTACCCAGCATCTGATTAATGTCTGTCCAAACTCTTGCCCAGTAACAAGACCCTGTAACTCAGCTAACCACATAACAACCCACATCATTAGGGCCCATTATCTTTTATAATGTTGATTTTTGGTATCCAAGGACTGTGGTTCAGACAGACTATTTAAAGGCATTAAAATAACAACAGCTTTGCCAGCTGTGGGCATTGCCACCAAAACTACCATCAGGTCACAAGGCCAGATACAACAGATGCCAGGAACAAGACTAAGGCAGAGGGAGCACACATTTAAGAAAACAGATCCACTTGTTTTCTCAAAGGACACCATATTCCATGGGTATTGAGAATCAATAGCTGGCAATACAGATGACACAATCCCAACTTCTTTGCCTAGCTCTAGTTGATATCTTAAATTTTATCTCCTTTCTTGTCAAATTTCATCTTGGACGTGGCATAAAGCTTTCAAATCTTGGATAAATTTTATTTCCTTTTTTCTAGCCATAATAGTCAACTCTACAAAAATCACATATGCAGTTTCTTACAGCAACTGCCACTTGATACTGTTCTTTCAAGTTAACCCATGACTATACACTTGTTATGGAATAGGTATCACTGTTGAGCCCTCTCTACTTTTCAGGCACTGTGAAGGATTTTGCCTGTATTATTTAATCTCATAACAATAATTTCTGTTTCACAAATGTGGAATGATGTCAAGGATTGCTAAGTGACTTTCTCAAAGTCACACAGCCAGAAAATGACAGAGCCAGGGTTGGAACCCAGGTCTCTCTGACACTAGGATTCAGGTTCTTTTTTTTTTTTTAAAGGTGTTCAGTTAGCCAACATATAGTACATCATTAGTTTTTGATGTAGTGTTCAGCAACTCATTAATTGCATATAACACCTAGTGCTCATCATCACACGTGCCCTCCTTAATATCCATCATCCAGTTACCTCCTCCCATCCTTCTCCCTTCTGTAACCCTCAGTTTGTTTCCCAGAGTCCAGAATCTCTCATGGTTTGTCTCCCTCTCTGATTTCCTCTCATTCAGTTTTCCCTCCCTTCCCTTGTGGTCCTCCGCGCTCTTCCTTATGTTCCACATATGAGTGAAACCACATGAAAATTGTCTTTCTCTGCTTGAGTTATTTCACTCAGCATAATCCCCTCCAGTCCCATCTGTATCAGTGCAAATGGTGCTTATTTATCCTTTCTGATGGCTGAATCCATTGTATATATGGACCACATCTTCTTTATAGGATTCGGGTTCTTAACCATGACACTACACTGCCTCAAAAACTTTTGGGTCTTAGAACTTACACTAGACAATCTCAACCAGCAGTTCCCAATTATCCAAGGATGAAGATACCTTTCCAATGACAAAACAATATTTCATAAGATTAATATGTAATGAAGAGCTTAGAGTAGAGTTTGACACATACTAAACACCCAAGAAATGTTAGCTGTGTTACTACCATTAGTATTATTATGAAGGACTCAGAATAGTAACTACTTTTTGGATGCACTGATGATGATGCTAATGAATAAATTTCATATCCATTATAACAGCATTTACATTCACTTGAAAAAGTAAAGTACTGATATATAAAAGATGATTTATAAGTATAAATAATACCTATAAAAACATAAAAAAAGATACACAGCACATATGTATACACAGAACATACACACATGTACAAACACACACACACATATGCAAACAAGCCAGATTCAGAACACTTCTTGAGATCCCAACTTTTCTCTGAGTGGCATTCCAGAATCCTCTAGAAATCCTCTCCCTCCCATTAGTGAACAGTGTATTCATAGTATCCTATACCTCCAAAGACACCCCAAGTGAATTTTCACACCATGCATTATCTTTACTTAATTTCACCACTTTTAACAGATGTTAAGTTCTTGCCTAGGCTGGGTTTAAGTAGATGCAATTCAGCTAGATAAGTCAGCCTATACCCGAACTATGATAATTTCTTCCATATACCAATAATAATCCAGTTAAATATAATCAGAAGAACTGGACGAAGATAAGCAAAATGAAGGGCAGCTTCAAGGAGGGAAGTATAGTGTTTAGAATACAAGCAATAGGAGACAGGAGAATTCTCATCAGTTGCTGTTCTCCTCGTTACAAAAAACCCCAAGATGTTTGCTACAGGCATCTCTATGACAATAAAATGTCTATTTTATAGGGATTCAAGACTAAGATTATTTTTAATAACTTTTTGCCTGATTATAAAAGACATGTTATTTTTGAAAATAGGAAAAATACAGAATAGTTTAGGGGAAAAAGTAATCACTATGCCGATACCTACACATTTTTCTGTACTTCCGCCCATCCTCTTATCTATATATTTATTTACTTTTAAAATTATAGATCTATTTATATTTCTGTAGTTTTTTATAAAATAAAACTGGGATCATATGATATATTAAGCTTATATCCTGCTTCTTTCATTTAGCATTATGTCCTAAGGTATTTTCCATTAAATATTCTTCAAAAATATTATATGTAATGGCATTAGAATGTTCCATCTCACAGACCTAAAAGATCTTAAAGATCACAATTACCTTTTATTAACATTTAGCAATTTGATTACAGGGTTGGAAGAACATAAATTTTCTCAAAGAAAAAAGCTTTTAAAAAATGATTTTTATGGTGTTCAGTTACTTGGTAAAGAGCAAACAAAAGGATACATCCTGACCAAGGCACCATGAGATTAGGGACATTTCTGTGTTATCCACATTATGGTATCTTCAGGGCCTAGAAGAGTAAATGGCACAGTAAACATTTATTTAAAGGGAGGAAAAATGCTGGGGGCTAGGTATTAAGAGCCTGGAGGTTATACTTAGAGAGTCATACACTTGGGGTTTCTAGAAAACTCAATTCCTCAATCACTGTGAGCCTCCGCTAGATTAAGTGAAGCTCAAGAAGTAAAGAGCTTGCACACATAATTATGTTTTACTGTTTCATAGATGGCATTTTTACTAAGTGTAAACTGCTTCCATTTTGCAGCATGCAAACTAGCTGGCAACACAGCAAAGTCAATTGTGGTAATTTGATTCCAAAATACATAAGGGTTTATCAGATCCAGACAATGTGGGAATAAACTGACGCATCTTCAAGCAGATTTTCCAATCAATCTCTTCTGGGATGTCAGCTTGGGCAGGATAGAATTTCCATGATTCAGCCTATCAAATCATAAATATGTCAGAGGGACTGCCACAAATGGATCATTAACTGTTGCCAGGAATACTAAGTTCGTTTTTTCTGACTGAAAAGATGGCAATTCCAAAATTCATAGAGAAAATCTGACCAAATATTTAAAAGTAAGATTGATCGTTGCTCACAATGTAAACAAAGTTAATTCTAGAAAGTTCTGCTTCACTCAACAGGTCAGGAATTCAGAACACCTGCTCATTTTACCTATACTTGCCTCAAATTGTAGTTTCAAAGCACTGATTTACTATATTTTATCATTTTGCAGATGTAATGTCAAACAGTGCATTTTAAAATGTTATAAATCACCAACGTTCAGAGCAGCTAACAAGAAGGAGCAACATCTGAGGAAAGGGGAAATATGTGCTGTTCTTCATCCTTAAAAACTTTCTTGTCCTTAGACTGTGTGACCAGGAACTGACAACTATTCAGAAGTTGACTCAGTGGCAAAGGACATTAGAAATAGGCAAATGGTAAATTCTAAGTTCTCGTCCAGCAAACGCCCGCAGCCACGTCCCTCCGGGGGCCTTGGCCGCCCTCCCTCGGGCCGAGCTGGGGGCGGATAAAAGAAACAAAACCTAGCTCTCGTTAGGATGTCCGTCACGGCCAGGAGAGAGTCTTCCCCGCCACCAAGACCCCAGACCTCCCCTGCACCCTCCGATCCTCTCTGGGGCCCCCACATCTTCTTGTTCTGGACACCCCGCCCAAATGGCGCAGACAGACACGGCGCTGGGCGGTGGTCTGGGCTGGGCTGTCACCCCCTCTCAGCACCTTCTTCTTCCGCAGGAAAAAAAAAAAAAAAGCATAGGGTATAAGAATGTATACAAACCCAGCTTAGTGGTACAGAGTTAAGGGGGACGTCTATTAGATAAAGCAAAGAACTGGAATGTCAAAAAGAACATTGGGGCCTCTCTGCAAAAACTGAAGTTACAACCGCTTCCACTGAAGTTGCCAAGGGAAACACAGTCTAGAATAGACAGGCTAAGAAATTATAGTATGGGCACAGCCATAGCTGCCTTAGGAACTCAGGCTCAGAAAATGAGGGGCTTGGTGATGGAGCTGGGCCCCAGAGTCCACTCTCACCCTCCATCCAGTTTCACAGAGCAGCCATAGGGGTGACTTGATCACTCATCCCCTCCTGCTTAAACCCTTCAAAGGCTCCCCAGTGCCCAATGGGTGCTTGATGTGCAAGCAACTTAAGGCAACATTTGAGGCCTTTTGTTGACCTGCTGAGCCTCCTCTCAAACCACCACCACCACCACCAGAAGTATCCACCCCCTCACCCCCACCCACCCTCCCCACTGCCCTGACCTTCTATCTCATTAGACGAGAGAACTTGACTGGTTCCTGGAGAACATCATTCATGCTCTTCCCTGTCTCAAATCTTTACCCCTGTGCTGCCTCCCTCCTATACACTTCTCCCTTTCTCTACCTGGCCTACTTCCAGTCTCTGTTCAGATCTCCAAGATGCTTTGTCAGGCATCCCAGACCAGGCTGTGGAGTGCTATCCAGCACACTTCCTCTTGATTTCATTCCTCATTCTGGAAGTTTCCTTTGAGGTGCCTTTTAGACTGTCCCATGAGGACACAGACAACTTCTATCAATTCACTACTCTATTTCCAATTCCTAGCAGAGTGTGTAGTATATAACCAGTGTTCAGGAAATATTCTTTTAAAAAGTGGACAAATAAACTATGTTGTTCCTCTTTCAAAGGAACTCAAAAGGAAGACTATGGAGTTTTGCCTAGTGAGGGTAGCCCCAAAATCCTCTCATAGGCAGAAACAAGATGAGTCTGTTTGGGGGCCCAGGCCCACCTTGGTGGCTGACTCTTACCATAATGAATGGTGTCAGTAAGCCCAAGGATCATCCTCCTTATTTTCAACCTATATGCAAGCACCAGTTCCAGGCCTCAGAGAACTCTCAAGTGAGCTGACCATGAAAAATTCAACTGAAATTTCCATAAAGTCATGCACTCAGTCCCTTCAGACAGAGGAGCACTGTTCTGTGGAATTGGGGGGAGTATATTTCCCTTCTTTACTTCATTCTTAACAACATACTGCAGCATAAAAACATATACCTTAGACGCAAATCCCAAGCACAAACTTTAAGAGTAGTTTTAGGATCAACAGACATTTTCCCAATAGCATCAGTAGGACATATGTAAACATGTATTGTAGCTAATTAAATTGCAAGTTCCTGATCTTACTTCTTTCTCCTAATTAACTGACAATAGTTTTCTTTTGTGCAAGAATGAACTACCTGGGGGCTGATAAATCAGACATCTAAGAAGAGAACTTGGCAAGGGATTCTAATCAGTTGCCATGGAGATGTGCATTTGTGGTGTTTCCTTTACTAAAAGTTATTATCTATGGGAAAGATAATTTGTTGAACCTATCTAACTGAAAAGAAGGGAACATGCCAAAAATGGCACATTTTAATATTTATGACTCAAAATCTGTTTTGAAGCTTGAAGAATGCATATATAATAGGGTTAAACTGTGTTTTACATAATTTAATTATTGCCTGATGGCATATTCTTAAGAGAATTCATGTAGGTGTGCTTTGTACTAAACATTACATTTTATCCTCTAAAATGAATAATGCATCCACATTGTAGGTGTGGGCTTTTATTTTGTGTTTAGGTTACACTATCAGGCATTCCTGAGGAAATTCCACAACTGAAGACACAAAATTGAATTAAGCTACATAAAGGTCAGAAATCGCCATTAAATAAAGAAATCTTGGATAAACCTGTGTCTTCTCAGTGATTGCTATTTTGTTTATGTCTCATCTTTCAGATTTGCATATTATATACACTGTAACACTAATATGAAAATTGTTTGACCAACTGAAGTCATTCTTGATATTCAATGAACATTTAATAGAAGATACCCTGAACCCATATTTGAGCATCTATAATACAACAAGAACTTTACATACTAATGCTTTAATCTTCACAGAAACCCTATAAATTAGATGTTCCTAATCCTATTTTATAGAAGCTGAAACCAAGAAGCCAAAGGCTTAACCCATCTATTCTCGATGAGTTGATAATATCACCAAGGGGGTAAAAATCTGTTCTTAGGTGGTTGGAAAAGCTTAGATATTACAATGGTTGGTGGCCCTCCAAAGCCCAACCCTACCCCGTAAAATCTTACTCACTACTATTTGATTTCTCCCATTAGGGAGAATTTAAATTTAATTTTTCTTCTTAGGTGGAGCTATTAAGAAAAGAAAAAGAAAAACACTGTCATAACCTCTAGTAAGTGATGGAGCCATTCATTTATTAAGTGATATTTAGGAAATATCTATGGGCTAGGCACTGTACAAGGACTAGGAGAACAGTGGTGAACAGAGCAGACACAGACTCAAGGTTACCAAAGCTTACAGCCCCATGGGGGATATGAATGCAAACCAAGGAAACCACACAAGTAAAGATACCATTCAAAACCATGAAGAGTACTCTGATAGAAAAAGGGTTCTGGGAACATGACTGAAAGACCAGAAACCACGTCTTTTCAGAAATGACTTTAGGTTGGGACCTAAGAGGCAAGAAAACTCAAGGGAGCCAAAGAACATCGAGATTGAGTGCTGGGCTTACAGAACCAGCCAGAACAACCACCATAATGCCTGGAAAACAAAGGAGGTAAGAGAGTCTATGCTCTCTGATTTGAGAGACACTTCAAGCTTAAGGGTCAAAGAGTGTGGACTCCACAGCTTTACTTCTGGTAATCTCAGGAAATTTATTTCATCTTGTTGTGCCTCCTTTTTCATGATTGAAAAATAAAGATAACATTGCCCACACGTGATGATTATGAGGATTAAAATGCAAACTATGGAAAGTGCCCGGCATATGGTACGAGCATAAAAAATTGGTTGTCTAATACGATTATTTATTATTACTATTATAAATAGAATAATATAACAAACAAAAGCAGACTCCTCTGGATGACACAAAGAACAAAACTGGGTCTGGCATCAATTTGTAGACACTAGTAATTGCTTACCCACTTACCCCCTGCAATACCTTAAATTGTGATTATAAAACTTTCTGCAGGTATGACTAGCTGCAGACACACGCAAGGACTTTCTAATCATAGTCCTTTTCATAATTTGGCACTATCCCCAGGTTTTGCTATATCATGCAATTCTACATTTCACAATATAGTAATCCATACATAGTATGTATATATAATAATCCAATGAAATGCTCAATGAAAAACAGGTTTATGGACAAATGGTTTTTGAAACACTCTCTACAATGTAGGTCACCTGTGGTTTGGGTTGTAAGCCAAAAATTGGTTCACTGAGTGGAAATGTATTGAAAAGTTATATGGGGCAGCTCCGGGATCACTGGGATGCCTCAGAGCTAGGATCTCAACCCAAAGCACCACTATATATTTAGCATGGCTGACCCCAACCACGACTATGCACTGACCAGTACGCATTGCCATTGGCTCCCTGATAATTATCCCTAGAGCCTATATGCTTCAGACTTTACCACTGGCACAGAAAGTATCTGTCCCTAGCTTCTGTTCTAATTCCAGAATTAATGCATCTGATTGGCTGAGTCACTTGCTTGTACATGTACGTATAAATTAAGTTTACATAATATTCTAATATTATATTGGCAAGGCAACCTGTTGGAAGTCACACACATAAACAAGTATCTGTTAGAGATACTCAGTGAGGTAAGGAACTTCAAAGTCCAGAATTTATTTTGGCAATTTGGCAGCTGTTACTAAGACTCTCTTTTTCTCTGCTTGTCAGGCTAACATTAGGTACTGACTAAGCATTAGCAAGTGACAATAACAAAGAAGCCACCCACTTCTACAAAACTGAAAAGTGAGTTCGAACAATGTTATTCTGCTGGCTTTGGTTACAGAACTCTAGAGATATTATTTCAGAGCCTACAAAAGTTACCAGCTCATCAAAAAAACAATGGTGACTCTTGTTTATTGAGAACCTACTATGTAGCATTCCCTGTAGAATATTAAGCACCTTACATGGAGTTCAGCATAGCTACTTCACGTTCTGTTAAAGAAGAAAAAACCAAGAGCCATCCATTAGGTTATGAACTCGCACAAAGCCACGCTCCATTCTAAGGCTTGCTACCTACCC
The DNA here is from genome assembly GCA_028534135.1 of Potos flavus. Taxonomy (NCBI): domain Eukaryota; kingdom Metazoa; phylum Chordata; class Mammalia; order Carnivora; family Procyonidae; genus Potos; species Potos flavus. The sequence continues at coordinate 20,016,531 of CM052898.1, forward strand.
CTGTGGCAATACCCTGTCATTTTTCCAAAAAATCTAAGAAGCATTTCAAAATTCCTGAAACAATCTGCACAACAGTTCAGTGAGAAGCTCTGGAATCTTATGATTTAAAAAAATTGGAGGACACAAAAAGTTATGATGATGAATCATAGAGGAAGCTTAGATAGTTCACTCACTGGTACAAGGAGAGGTACCATATTATTTTGTTATTTACTGTCAACAGCATACTGAAATGTTTTAGTAATCAAAGACAGTGTTACTAACAATCCATGGTGGGACTGGAGAGGCTAAAAATTACTGAGGATGCTGAACCCAAATAAAACCTCTCTGTGCTGAGAATTGCAGATAATACAAAAGGTATCCTGGTTTATTGGAAGAATATATCAGGTTATGGTCACAGATTATATCCTCTGTCTCATATTTATGAGAAATGTGCACAATGTACAGTTTAAACCAGGGACCTGAGTTCTCTTAGTTACAGCCAAAAGTTTTCTATACAAATAATTTCTCTCCTTTTCCCTGACTTGTTGCAGATGATGCCACTCTGCATGAAACACCATGGACACAAACAGACCACTGCCACCACCAGCTTCCTCTATCATTCATTGGCCAATTGTAATTCCTCCCTCAATTTTCAACTGCAGCATCACTTGCTTTGGAAGGCATTGCCTGACCATTTAAAATAAATTTAGGTGTCTTCACATAACTCTCCCCATATACTCTGTCCTTCCCATTTCTGAACCAACACCACACTTTTAACTTTTAATCAGTTTTTGGCTCCCCCTAGGATGGGTGGTCAAAGTTCAGGCACCATGTAGATCTTCTTCAGCAATAAATTCTCTATACCTCACCTATAATTAAAGATCAACAAATACTGAATAGATGGATGAATGGATGGATGGATGGATTTAATAGAATAGCAGCTATACAGGGATGCAAAATACATCACAGTCATATTGTTTATGTGGTTCAAATAACCAAACAAAAGCCCCCTGGTCTGACATGTCAAATGGGAAAAAGGAGACCTAAAGACAGACTCCTTCAAGAGACTAAGAAAGACTTCTCCCTAACTGAGCTCCAGGCAATGCCTAAACCTTTCTTCCATCTTGGCAACCACCAGTTCCCAGAACAAGTTGGCTTCTGATTGAGGCCATCATACTTCTCCTCTCCCTCACATTTTCCCAATGAGCAGTCATCTCCCGGTTGGGTGCATTTTGCCATGCTAGGAATGAAGACACACAGTGCACCACCAGAGACCAAGCTCAGAGAGAGGAATTTAACTGGTTCCCTCCCAAACACAAGGCAGCCGTCCATGTCTGTTGACAAACAGGGCTCTGTGGAATCTGGACTGTCCTCACCTCTTTGCATTTTATTTTTCAAAGGAATCTTTGTGACTAAATGAACATTTTGGAAACCAGAAATAGAGCATTCAAGTAGGTCAGTATGAATGATCCCATTTGAGGAGATTCCTTTGCTGGGAGGGCAAGACTTGTCAGCATTGTGGTGGGACCCCTGTTAACCACTGTCCCCATTTCGCACCACACCGACTAAATTATGCTTCTTGGATGGGAAAACATTTTCTCCAAAACCAAGATGGCACACAAATATGCTAGGAAATGGTATCCATGTTTGTCAAATAGACAGGGGACAAATTAAGAGAGGGACAACAAACCCAAAGGCCATCAAAGAAAAATAGTTGAAAAATGACAACCAGTAGTTGATTTGGCAGGATAACCATACTATTTCGGCTGACACTTTAACCCTGCAATTTATGTAAATCTCTCTCTCTCTTTTTTTCAGTCCACTGTTTCTTGGCACCTGCACCTTAGCTACTAATGCTTTTTTTGGGATCTCTCTGTAGTAACTAATCATGTCCCAGCCCCAGTAGTTGACTTTCTCTAAGAGTCTTTACCCCCTGAGTGACCATTTCTATGTTAAAATTTATTTGCAGTATTTCCTCTCCCCCAAATACCTTCTTAAAAGAATTCTATAAAATGTCACCTTTAAAGGCTAGAAGCTTCCAAATATACATGTTAATTCACCCGTATATTTTGGTATTATATTTTTAAATAACCTTATGTCAATAGTATTTAAAAAGATATCCATAGCAGCTTAGAATATGAAGAATGAAAAGTGATACATAGATTTATTTAAAGTTTTTGTATGTTCACTACATGTCAGTTATATTTACTAGGTCATATATACATATACATACAAAGGGTTGCATATAATCATATTTTTAGATTCAGATCAGCAAACATGCAAAAGTTTAACCTAGCCACTACTGGCCAGAGTGTGCTAAAACAGGCCCTCTCAAATCCTATTGGTGAGTGTCTAAATAGGCACAACTCATTTATAAGGTAATGTGGCAAAATTTTAATTGACTTACCCACCAATCCCACTGCTAGAAATTTGCCCAATGGATTTATTTACACAAGGACCTTAGTGTTTATGTAAAAGCACATCTGAGGTAGCATTATTTATGACTAAAAAATTTTTTAAAAAACACCCAAATGTCCAAATCCAGAATAAAGAGGAAATAAGAAAGGTAAAAAAGATCAGAAATCTTAGAGCTATGGCTTGGCTTGGGTAGGAGTGAGGGGTTTTTCATGGTAATAGGAACAGCAATAGTGGGGCAAGAGAAACACAGACCAGGCAGTAGGTGTGAAGTGGAATCTCACTGTCTATCATTATTAGGGAAGTATTGCTGCAATCTTATGCTTCTTATCATATTTGAGAAATTTAACTACAGAACTTTGAACTGCTTTGAAATTATTATTGCAGTTGCTAGACAGAGTTACCATGCAAAGAGTGGACCACGTAGGTCCAGGCCCTTTAAAAGGGGGGATAAAAAAAAAGGCACACGCGTGCACACACACAAACACACAGAGGTTTTAATATGCATGTATACCCAAGATTACAAACTCTTAATCCACAGACACATATGTAGTCTTCATACAAACTATGTGGGAAACCCTCTTACATCATTCTATGGGAGCCCCAGAGATACAAATAAAAATAAGAAGAATTTGTGCGCTCACTATGAGCCAGGCACAAGCTAAGGGCTTTACATGGCCACCAACACAATGGCCAGCAGGCCACCCAGAGAATTAACTCAACATATATTTCTTATCATCACCTCTTTCCGTGGCCTCTGGTGGGAAGGGAAATGCAACCTTTCCTTCTCTATTCCCTGTCTGTTCCTCTTGTATCCCATTAATCTCTCCTCAGACTATGTCTCATAATCACCAGATCTTTCCATTCTTCCACCTTCTCATCAGCCTTCCACCCTCTACCTAGGTTCTTGAGTAATATGTCTCTCTTGAGATTCAGCCCCTATTTCTGCACATCCCCTCTTTTTTTCCCATTTATTAGCTAGCTGCTCCAGGAGGAAACCTGAAATTATTAACGTGCTAATGAGGGGGGAAAAGCATTGTCTGACATCCAGAAGCTGGCCTGGCACTTGTAGCTAGACCAGATTAACCTCCTGTTGGACATAAATGACCTCACATCAGACAAATAACCAACATCAGACAAGCTTACTCTGACTATGATAAAGAGAGACAAGGGGCGCCTGGGTGGCTTAGTCATTGAGCATCTGCCTTCGGCTCAGGTCATGATCCCAGGGTTCTGGGATCCAGTCTCGCATCAGACTCCCTGCTCCGCGGGGAACCTGCTTCTCCCTCTCCCCTGCTTCTCCCTCTCCCCGCTTGTGTTCCCTCTCTCGCTGTCTCTCTCTCTGTGTCAAATAAATAAATAAAATCTTGAAAAAAAAAAAAAAGAGAGAGAGAGAGAGAGGGAGACAAAACAAGACCATGTTATAATTTTGCCTAAGCACAGATAATAATAAGATCACTATGCTACCAACAAAATACCAGACACCTTCTCTTGGCTAAAATGAGTGACTGTTGCTTATTTACCAATGACAATTTTATCTTTGTTCTAGTCTGCCCCCCTAGAAATAAGATTTATTGAGCTACTCAATCACAGAATTGCACCCACTTTCTCATGGCATCCAATCTAGAGCAAAACCCCCTTCCCTGGATCACCCATCCCAAGCTCAAATCCTATAATAAGTTTTTCTCTAACACCCTCATATTGAAACACACCAAGTTTCCCCATAGTGCCTATTCTCCCTTGCTGCAATGAATAATAAATCCAGTTATGTTCAACAAGTGTATTCCTGGTGGTCACTGGCTGGATGGCACTGACACTAATATCAAAGGAAACCAAGCTCTGTGTTCTGAAAGGAAATAAGGTATCATTCTATTGATGCTTCCAGCCCATCAACCACTGGGCAGACAGGCCCTGGCCTCTAACTCACTGGGCTCTGGCCAAAATTTCACCTCCTTGGATCCAGCAGTCTGCCTCCTCAAGCACTAGCATTTATGAAAAATGGAAACTATGCCTCACACAATTGCATCAACTGTTTATTGAACAACTACTGCAACTGAGATGCTTTCTACTATTTTTCAATGAAAATATATCACTATTTCAGCTACATTAATAGTTAGCAGGTAAAGTGCCTAAGATCCTAATCAAGAGATAATATTTGTAATTTGCTCCAAGATACAAATTACCTACCTACAAAAGATTTCATGCTCTGTATTTCACTTATGATTGTTCCCATGAGCAATTAAGTCTCACATGCTAAATTAGAGCAAATACCTCCAGCCCACATGCAAGAAGACTGTTTCTGTTTTGTTTAGTTTTAACTTCATCCTCTGCAAGATCCCTGGAAGTTTGTTTTGTTTACCGTCATTTCCCCAGCACCTGGCACCATGCTTAGAACATAATGGAGGCTCAAAATATTTCTAACATTTTGTAGTTATACAAAATTAAAAGTTCATGGGAAGTGGTTATTTTTTTAAGACAGAAAAGAGATGTGAAAAGGTGGAAGTCCGCAGGGATGAGAAGATAGCCTGAGGCACTGTGAGAATGTGAAAAGGGTCTCCATCCCACTCTCAGGCCACTCTCTCAGCTGGTAGTCAGGGAGAGTTTGCAAACAGTTCCACCTGGAGGTCCTAGGCTCACGGTTCTCTTCTCCATCCCAACTCCTCACATACCTTCTGGCAACTCCCATCTTCTTGTGGACACATCCAAATGCCCTGGCCTCTTATTCTTTGCCTCCTCATCTCCAAAAATCTTTCCATTTGTTCTATGGCAACATGCCTATGATTACTCTCCAGATCTTGTCAGCACCAAAAACTACCCCCTTTTAAAATCTTTATGGTAACATCCTGCTCCCTCCCACCCTCCATCTTCCTTGCTCAACTACTTCCACCTCATCCTAATCTCTAATCCATAGGACTCACCACTCTGTCATTAGCCCTCCATAGTCATTTCCCCACTTCTCCTGCTTAGATTCCAAATCACTCATAACACACCTATTTGCAAATACCTTCACATCCTTTGCTCCTCACATCCCATAGCATTCACCCCCATTCTTAATTTTCTATACATATAGGTATGTTTTGCTACAAGATATGTTTTCATAAACCAATGAGCTCAGATGTGATTGGTGAAAGGGGTAATGAATTCAGTGTTGGTTCATAAGCAATTTTTCTGAGATGATGACCAGTAAGAATACAGGAGTCAATTTACAACCTCCAGCAGGAAAGAAACAGCTCTCAGTTTGACTGAGGCCTTTTCAGGTCTATTTTTTAAAAATTAAAAAAACAAAAACAAAAACCCTCCTGCATCTGGCTCCCTACCCAGAGTCACACCCAACCCCTACATGGTGCTCAGGTTGTAGCAAGTTGTACTCTTTCCTATACCCTCCTTAACAGAAGCCCCACCAACTCAGCTGTATTTCCACTGCACAAATCAGCACTGCAAAATGTGCCTTTCCACCCTAGTCTTTTGTGTATTTTTATTTCCTGAGTCACCAGCAATACCAAGAGTTGGTGAGCAGGTGGCCCAGTTGGAATGTTCATACAATACTGGTGGGAGTATAAATTGATAAATAAATTGATAAAACCACTTTGGAAAACTATTGGGCAGTATCTACTAAACTACCTTGTGATCAAGCAAGTCTACTCAAGAGAAATGAACAAAGATGCCCACCATAAGATACATACAAGGATGCTCACAGCAGTTTGCTTATAATAAACAAATGCTGAAAACAACCAAAATGTCATCAACAACAGACTGGGTAAACAAGCATATTCATACAATGGAATATTACACAACAATGAAACAGAACAAACTACTAATAGGTACAACGATATGGAAGAATTGTACAGACATGATGATGACAGAAGAAGCTAAACACAAGAGCACATAAAATTTAAGTCCATTTACATGAGCTTTACTGACTGACAGAATAGGGATTACCTCAAGGGGACATAACTGACAGGGAGAGGCACAAGAGGTCTTCTGGAGGCAGGAAATATATCTTGATTTGAGCGGTGATTATATTGAGTGTAAACATTTTCCTCTTTTTATTTTAATTGTGGTAAAATACACATAACAAAAAATTTACCCTCTTAACCATTTTAAGTGTACAGTTCAGCGGCATTAAGTACATTCACATTACTGCGCCACCATCACCTCACTATCCATTTCCAGAACTTTTTTATCAACCCAAATTGAAATTCCAACTCATTAAACAAAAACTCTCAGACCCCCACGCCCTCAGCCCATGGCACCCACCATTCTACTTTCTGTCTCTGTGAACTGGACTATCCTAGGTACTTCATATAAGTAGAACCACATAGGAATTGTCTTTTTGTAACTGGTTCATGTCACTTAGCTCAGTGTCTTCAAGGTTTGTCCATGTTGTAGTATCAGTTGTCCCTTACTTTTTAAGGCTGAATAATACCCACTATGTATACTCCACATTTGTCTATCCATTCATCTGTCGATGGACACTTGTGTTGTTTCTACCTTTGTCTGTGAATAATGTGAATACTGCTGCTATGAACATGGTATACAAATATCTGTTTGAGTTCCTCCTTTTAATTCTTTTAGGTACATACATAAAGGGTACAAACATTTTTAAAAATCCATCAAACTATATGTTTAAGATGTGTACACCTGATTTGTGCACTATACATTATGAAAGTGTAAAAGAATCTAAACGTCAACAAAAAGAGGTCCCCTGAAACAGCCTCCAGCAAGACTTAGATGTCTGCTTGGGCTGTCTATGTTTTCCTGAGGTGGGGAAAAGAGACAACTACTGTTTTTTTCTAGTGCTTTGACTACAAATGTGCATAGGTATTGAAGGGTCTATATCAATCCTATTTTTCTCGTAAGCCCCAATACTTTTAATGTATGATTTTACAAAGTCTAATTTTCAAGGCTGTATATATTTGTTATATTACTTGACAATATGTGTAACATGTTTATGTAGCATATGTTTACCAAGTGCCTACCATGTGCCAGGGATTGTTTCCATTTTTTGAGGAGATAGCAGTGAACAAAACAGACCCAAAAAAGTCCCTGCCTTTCAGGAGTTCACATATTAATACACAGATAGACTATTTTAAATGGGACAATTGGTGGAGATACTCATGTATTGATTTATCACCAGTTCCCCAACTACACTATAAATTCCATGAGGGCAAGGTCTGTCCACTGTTCAGCCCCAAACATAGCATAAAACACACAGAAGTCACTTCTACTATTCTTAAAACCTTGGAAGACACACACTTCAGATTTTATGACTAAAGAAAGGTGGTTTCAGAGAAATGACAATAGCCTCCCAAGTGACACTGTTAGTATCATACTGAATAGAATTTGGGTCTCCTTGTCCTCCTCTAGAACTTTTTCAGTACAGGACAAACTATAAGAACTAAAGGCACTTGAGTATAATATTTAGGTACAAAGTCTGAAGTGGTTTGTCATTGCCAAAGAATCATCTAAGAAGAAAAACAAAAAATAATAATAACAATGTAAAACATTCAAGGAAGATGAGGCAGTCCTTGCCATTTCTCCAGAATATTCCTAACCTTATTATAATGCTTATTAATAACTTAAGCAGGACACATGATATTGAGACATCTCCCATGATAAATAGAAAATGAGAATAAGCTTCATCATTTTAAATAGTTCTTATCATATTGTTGAGCCTTACTTTT
>CM052898.1:20024708-20082600 GCA_028534135.1 Potos flavus
TATTTGTGATTTTTAAGCATCTTGTCGCTAAAGTAGGAAAAGAAAGGTGAACTAAAGATTATGTCAAAAAGGGGTGCCTGGGTGGCTCAGTGGGTTAAGCCTCTGCCTTCGGCTCAGGTCATGATCTCAGGGTTCTGGGATCGAGCCCCGCATCAGGCTCTCTGCTCAGCAGGGAGCCTGCTTCCCTCTCTCCCTTTGCCTGCCTCTCTGTCTACTTGTGATCTCTTTCTCTCTGTCAAATAAATAAATAAAATCTTTAAAAAAAAATTATGTCATAAAATTAAAATAGCCTGGGTGGCTCAGTCGGTTGTGTCGGACTCTTGACTTCGGCTCAGGACACGATCTCAGGTCCTGGGTCCCTGCTCAGTGGGGAGTCTGCTTGTCTCCCTCTCCCTCTGCCCCTCCCACTGCTCGCTCTCTCTGTGTGTCTCTCTCTCTCAAATAAATAAAAATGTTCTTTAAAAAAATTAAAATAGTACCAATGGCATTCAAATGTTCTTTACCAGTTCTCCCAGCATCTTCAGGACATGTACTACCTTTTACATCAATTATTGCAATAGTTTTTAGGCATATTTTACCCAAGTGATAAAAACAAGATTAAAATTTAGATAACAACATGTGTCGCTTGCTGACTAACGGCAAACCACTGGGACATGAGTTTTGTTTATCTTCTTTTAATCCTCAAGACAACCTTAAGAGGTAGGAACTATTACTAAACCCATTTTATAGATGTAGAAACTGAGGTTTAGGCATACTTAAGTTATTTGGAATTCAAATCAGGACAGTCTGATATCAGGGCTCATACCATTAAGCATCATACTACATACATATACTCTGAATTCAAATTCAAAGCTTTTTAAAGCATGGTGCTCTAATAATTTGACTGTCTCCTTCTGTATTAGGAAAAAAATTATTTTATTAAGGCTTCAAACTCCTTCATGCCCTGGCCCCATACCTATCTTTTAAGACCTGTCTCTCACACTTCAGCCATTGAACTGAACACTTTCCTCAATACATAACAGACTTTTCAAGCCCTTCACCTGTGTACACACTCTTCTCTTAGGAATGCCCCACCAATTAATCTGTTCCAGTCAAAAAACTCCATGAGAGTCTATGTGTAAAACTGGACACAATACATTATAAATTAAAGAGGTTGAGCTTGAGGTAATTATACAAGGGTTACAATTATGACACATTTATCTGCATTTGACATATTTCTCTATCTTTTTTGAAACACAGAGAACCAGGTCAGACCTGACAGGCTGAATTTTGCAGTCAATCACCACCATTAGCTGTTCTCTTCAAGAACAATATTATTCAAATTGCCAACAATGACCTCAGTAACAGACACATGGCCTTGTTACTGCATATCAGACCATTTCTCTCAGAGAATGCTTAAATAAGAAAGGGAAAATCATTCTAAATAAATTAACTCTTCACCCTAAAAATACCCTTTGGCCACACAAAATAAGCATTATACAATACACACCAGCAAAAAGTTTCTTTATAGAATATAAGATCAGACATATTCCTTAATTGTAAACCAAGACAACCAAAATAAGAAAAAAAAATTCTCTCTAATCTAGATACATGAGATTAAAAAGACTAGTTTCAGGATTATTTCCCAAATCAAGCAGGGTCTCTCTCAGAAGACTTTCTCCTAACAATCTAGAATGTCCCTCCTTTTATCTTTCGGGAAACATCCTCCCATGCTCCAATAACCTCCATTCCAGAGAAGCCATGTGCAATTATCAGCTTTATCAATGCTTGGGACTTTACACTTGTGCAACAAGTCACAATACCAAGCATTGATAAAATGCTCAACCATTGTATATTCTTGTCTCCTTTGTCATTGATTAATTGACCATATACACATAGGTTTATTTCTGGACTCTGTTCCGTTTCATTGATCTATGTGTCTATTTTTGTGCCAGTACCATACTGTTTTGATTACTACAGCTTTGTAGTATATCTTGAATCTGGAATTGTGATACCTCCAGCTTTGTTCTTCTTTCTCAGGATTGCTTTTTCTCTTTGGGGTCTTTTGTGGTTCCATACAAATGTTCATATTATTTGTCCTAGTTCTGTGAAAGAGTTTCTGGTATTTTAATAGGGATTGCATTCAATCTGTAGATTGCTTTGGGTAGTACAGACATTTTAACAATATTAATTCTCCCAATCCATAAGCACAGAATATCTTTCCATTTGTTTGTGTCATCTTCAATTTTTTTTATCAATGTTTTATAATTTTTAGGGTACAGGTCTTCCACCTCCTTGGCCAAGTTTATTCTTAGGTATCTTACTCTTTTTGGTGCAACAGTAAATGGAATTGTTTTCTTAATTTCCCTTTCTGCTACTTTGTTATTGGTGTATAGAAACACTATTGATTTCTGGGTATTAATTTTATATCCTGCAACTTTACTGAATTCATTAATTACTTCTAGTAGTTTTTTGATGGAATCTTCAAGGAATGTAACCAATGATATTGTAATAGCATTATATAATAACAGATGGTAGCTGTATTTGTGGTGAGCACAGCACAACATTTAGAGAAGCTGTATTGTTGTACACCTGAAACTAATGTAACATTGTATGTCGGCTACACTCAAATAAAACATTTTTTTAAAATACTCAACCAGCAACCCAAAGAAAAAAATGAAAGTGAAATGGCCAAGGCTATTTTTTATCACACATTGCAAGGAGGACCTCTACCCATCAGTAGTGAGCAGTGCCTACAACCAACATTTACAATGGACATAGGGGACAGATACTTGCAAAATGAGAGTGGTGAGGAGGCATTTAGGAATAAAATTTAGACTGGAGAATAAAACTGAAGTTTATTGATGAGACTGCAAAGAAAAGAAAGGAAGAAACATGCTGCCTGACAATGAGAGAAGGTAATCCAAAGACACACCAAAATAGGGTAATGCCTCATGGTTGTGAACATTGCTTTTCTGAATCACAGAATTACAGGTCTTAACTTTGGTAGCGGTCTTCAGTTTGAAACCTGGCTTACCAGCTCTGTGGCCTTGGGCACCTTACTTACTCTCCTTGATCTTCAACTCCCTCATTTATTTTTTTTTAATTTTTTTTTTTAAGATTTTATTTATTTATTTGACAGAGAGAGAGATCACAATTAGGCAGAGAGGCAGGCAGAGAGAGAGGGGGAAGCAGGCTCCCCGCTGAGCAGAGAGCCCAATGCGGGGCTCGATCCCAGGACCCTGAGATCATGACCCGAGCCGAAGGCAGAGGCTTTAACCCACTGAGTCACCCAGGTGCCCCTCAACTCCCTCATTTAAAACATAAAAATAATACCTCTTCCAAGGATCTGGGGATTGAGAGAACACTTAGAATGCTGATAGCACAGTGCCTGCCACATAGCAAATGCCAAAAATTATAGCTGCTGGGGCACCTGAGTGGCTCAGTGGGTTAAAGCCTCTTCCTTCAGCTCAGGTCATGATCTCAGAGTCCTGGGATCGAGGCCCGCATCGGGCTCCCTGCTCAGTGGGGAGCCTGCTTCCCCCTCTCTCTCTGCCTGCCTCTCTGCCTAATTGTGATCTCTCTCCCTCTGTCAAATAAATAAAATCTTTAAAAAAAAAAAATTATAGTTGCTGCTATCATCATTTGATTTTTACTATATGAAGACATTAAAACAAAGACTTGTCTGTGTAAAACTGTGCTGCCAACACAACATTTTGTGATGACGGAAATGTTCTATAGCTGTGCGGTTCAATGTGGTAGTTACTAGGCACATGTGGCTATTGAGCACTTGAAATATAGCTAGTCCAATGGAAGAACTGGATTTTTAATTTTACCTAACTCTGATTAATTTAAATGTAAACAGTCACACGTGGCTAGTGGCTACTGTATTGGATAGCATGAGTTTAGAATAACTATAATACCACTGTTCTTTGAAGGGAGAATGACCGAGCCCTATGGGTCTAAAATCCTAGCTCATAGACCAGTGCCAATCTGCCCTCAAATTTTCACTAGTCTACAGCAAAACAAACCAGAAAAGTTCAAGTCTATGAATTTTTCATAAAGCCAAATCCATTCCAACTAAAGGACTATTGCTCCTTCGAAATTGATTCTTCAATCTAAATTTTTTATGAAATGTAGTCATTCATTCAACAAATGTCTATTGTAAGTCCTCTCTATATGTCAGGCATTATTCTAGAGATACAGAATAAATAAAAGATTCTCTGCCTCACGGAGCTTACATTCTAGAGGAGGGAGAAAGACAATAAACACACACACACACACACACCCTACAAGGAAAAAGAAAGCAAGATTATAGAGAGTAGGGCAGGGGGAGGAAAAGGGTCAGAGAAGCTCTTTCCCCTACTGTACCATTTGAGTAAATATCTAAAGGAGGTGACAGTAACCATGTACTAAAGAAAGAAAGAACATTCCACGCATAGGACACAGCAAGTACAAAGATTGGGAAGCAAAAACAAATTTGGCAGATCCAAGAGAGAGTTTAGTGTGGCTGATGCAGGTAAGTTACAGAAGATAGGGATAGAGCATTTATCAGAACCAGTTCACATAGGGCCTAATAGGCCACTGTAAAGACTTTGGCTTTTTATTTCTTAATTAAAATTTTAATTTTGAAATAAATTTAGGTTTGTAGAATACTTTCAAAAATAGTTCAGAAAGTAATCTCTCAGCTAGTTTCCCTAAATGTTGAACATCTTACACAACTATGGTATACTTATCAAAACTAAGAAAGTAACATCTATACAATAGTATTCATTAAACCCTGGACTTTATTCAGATGTCGCCAGTTTTCCCACCGATGCCTTTTTTTCTTTTCCAAGATCCCATCCAGGATCCCACATTGTATGTAGATAAGTGTTTTTAGTCTCTTCCACTCTGTGACAATTTCTCAGTCCTTCCTTGTTCCTCGTGCACTTGCTCTTTTAAAGAGTATTGATCAAGTGTTTTGTAGATTGTCCCAATATAGATTTCTCTGATATTTTCCTCATGTTTAGCCTAGAATTATAAGTTTGGGGAAGAATACCACAGAGGTGGAGTGTCCTTGTCATCACGTCCTATCAGGTGGTATCATATCCACATGATTTATTACTAGTGAAGGACTCTGGCTTTTACTCTGAATGATATGGGAGCGATGGGAGAGTTTTGAGCAGAGGAGGGACATGTTCTCACTTTTAAAAGGAACATTCTGGAGCTGTGTAGAGAACAGGTGAGGCAAGAAGCATGGAGACCGGGGCGCCTGGGTGCCTCAGTGGTTTAAAGCCTCTGCCTTCGGCTCAGGTCATGATCTCAGGGTCCTGGGATCGAGCCCCACATCGGGCTCTCTGCTTGGCGGGGAGCCTGCTTCCCCCTCTCTCTCTGCCTGCCTCTCTGTCTACTTGTGATCTCTCTCTCTGTCAAATAAATAAATAAAATTTAAAAAAAAAAAAAAAAAAGAAGCATGGAGACCAATCCGGAAACTCTTGAATTGGATTCAGGTGAGAGGTGACCATGGTATTTTAGGCTAAAATAGTGGCAGGTGAGGTGGTAAGAAAGGGATGCACTCCAGACATATGCTGAAAGTAGAACCAACAAGATTTGCTCATGAACTGGATGTGAGATGTGAGAGAGAGGCCAAAAGATAAGGACAAGGTTTTTGTACTGCACATCAGGTGGGAAATACTGAAAGAAGACCAGGGAATGGAGGGAACTAAGAATCTAGGCTGGACTCACTGCATTTGCAATGCCTACTAGACATACAAGCAGAGAGGTGGAGTAGTGATTGAACAGATGATTCTAGAATTCAAAGGTGAGGTTGAGGTCAAAGATATAAATTTGAAAATCATCAATATACAGATGGTATCTAGAATCATAAACAGGATGAGATCATGGGACTGAATGCTCAGAAAAGAAAAAATTTGAGGTTGAAAATGATAACGGTAGCTGATGATAGCTCTGATTTTTTTTGTTCAATTTCCTAAATTGGAAAAGTTAAAAGCTAGCAACCCCATAGTGACCATCAAAGGCTTGGTGGTATACATGTGAATAAATATACACATATTTGCTTATTTTAGTGTATCTAGTTCTTTACTCTAAAGTTCTGAGAACCTTGAGTCTAAATAATATCTCCAGCTCCCTTTGCTATCCTTAGCAATTTTTCAAAGATTTTCCTGGAAAGAAGCCTTTTCTTGGACTGGAAGTTTATACTCTGGAGAGGAGAGGGGAGGCATGATTTTAAGGAGTTTCAAGAGCATGGATCCTCTGACAGCAAAGAGGTCCAGAAAGCAGTAATTACTTGGTGCTGTCTCGTGGCCCAGTGACACTGGTGAAGCAAACACATGGTAGTTAAGAGCAGAGACTTTAGAACGGGCGTGGATGTGCCCCAGCTCAGCCACTTATTAGCTACAGAACCCTGAATGAGTGGCTCCCAAGCTTCTCAGCACAAGTTCTTCTTCTAATGCACTGAAGCCCTATGCACAGTGCTATGCCCAAGATTCTTGGCCAGCTGCAATTTTAATGCAATGCTATCCAACATGGAACAAAAATAAATCTTCCTACAAGCAAATCTCTTTCAATTAGGGAAGGAGGTGTGAGAGGACTAATTAATGTCACTAGCAAACATTTATAATAATTTGTTCAAATGCCTGTATTCTACCAGCTGCCTTCCTAATAAAGAATAAAGCCTTTCTTTCAGATATAGCATTGAGATTTGCAATTCTCAGATTCAAAATAAATAAACAAACAAACAAACAAAATCCCAGGATGATGACCTTCTTAGAGGAAGCTCAGAAAAGGAGCTAAAGAGAAAACCAAGGCTTATTCCAGGTCTTACATAACAAGTACATACAGGAGGCAGGGCAATTACAAAGATTTTTTTCCTCCATCTTCTTAAGCAGTGGCTATCAAGCTTTAAGTGTACGTAAATCAGAATCAACTGGATGACTTGTTAAAACGTAGATTGCTGGGCCCTACCTCAGAGTTTCTGACTCAGTAGGTCTGGGGTGGGCCCTGCAACTTTGGATTTCCAACAAGTTCCTAAGTGATGCTGATGCTGCTTGCCGGAGGAACACACTTTGATAACCACTGCCCTAAAGAATGCCTATAATGTCAAAGCCATAGCTGAGATCTGTATGGATACTAATCTCTTTTATTTATTTCCAGCAGGGTAATGATTGATAGCCAGTGATGCCTGCAAGATTTTAGCATATGATTTGCAAATCCAGCCCTAGATATTTACTGTATGAATCATTTTCCAACCATCCAGAACTTCCAGGAATTCATGGACACCAAACCACACACTTCTAAAAGCCTTCCCTAAAAGGAAAGCTTAAAAGAAGCCCAGAGGATGTGAAGTAAAGACATTCAACAATAAATTCAACAATTACTTCATAGCAATATTATCAAACCCTGACATAACCAAAGGCCATATGAAATATACTAGAAATTGACTACACAGCAAAATCTAAGTAATTCAGGAAAAAGTAAGATGACCCAGCCAAACTGTAGGGAAAAAATTTTTTTAAGTAAATCTTAGAACTTCTTTTAAAAACTATACCACAACTGAGGACTGATAGGAAAAAGGAGGAAAATTCAGTTAAAATTGCTCCACCTTATAAAATACAAATAGGGCGCCCGGGTGGCTCAGTGGGTTAAAGCCTCTGCCTTGGGCTCAGGTCATGATCACAGGGTCCTGAGATCTAGCCCTGCATCGGGCTCTCTGCTCAGCGGGGAGCCTGCTTCCCCCTCTCTCTGCCTGCCTCTCTGCCTACTTGTGATCTCTGTCAAGTAAATAAATAAAATCTTTAAAAAAAATAAATAAATAAAATAAAAATAAAAATTCAGAATTATATCACCTTATCAAAAAGATTTGCATTCACAATTCAATGATTAAATATTTGTTGAAAGTATACTTTGGGCAAGGCACTATTGGAATGAAATATACCCGTCATGGACTCAAGGATGTCCACAGCATGAGCTGATAAGTATTGTATTGGAAAATAAATATCGTACTGAACACAGAGGGAAAACAGACCATACACTGGGGAAGTTAGTTTTGAGATGGACCTGTAAGAATGGAAGGGCATACTAGGTGAGAGCATGGCAAACACCAAGTTCTAGAAGCAGAAATAGCTCAGAGAATATTGGTGAAAGCTTGTAAAATGTGCCAACAGTAGAAAAGGCCCTTGGGATTATAGTGAAGGGTCAGACTATAAAAGTGGGGGTGGGAAGGCATGACCTTGTGAGATCCCCCAAAGGTAGCCTATAAGATTTTGGCCTTTGCATCACATTTAATAGCACTAAATGAATAAAGCTTTATCCTAGACAGGAACCAGAGCATCCCTGTCAGAATGCAAAGTGTAGGCATAAATAAATAATATCTGGTATTAGCCAGATGTCAAGTATAAAACCTTTCTTGAGGTTCACACAAAATGGTAGAACAGGTAGCAACAGAAATCACATTTTTTATTGCAAATATTCTTACTCTTTCCCCATAATTAGGCACTAGGCAAGAGTCCTCGGAGGATCCCCAGATGAGACTCTCTGGCCTAAGTTACAGGGGATTTTAATATGGTGCCCCCTATTGGAAATCACTGCCAAAAACCAGCAAACTGCTCAACATTATCCAATACTGGTGGGAAAGGCAATGAAAACTTAAACATAGGCTTAAGAAATCATGGCTTCCACCCAGGAAACCATGTTGTCGAGTTCCACGGCATATACCTTTGTTGCCACTTTGTGGCCTGCTTGCACATGGGTCTCTTCAGAGGTGTGAACCATGTATGCTGTGGCAGTAGGAAGAAGGAAACAGGTGGGGTGGAAACAAACAAGCTTGTTTACAGAGGCCAACGTACAAAACAACCACACCTGTTTAAGATTATTTATCTACAAGTTTTATTCTAGTATCAAATGAACATAAAGGGCCAAGGAAAAAATAAAGTATATTCTAATGAGGTTCTCAAGGGGCCATCTTCATGGCCACCACCTGGTCCAGGCTACCACCACTCTGGCTCACCTTGAGACTACAATATCCTCCTAGTGCCCAGTTTGCTTGGGTCAGCCCTTGTTGATATTGTCCCAGCAAGTATTAAAAGCACTTCCTCTCACTCCTAGAAATGTCCCAGTTTGGATGAAGTATGGTCACTTCTCATTTATTCCCAGCTCACTTCAATTCTTTCTCCCCATCACAGGCAAAATGATACTACACTACTACAGCCCTTGATTCCTTCCAGCTTAAAAACCTTCCTTGGCTTCTACTGTGTTGACGTCCAAGGCCTACCCTGCTAGGCTCATTCCTGCACCTCCCTTCTACCCACTCCAAAATTCTTTTGTTCCCCAAGGACACTGGAGACTTCTGCCTGGGATCCTCAGGCATGCTGTTCCTGCTTCCAGGAATCCTCTTCCCCATCATTTCCCTTTCCTTGCCAATTCTCACTCAGTGTTTGGAGCTCAATCAAAAAAACCACTTCCTCTGAAAAGCCCTCCCTGATTATCTATTCAGATTACTCACTTCCACTTCTATTTATAACACTATATGACTAAATACTTGCATGTCTTGTTGTTTAATGTCTGTCTCCGTGGAACACAGGTCTCTGAGGGCAGGGACTATGATGGAGTTTGCTCCCCACTGAATCCCCAAGTGCCTCGAACAGTGTCCTCCATATGGCAGGTGCTTAGTTAATACTACTGGATAAATGAATTCACTTATCAGATCATAAGTCACAGTTATTGGTGTGGAAAATAAAGCTTTCACTTGTAAACAGCCTGCATTTTGTTCACTGGTATAGTAATTTCCCATTGCTACTACTACAAATTCCTACAAATATAATGACTAAAAAAATGATACAAATTTTCTATACTATACTTCTAGAGGTAAGAAATCCAAAATGGACCTCACTGGTTAAAGGAAGGTGTCAGCAGAACCACATTTCATCTAAAGACTCTGAGTGAGAATGCCTTCCTTTGCCTTTTCCAGCTTCTAGAGGCTACCTGAATTCCTAGGCTCATGGGCACATTCCATCTTCAAAGCCAGCAATCACGTTACTCTGAGCTCTTCTTCCATCAGACCATCTCCTCTGACTCTTAACTCTCCTGCCTCCTTGTGATTACAGTGGGCTCACCCAGATAATCCAGGATAATCACCCCATCCCAAGATCCTTATTCAACCATACCTGCAAGATCCTTTTGCCATGTAAGGCAACAGTCACAGGTTTCAGGGATTAGGATGTCCACATCTTGAGGGCAGGGGGCATTAATCAGCCTATAATTGGCTTTAAATGTACCTCTTTCCTTGTAAGAATATTAATAACAAAAACAATAACAGGAATGAGTCTATTACAGCTCTACATCTTAGAGAATCATTATGAAAAGTCATCTATAGGCAAAGAAAAGAGTAGCAGCATGAAAATAAACACAATTTGCTCTCTTGGAATAATTTCTCATCTCAAACGATTTGCTCAATTTAAAACAATTGGCTTAATAGCCAAATGTGGAATGAAGGAAAATAGCACACACGACTGAAGAGGATACCTTCCTTTGAGTGGGCTTTTTTATAAACTCAACTGGATAACTGGATAGCAGATAATTTAATTCAGTTAAACTTCCTAAGTTTTATACCAACACTCTACAAATGCAATTCCATGAGATAGACTATTACTATCATCAAGGGTCTTGACCCATGGTTCTTAATAAATTTCAGACCATGAACCCTGGAATTTCTAGGATATTCAGGTAGTTTGAGATATGAAGACAGAATAGTTTCAGTTGGGATACGGATGCCATGACACATAGCAGCAGCAGCATTTTCTCTATAGTCTTGAAACAATTGATTCTTCCTGTTGTCCTTTAGAGTTTAGAGTGGAATAAGTACTTTCACAAAGAGCCTCCCCTGTCCGGAATCCTTTGGTCTATTCCACTCTTCCCCTCTTCTCAAGCAACAAGGTGTACTCAAGTCACATACTGTGTTCTACTAAGATCTGATCTCTTTCCCTAAACCCACTGCCATGTAGTGAGTTATATCCAGAAGACTTTCTCCCATCCAAACAATTGCTTATCCATGCAGAAAAGCAAGCTGGACTTCATCCAGAGACCACATTGCCTGTCTTTTATTTCTTAGGTTTGGCTTTTTTCCTTCTCTTTTAATTTATTTTTACCTTATGCAACCAAAAATCATTCAACAAATATCACTGAGTGCCTATTCAATACCAAACTGAATACTGAGTCATAATAGTGAACAAGATAGGTATGGACCCTGTCTACATGGAGTTTACAGTCTACTGGGGAGACAAAATTAAGCAAAAACTATACTAACAGTTGTAATAATAATACTTGCCATGGAGAAATCACAGAAGTCACAAAATGGCTACACATGGGCAAACTCTGACCAAGAATTTTGGACAGCTGCCAACATTTTTTTTTAAATAAGGAAATTTCACAATAAAATAAGGATTTTCTGTTATACTTCTTAAAAATTAGCTAGAGCTGAGCAGCAGCTATCCTTTTTTGATAAGGTACATGGTTTCTGGTTTTCCACCGTTCCCAGTACTCCTTTCTGTCTCCCTGATACTGAGCCCAAGTTCTAGTCACTGTCATATTTATGCTTTTTTTTCCCTATAGATCTGCCTGTGCTAGTCTATTATAGTAGCCACTAGCTACATGTAATTATTTAAATTTAAATTTAAATTAATTGAAAACTAAATAATACCTAAAAGTCTAGGTCTTCAGTTGCACTAGCCACATTAAGTACTCAAAAGCCACATGTGGCTAGTAGCTACCATAATAAACTAGGCAGATATAGAACACATCCATCATCACAGAAGATTCTGCTATCAACAGTCCATTTCATCCTTGGCTCCAACAGGCATAGCAATTTGCAAGCCCTGCTGTAGGATGATATGAAATTATTTAAAGAGGAGAACTGGGGCACCTGGGTGGCACAGTCAGTTAAGCATCCAACTCTTGGTTTCGGCTCGGGTCATGATCTCGGGGTCATTAGATCGTGCCCCATGCTGGGCACTGCACTCAGCGTGGAGTATTCTCGAGACTCTCTCTCCCTCTGCCCTTCCCCCCATACCCCCAAATAAATAAATCTTTTAAAAAAGGAAAAAGAGGAGAACCAAACTGGATCTAAGAATTCAAGAAAGCCTCCCCAGTGGAAGTGACCACAAAGCTGGGATCTGAAAAATGTACCAACATTGTTGTCTGAAGGTGGAAGAAAAGTGATCTGGGCAGAGAGGACAATGTATAAGGAAATGTAAGGTGGGCATTTATCCTTATAGAAATCTTTCCAGATGATCTCAGCTCACTTCATGTCTCCATACTAAAAAATATCTTTGGTTAGCACATATCTAAGCAATAGAGGGCCGTATATAAATTCAGAGCCTCAGATAATATTGCCATACTTTTTTTTCCCCAAGTAACACTTGAGAAACCAACCTCATCTGAAGAGCACATACCCAGAAAATCAAATTTTCTTCTTCTCTGTTTCAGGATGATAGTTTCCAATCCTGAGACTATCAAGGCCCTAAATGTGAAGGTCATCTGCTGAGCAGGCTGTTTCCAGGGGAACAGCAAATGTTCTTCTCGAGTGGATTGCACCGTGATGCTTTTCTGTTCTAAAGGACAGTGACTTCTCTATAGAGGAAGGCATCCTCAATTTTCTTAGAACTTCCATCTTGCATTTTTTTAAGAATTTGCATTGAGAAAAATGATGTGCTTTGGGAGTCGTTTTAGATCTCCCACTGCTGAAAGCCAAGTTTTGCCAATAGCTTCTCAAGCGCTAGGGTTTATTTATTATTTGAGGAATTTCTGGACCCTTGGCTGATAAGAATATAGAAGCAGTTCTGATCTTTCCACTAAGAGAGACCTTGCCTTTCTGGTTCCATGCAACCAACCTCTACTAAATAACAACTTGTCCAAAGTTTCATTAGTTCTTTTGGGAACACGGAGAAAAACAGATGACTAAGCACTGTCCTGAAAAGCTCACAGCCCAGGGGCAAAGCCAGACATGTAAACAAGCATAATCCCTCCAATCAATGAAAAAAATAGACATACATTACAGGTGTTAAATGAACAACCAACACACACGTTGGTAAAAACATGAAGGCGAGTCAACATACGAAACCTACCTACAGGGGAACAATCTCTCAGACAGTTCTTCCACTGGTCCTCTCACAGAACATCCAGGTGCAGTTATTTGAGGAAAAACAAACCCGACCTGTCACTCCCCAGTGTAAGCCCTTCTGCCCACTTGCTTCTCCCAGATCCTTCAGACCAACAGAATTTAAGACTTTATTCCCCTCAACAGACCCCCAAACCCACAAAATACCTGCCTGTGCCTAACGCTACATTTCATACTTCATTAACCTGGTATTTTTCCAGCGTCAGTGGGGATCTCCATCACCCCACCAGATGACGGCATCACCCTTCCTGGACTCCATATGTGTTTATTGCAAGAAGAAATATAAAATCCTCCAAACTCGAGCCCTTCCAGTTGGCCTGTCTAATACTTGCTTGTACTTTCATCTTTACTGTGAAGCAACCTTGTTAAAAAATTTATTTTTCAGGTGCCACCATGGATAAATCGGCCTTTTGATCAAGGAGAAAGCATACGTGAAATTGAGAAAGGACACGTTTTCCTTTTTCTGGGAAGGATTTGGGGATGTCAGTCACTGTAAAAATCTTTTCTTGGGAATGCCGTCCACATCTGCAAACTGTTCCTATAAGTTCTATGCAGAAATCCATTTCAGTATATAGCTTTGCTCCATGATAAGCAATCTTCCCTGGAAAACGCCAACCCTGGCCTCCTCAGCTGAACTATAAAGTCATGTTGCTTTTTTTTCTTCTATGACAGGACAGAAGGAAGTGATTCACACACCTGAATTCCCTGAAATGGAAAATTTCTCACAGGAGAGTGTTTTGATAGCCTTTCTTTCTTTCGAAGTCACGATGTACGTGTGAGTTTTTAAAGGTTCCTTAACAGAGAAAGAAAACTTGAGACGGGGTAATGATAATGTGAATAATACATTATTTAAATGATTTCTGTCTTTTTCTGTCTTTCCATTTTTCCTCTTTTTTGTACTTTATCAGAAGCAAGCATGTTTGTAAGTCATAAGGTAGATGGAACAAATTTGTAGTTTCTGAAGAAGATCATAATGCCTGCACCACTAGTTAGCTGTGTAATGTTGTCCAAGCCCCTAGACCTTTCTTAGACCTAGGAGACAGGGGCCCTTTTCCTGGGCCACACACTAGAGGGCTCCACACAGGACAAACTCCAAAATGCAATTTTTTTCTTCTCAATATTATAAAGAGGTTTTGTTTGTTTTTTTATTTGGTAACTGCCCAAGCCCACAGGAGGATCCCTTAGCTGAACTTGGCCCCCAGGCCAAAGGATACTGAGATGAGAGCCCCTGAGAGGATGAACCACAGACTCTGCCCTTGGAAACCAAGGACAAAATAAGTGTCTCAAAGATAACTCTGTTCCCTCCATTCCCCTTGCTCAGAGGATATAATCTGAGAGGCACTTAGAAACCCCTGGAAGGCCTGAGTCAGACAAGTAAGGCCTGGAGGTGGAATAGCTGCCCAACACACCTCCCTGGAGAGGTCAAGCAGGTCATCCCCATTTGGGGATCAGAGGGCCCAGGAGCCTCAGGCCTGACCCCAGCTCTTACCCTATCCTGCTCTTGCAGATCCACAGGGCAGCCCTGGAGGGACTGAGGTCCCTGCTGCCTCCAAGCACGGGGATGCAGCCCTCAGGACAGAAAGCAGGCAGAGCTTGATTAGACCTTTACCATATTCAGACATTTGGTCTGTGGGTCTCAATTAGCATTTGCCCTGGCCCCACAAAGGGTAGGGGCTGCCTGACTCTGGTTCCTGTGTAAAAATAAGAGGACTCAACTAAATTGCTCTTCGGTTTGGGCCTGTTCTAAAAACTCATTACATTTTTCACTTAAGTACTTTAAGATAAAGCAAGGTAAAAAAAGGCAATTCAAGATGTCAGGAAAAAAAAAATAATAAAATTTATTTTTCCAGAGTTATTTCAAGAAAAAATCTTTGAATGAATTGCAGCTTCTGGCTTGCCCTTTCCTACCTCTCAGGTTGCATGCCTTATGAAAAGAATGTCATTAAGTAAAACTAGGTTGAAATATCTTGGAATACACACACACACACACACACACACACACACACACAATACCACAAATACCACACTGTAAAATTCTCCATGTGGTATAAGAATCACAGTTTATCTCTCTCTAATGACCAACTGGCAATTAATATTTAACCACCTTTTTGCACTGAAGACCTTTTCTAAAATACACAAGAGGGAAAAACTATGTAGAGATTATTTCAAGACTCAGCATTCAAACAATAACTTTAAAGAGGACAAATAAATGAAAGCCATGCCAAAAGGAGCCAAAGACCACTAAAACTGAAGAGTATTTACTATCATTACTTAGGAGGATTAACTTAGAAATATTTAGAGATGTCAGTTGTGAAATACTAATCTGAATTTTAATTTTTCTGATTTTTTATACTAATTACAAAGACAGATGTGCTTACTATGCACGCTGACTAAACTATAAGCACAGTGTAAGAAACAGCTTTCCTCTTCTGATAGGGGGCATAAATAATGTTTCTATATTATGTTGTGTTCCCGTATATCACGAAACTGGTTGAAATGTATCTCTAGCTACCGTAAATCACAAATACAGTTAAGCGGAACCTCCTCCTTAAAAGTAGAAAATAAGCACACAGCAATAAAATCCAGAGTTACACATGATTTGAGTGTGAGTTTCTTCATAGTCCATTTTAATTGATTTATACAGACAGGAAAGAGGGGGAACATTAAACCTTTTACAAACCTTCCCAAGCTCTCCTAATTAGGCCAGTCCTGCATAAAGAACTTCGTAGTTTTAGAGAATCTGAGAGCAATGAAATAAAAATGAGATAAATTGGGGAAAAACACATATATTCCAACACCTGTTCTCAAATTCTGTGCTTCTAACGAAGAGAATGTTATAGGTAATAGACACAGCGGGCTATGACCAGGTTCCTCACTAGACCACAGAATGGTATTTCTGAAATTTTGGTCCATATTTTAGGTTTATGAAGAGAATCTGTGAAACAAGTCAAAGTTATCAAAGAGCACAGGAAAAGCTGTGCTTGACATGAGAAGTTTATTTAATAGAACGTTAACTAAGACATGTGAAGTAGCCAATCTCTTTCAGGACTTAAAAGTATTAGCTTAAAAAATGCATTTCCAATCTTTATTTAAAATGCTCTCAGAATCTTTGTGTCTAATAAGTTGCTGAGTAAACATAAAAGTAAAACCTAAAATATATATAGTAAATGACCCTGTTTTAGAAAACACTAAAAAGCAGTGCTAAAGCAGCTACACATTTCTTCTGAACCCAAGCCACCAACAATTATAAGGAACATCTGAATTCATACCTTCAAAGAAGAGGAAAATCTTATAATAACACCATCAACTGTGAGATGCATCCCAATTTCAGAGATGCTAACATGTAAAATAAGTGATTAAAATATGGAAAATACATCCAGCTCTTATACTGGAAAAAGTGAGAAGGAACATTTGTCTATAATGACCATTTAGCAAATGTTTGTAAAATACATGAAAAAATTAATAACTTCAAAAACAACTTTCTTGATAGGAAAGTGGAACAAAGAACAGTTCTATATATGTGATCACAGAGACAAATAGGTAACCTTCTGTCATCAAGCCTCTCCCCTACTACCCTGGCCAGCCTTCCCTTCCACCTCAGCTCCTACAATGTTGACAGTAAAAAGCACACACTTGAACAACTAGTTTTATATGCATACACATATACACATATATATACACTCACCCAAGCTCTAGACCAGGGGTCGGTCAGCAAACTGTGACACACAAGCTAAACCAGGCCACCAGTTTTGTTGATAAAGTTTTATTTGAACACAGTCATGCTTACTTATTTATGTATCGTCTATGGCTGCTACAACCACACTACAATGGCAGAACTGAGTAACTAAAAGAGACTGAATGGCCGGCAAAGCCTAAAATATTTATCATCTGTGCCTATAAGAAAAAATTTGCTTTGCCACACACTAGAACATAAGGGCCTAGAGGACAGGGGCTATATTATAAACTGGTCTTACTCTCCCAGTACCCTCTAGCACCAAGTGAAAAACAGTTAATGTATGCTTAGTGTCAGAGATTTTAGAAATCTAAGGGGAGCATACCTCTAAATCAAGCTAAAAGGTCTTCTAAAGGCTAATTTCCATCTCTAGAGGAAACTCTTTGCCCTCCATTTTACCCTTCTTTTACAAGTTAAGATCTAGTCTATAAATCAGTCCCACATTATCTATATGACTAATAGAGTAACTCCATTTACCTCCTTGATTAAGTTCATTACACAGACACTTTGAGGACCATCGATTGCCTTTCACACAACAAACAACATATAACGAAAAAGCATTAACCACCTAACAGCAAGTCAAGGCATCAGTCATTTCCGAGACATCTGTTGAGCATGCTCTCTATACTACTCTAGATAAGGAACTACCAAATAGAATTAGACACAACCCTACCCTCAGGGAGCTAAAAGTCTACTGAGACTTCATCTCCTTAGTTTTATTTCAAAGTAAACACATTGTAATAGCATGATAGTAAACAGAACCTCAAGTTGATGACAAGGAGAAGACCCACTGAGTTATTTAATCAGAACTTGGGTACAATGTGCAAAAGTTCTCTGGCAGATAAAAGAATGTACAGTCATGGCTTCTTACCTTGAGCTGTATACAATACAAGGACAAGGGTATTGCTGTGACCAGATCCAACAAAAGGAAAATGGAAGAAGAACACAATCCTCTGGGCCCCTCAAGAGGGAGAGATTAATTCTGATAGAACTGGGTTGAAAAAGAAATAAGAAAAGATCTTCTGAAGAAAGTTTTTGAGTAGATTTTAAAAGAGAAGATATATTTCTGTAAGAAAATCTTTTGGGATGAGGGAGGAATAAAGGCACAAAGATAAGGTGGCACAGTGCCTAGTATGTCTGTACTTGGTTGACAAAGAGAGCTATTATTATGTATTAATCAAATGTTTCTTTATTGAGTGCCCATTCTGTGCTAAGTGATATATCTGGGAGCAAAACAAGTTCTCTTTAGAGGCAAAAAAAAAAAAAAAAAAAAAAAAAAACCTGCCCCTAAAGTTGGCTTCATATTATCATCACTCTGGTATAAGGAGAGCACACCGGGGGTTAGGAATATGGTGGAAGACAAAGTTCAACAGATAGGTTGGAGACCACTGTGAAATACCTGGGATCCCATGTCGAAGAGGTTGGATTCTATTTTAAAGAATATAAGATTTTTTTAATATTTATATAATAAGGGAAGCCTGGGTGGCTCAGTGGGTTAAGCCTCTGCCTTCTGCTCAGGTCATGATCTCAGGGTCCTGGGATCAAGCCCCGCATAGGACTTCCTGTTCAGCGTGGTATCCATTTCTCCCCCTCAGACTGCCCCTCTCCCCTACTTGTGCTCTCCAACACGCGAGCGCTCTCTATCTCAAATAAAATCTTTTCAAAAATTTATTTAAAAACATATAATAAATTAAATAAATATATACTTAATACATTATAAGTGCTGCATATGTTCTAGGGCATTAGAGATTATTCTAACACTAGATTAGTCTTCTAAACCAATTGTATTCATAGCAAAGTACATAGCAGAATGTGAATTCAACTCATAAGAAAAATACCACTACTCATTCTCAAATGTTTGAACTTGATTGTTTTAAGATATACAGAAGGGACCTAGTATATGTTAGTACACAGCCAATGTACTGCTGGCTATGAATTAGAGGTTATTTCCAAATAACCTTAATTTAGTACTCCACATAATTTACCAGCCATATATTCATGTGTGTGCACATTTGTGTGTATTAATGAACACATTACCTTTAGTTTTATTTTAAAAGCGACAAAAGTTCCTCCACTACCTGAATGCTTCTTTATAAGATAGCTCCAGAAGTAGCAGGAAGAACATGCCTTTTAGCAGCTTAATCTCTCAATAGCATCCCCATGGCTTTCTCAAGCTTATTTCACCATTGTCTTATATCCTATTTCCTAAAAGCAAACCTCCCTTACGGTTTCTGAGTGGCATTTCTTCCCTAGCTATCACAGTAAATCTATTCCCTAGAGTCTTTTTTTTTTTTTTTAAGATTTTATTTATTTATTTGAGAGAGAGAGAGACAGTGAGAGAGCACAAGCAGGCAGAGTGGCAGAGGGAAAAGGGAAGTAGACTCCCCACTGAGCAGGGACCCTGAAGTGAGGCTTGATCCCAGGATCCTGGGATCACAACCTGAGCCAAAGACAGATGCTTAACCAATGGAGCCACCCAGGTGCCCCTATTCCCTAGATTCTTAAATGAAACATTTATCTTCATGAATTGCCTTTCCTTAATACACCAGGGTAATTTAATATTTCAACTCTTCTTGGCTAATTTATCTTCACTTACTTGTGCATATTAGGCTCTAAATTAAGGTTTCTCAACCTTGACACCATTGACGTTGGAGTTCAAATGATTCTGTGTTGTGGGAGCTGCCCTGTGTATTGTAGGACATTTAACAGTATCCCTAGCCTATACCCACTAAATGCCAGTAGTACACGCACACCCACACCTGCCACATTGTGATAACCAATACTATCTCCAGTCATTGCCAAATCCTCCTGGGAGGCAGAATCACTCCCTATTAATAGCTACTGCTCTAAATTTATTATTTCCATTTGATATACTAAGAGGTAATATATATTCAGGTTTACAATTGTCCATCCACTATTCCAATCATGTTTATAAGTTAACTCACTCAGTCCTCACAATATCCTATTTTAAAGATGAGGAAATACTCACAGAAGATAAGTGGCTTGTCTAAGGCCACAATGTTACTAAGTGGTAGAACCTTTTATTGAACCTGTGTCCACTGATGTCAGATCCTTAGCTCTTAACTACTACTGCACCATTTTGCCTTTCTGGAAATGCACAAAATTGACAGGAGTAGGCCAGGTAGAGTCTCTCTCCATGACTTCCCTATTTTATGATCCAGAGCCATTCAAGAGATCTACCACACATTTAAGAATATATCATTTGCATAGCAGGAGCTCTTGCATCTTCCCAGGAGTAAAAATTCAATGACAACTGGTATGGCTTGGGCATGGACCAATCCCACAGATGTGGCTCATAAATAACCTATATGAGTATGACTAGCCATCTGATGTCTACAAGATGAATGTGAGCTCTACATTTTCCTCAACCGAAGTTTTGTTTTGCCCAAGCAGGCACTGTCTTAGTCATGAGCATGCATTCAGAGAGCACCTGCCCAGTGTAGAGCACTAAAAAAATGGGCATAAGTAACAGTGCCTGGGTGGTGCAGTCAGTTAAGTGTCCAACTCCTGGTTTCGGCTCAGCTGATGATCTCAGGGTCGTTAAATCGAGCCCCACATTGGGCTCCATGCTGAGTGTAGAGTCTGCCTAAGGCTCTCTCCCTCGCCCTCTGCCCCTCCCTCACCCCGCACTCTCTCTCTAAAATAAATAAATAAATCCTTAGGAAAAAATGGGCATAAGTACCCCAAAAAAGTAAGAGATGAGATCTTTAAGAAATTTGAAATCTCATGAGTTAGGCAAAACACCCAGCTACAAAATGACATTACAGTACATCACACAGAAAAAGCTAATTTCAACTAAAGGTTAGAAAAATCTCAAGCTGACTACATCAAAAGTTAGAATTACAGAATATTTTTCTTAAAAACATTTTTCTAAAGCTAGTAATCAATCAGGTTAATAAAATGTAGTAGATGAAGAGTACTTAAGTTTATTTAACAGACATTACAATGACCTGAAATTCACCTATCAATTTGTTTATAATGAATACAGTTTTCAATTACACATGAAAGCTATTTGTGCTCTTTAACAGGATAAATGTTTCCTTTATGCCCCAATGTCATCTATCAATTCACGTAGCAAATCCTTTGGAAAGGCAAACTTTTGCTCAGCTCCTACAAACTGGTACAAATTTTAAATGAGTGGGTTATGAATTAATTAAGCTTTCACATGAGAAATAATTGACCTCACAACTATAAAAGCTGACCAGGAATAAAGTCTCAGCCAGTCTTCTCTGCACAGTAAAATCATCTGGGCCTCATTTCCAGTGATTCTGACTTAATTGATCTGGGTGGGACTTGCATGTCTGCATTTTTAAGCTCCTTGGTTTGTTCTAATAAGCCCCAAAGCTGAGAACAACTGTGTTAAAGGAATGTCGGTGAAAAGGGAGAATCAGAAAACACGAGGCACACTGTGGTACAGACTGCAGGCTCTTGCACCCCAGAGTCCATCAGCTCTTCTACCAACTCCTACTCTGTGATCTTGAGCTGGTTACTGTGTCTCTCTGACCTTTGGTTTCTTCATCTGTAAAATAAAGATGTTCAATGGGATAAAGGAGAAAACAAATGTAAAGAGCTTAGCACACTTCCTTAAAGTGCTCAGTGTATTTTAGAAATTATTGCAGGCTTTCCGAAGAAGTGACTTGAGTTGAGTATTGGCCTTAAGATAAAAATAAACTTATATGCCTCTAATAATGCACTCATTCCTACCAATTAATTTCTTTAAAAAGAGAGATTCACAGAATTCAGTGCTATGCTGTGTGGACTTCCTGTTTATAATCGGCATACAAGTTAATGGTCAAACTTTGTGTTTGCCCTTCAGGCAACCAGAATCCAACCAATGTGTTACTCTTTGCCACTTGAATCTTTGAGGTCCCTTTAATATTTCTGACATCCCTCCCATCGTTTACAACAATTACAAAAATATTTGCACCACCTACAACTTTAAGACAAAGACGTGTTCTCATCTACATGCTTCCTTGCAATAACTAATTCTGCAAACACAATAAAGTAAGTTCCAGGCAGGGCTGAATTTTTTACAGTATTAGTTATAAACCCCTAAAATAATTTATAATGGAAATTATGAGATGTCCTTCACTATGGAGGATATTGGTCGTAGGCCCAATGACAGAACATGTGTTCATAGGGCACACAACTGTATGTACGCAATACACATACACAGAAAAGGGTTCTGTTCACTTAACTCAAATTTATTCAGAACAGTTTTATGTTATTTATTTTCATGAGTTTTAGACAAGATCTTTTTTAGCACATTACAGAGGCCCGGAGGGGCTTTCTGCATAAAAGACAAAGCCAAGCACTGTTAATGCAAAGTATAGTAACTCAGTGTTTTGAGAAACATGGCCAAACATATTTGAATATGAAGCCATCACGCCAAGAAATCTTGGTATCTAGAGCTAAGAACAAAATTGGCAGTTGAGTTCTCATTATCAGGAGATTTCTTACTAACTTGTGGCCACTTGGCCCAACTTATCTCTACCTTACTAAGATTCATATGCACATTCCACAAAATATTTGGACAAGAATATTTCTTATCTTCCATGTGGTGGTAAAAACATAAGCGATGAGAAATGCCATAGAAAGGACATCTATCTCCCATTTTCATCTGAAAATGCTATAGACAGGACATCTGTCCTCCACTTTCATCTGAAAATAACATAGAAAGGACATCTATCCCCCTCAGGTTGCTCTGAAAATTAAATGAGCTAATACATGTAAAATGCTTGCTTGGCACGGTGCCTGGAACAATAAGCACTCAATACACACAAACTATGATTATTATTATGTTTAACTGACATTTTCATTATAAACCACACTCACAAAATCTGCATCAAAATTCTCAGATACAAAATAAGAGTGCAACACACAAACTATGCTAAAAATCTAAGGCCCAAAGATTAGCTAAAAACTAGGGCCTGTGCCATGCTGAATGCTGTGAAGGAAAAAGCTAAGAGAAAACACAAAACATGAAGCAAGAGATGGTAGCAGGTCTGACAGTAAAGTTAAGAAAATCCCAATTCAGACAACTTACCTTTGGGAAGTGTAAGAATTTTAATATCTTCAGCGTGCTATTTGGGGTTCAGAAAGAATCTTTCACTGGAATAAGATCTAAGAGGCCTTACAAAGATTTCACCTTCAAAAAGTAGCATTGAAAGAGCAAGATGAGACTCCAGTCACAGAGTTTGGCTTGTCACCCCTACCCCCAATATACACACATATTTCAGGTAATTCAGGAAGCTGTTCAGGAAGCCTCTTCATTATACTTTTAAAAGCTCCCTTTCCATCATTAAAAAGGCACACATTTCTAATAGGTAAACATCCTTCAGTTGAACAAACTCGAAGCATGACTATTCCAAAGTAAAGTTGCTTTCATTTCCCAAAACTCCTGGGCACTCTTAAACCAACGTGTGAAATTCCATGAACTCCATGGAAGGGGTGCAGGGGATGCTAATATGCTTAACCTTACACCAGTGAGACCCAGTGAAAGACAGATGAACTGACTAACCCACAGACCAGCAAAATCTTAATGCCTAATAGTAAATCATTTTTAATAAAGAACCAATCAAAAATTTACTAGAACATGAAGGAGACTTTAAGAGACCACTTAACACAGCCTGCCTAGAGAGTCAGACCTTCTGACGTTGGACTGCCATCTAAGCACAATAATATTTCAGTGATCTCTAACAAAATATACACGTGTCACAGCTGAAGACACTTCTTACCCATCATAGAAACTAAAGAAAGTCCCCAACTGCCACAAGATTCCCTGACAGCCTCACAGTTCCAGATTTCAAGTTGATTGGTAGAACAACCCAAATGTCCAACTAAACTTTGTTTGGCTAAAGTCTCTGACTTAAAATGTGAAAAAATAAGACATATCAGTATTGTTCAAGTCATATTTTTTTTTACAAAGTTATTTGCTCTATGCTGTGAATTGTGTTAAGACTGATGAATCACAGACCTGTACCCCTGAAATAAATAATATATGTTAATTAAAAAACAATTATTAAAAAAGCAAAGTTATTTGTTCTAGTGAGATTAAAAAAACCATATATTATTTCAAACTTGGTTGTTATTTATCCCTACAGTTGACACAACTGTTTTATTTTAAATAGCTGGTAAAATGTTACCAGAATGGCCTTAAAATCAATTTCATAATTCTTCTCTCCTAGTACATGGGAAAAGCGATGTCCAAAAAGGTTGGAAGAGAAACTAGTTGAAAATAAAAAGTAAATCTCATTCAAGGGTGCCATCTAGTGGGAAAATCAGGTAGCTGTGATGTTGCTAAGCAACCCTGGATGGCATGTTTAAAACCCCAGAATCTTGAAGCTTGGAAAAAACGTAGTTCAGTGTTTCCCAAGATATGTTCCTTGCTAACAGGATTCTGTCATCAAATGTATTTAAGTCATGCTGGGTGAAACACTGGAAAATATGTCTTCACTACAGAATATCTCACAGCCTAGAATAAACTCACATACATTGGAATCTCCAAAGGGGAATGTGGCATTTGTCCCATGTATTTGATCAGGGAAACTCTTTACTTGTGGTCACCTCTGAACTCCTCAGAGAGCACTGGAGTTTCTCAAAACAATGTTCAGGAAATGCTGATTTAATCCAACTCCTGCCTCTACATTTTACACATAAGGTTTCCAGCAATGTAAGTAACTTGTCCTGGTTCCCAGTACTGCCTGTAGCCTGTCAAGCAGAAGTGACCTGAAGGAGGTAGACTACAGGGCATTTTCCTCTGCCCCTCTCCTCTAGCATTAAAATTCTATTGTGGAAGGTCTGGAGGCTTCATTTTAAGTGCCTATGAGGCTGAAGGACACCCTACTGCACTTAGATAATACTAAGTAATGATTTAAAAATCTAAAATAATATTCTCCTTTCGTGTTCTCATGGTTATCATTTTTTAAATCTGGCTATGGATTGATCTTAATGTTATGTATCAATATGGGTGGTAGTTCTTTATAAATTTTGTTATTTTTATAGTTATATTTTTGCAGAAACAATTTCAGAGTGTAAAAGTTACATCTGATGTCTCCCATACATGTCCCATTTGAGTATGAGCCTAAAGGACAACCACAATACCTAGTAGTGATTACGGAGATCAAAAATCAAAGAATTAGAGGCTAGAAAAATAAACTCAAAGAAAGGCAGACTTTATATACCTCTCCTTCCCCAAATACAGCAAATATTACATAGGATAATAACAATGGGATTACAAAAGCAGCTTTCAAGGATTTTTGCTACAAAAAGTCCTGAAAAACTAAAATATATTTTCATTTATAAATAAATTTAAATTTTCAAGAACAACAAAAAAAACAATTGTGCCTGTTATGTTTACGGGCATCCCAAGGAATCAATGAAGTGCCAGCCTCACAGTTCCTCTCAAAGTACTTAGTTCACCTGTTTCAATGTTTGTCACTGCTGTACCTTACAAGCTGGTTATTCTAAGAAGGAATTATGTGCTCACAAGACTGAAAAATGGGATAATAATAACTTGAATGAAGATTATAGAGTAAACACAAGCAGTAAATAATAAAGTAACTTTGGTACTGTTGTTGTTTTTTTAAGTAAGCTTCAAGCCTAGCATGGAGCCCAATGAAGGGCTTGAACTCACGACCCTGAGATTAAGACCTGAGCTGAGGCCAACAGTCAGACACTTGGGGCACCTGGGTGGCTCAGTGGGTTAAAACCTCTGCCTTTGGCTCAGGTCATGATCTCAGGGTCGTGGGACCGAGCCCCACATTGGGCTCTCTGCTCAGTGGGGAGCCTGTTTCCCCTCTCTCTCTCCCTGCCTCTCTGCCTACTTGCGATCTCTCTCTCTATGTCAAATAAATAAATAAAATTTTTAAAAAAAGTCAGACACTTAACCAATTGAGCCACCCAGGCGCCTCTAATTTGGTAATTTTCAAATCATTTTGGTGGTTATATAACAGCACTAGTTTTATATTTGGAAAACTGTTAAGTTTTATCTTACTTAAAAGTTTTCTTTTATTGGGGCACCTGGCTGGCTCAGTCGGTTAAGCGTCTGCCTTCAGCTCAGGTCATGATCTTGGGGTCCTAGGATCGAGCCCCACGTAGAGCTCCCTGCTCAGCGGGGAGTCTGCTGGTCCCTCTCACCCTGCTCTTTCTCTCTCGCTCACTCTCTCTCAAATAAGTAAAATCTTTTAAAAAATAAAAATAATTTTTTAAAGGGGGAAATTGCTCTCAATATCTTTGGGCATAAAACTTTTTCTGTACTAAGAATTATCTCTAAAGGATAGATTCCAGAAGTAGAATTACTGAATCAAAGGGTAAGACTCATTTATGTTGACAAGCTTTTTCTCCAATATGATTGTTCTAGTAATTTACACCAAATATGAGACTTCTTATCACTCAATTATAAATAAGAGGCTTGAGAGATAACTGTAGGGGTACAGACCACTCTCAATACACTCCAGGTGGAACATACACAGCATTTGGAAGGCTCTGGAAATGCTCACTTGTTTCCACACACACTCAGACTTTAATGTAAAGAACCCTCTCCCATACGTGAAACGCAAATTCTAAAAATTACCCAAAACTCAAAAACCATAAGTTTTCAAAAGGACTTATGCTTTCAGTCGGTGAAAAAAAAGCTCTCAATTAGGACCCCAACCTTAAGGTGCTAACAAGAGATTTAGCAGCTACATATAGAATTGGTGTCTTAACCAGATTAACAGAAACCTACATGCAAAGTGAAAACAGACAAAAGTATTGTCAGTTTGGTTGGACAGGTTGGGAGAAGCCTGGTCCCCAAGTTTGAAATTGGCACTACTTTGCACCAGAGAACTAGCCGTAATTTCTTTATATCTGCCCTGGAAGCTATCCACTCTTATTCTGCTCATGGATTACAGCAACATGATGGGATGTTGTAAAGCAATTCCAAGAGGCATGAACTGATATGAAATATTTTCTTGGCCCTTCATATATTCCCCCCATACTATACTCAGCCCAAGAGTTAACTTTCCTCAGGAGTCTCTAAACCACAAACATTTTTTTTTTCACTTCTAAAACTCTTTTGCTTTCTGTGTATTTTCTGACAGGACCCACGAGTATTTCCAAAGGCTTGGCTAGGAGTTAGAATGCACAGCACATTAGGGACAGCTAATTCAGTGAGAGGAGGATCCAGCTCTGATTAATTTTTCTTTCCTTACCTTGCTCCAAACAGGATTCCCAACATACCAACTGGCCAGCTGACTCTGCCATACAACAGAGTAATCATTCATTCATTCAAATATTTATTGTGCTCTTATTATGTGTCAGGCCCCATGCCAGGTTCTGAGAGTCCGAAATGGATGTTGAATCAATAATTCTAGCTTCATTCATTTACCAGCTGTGTGACCTTGGCCAAGTAAGCTCATTTCTCTAAGCCTCAGTTTCCTTAACTGTAAAATGTGGGCCAATAATGGGCCTGTCTCACATTATTAAATAATTGTACATGCCCAAATAATATACATAATGAACATGGTTTCCAACCCCCATTAAATATTCAAAAACTATAGCTTAGTCATTAATGTGAACAAAATTAAAAGCATAATTAATTTAGTTGATTTTGGTTAAAAATTATCATGGCAACTAAGAGACAATGTGCAAAATATAACCTTACATTTGATGTACAAAAATATAATGTTATATCTCTATATCTGAATTTCAAAGTAGCCTCCAAATTCCTAATTACAACTCCTAGTAAAGAACAAAGGTACAGTAACTTAACCTGGGCAATTAGAAGTAACTCAGTCACCACTACTTAAACATCAGTCTTTTAAGATTCTCTTCTTTCCCCATCTTCTCATTTATCCTTAACTTTCTAAATGGGAAAGCAGCCTCTGGGGCATATATGCCATCTACAGGTAGTGTCTGAGTGGCTGTGCCACCTTGGATTTGGGTGTTGATGTCTGGCGTCAACTGATGACTGGAGCCCCTGCCATGGACTTCAACAAGGTCCATGTACTCTGAGCCCTTCTCATCCCTGCCCTAGGTCTCCCCAAGTCTTCCAGTCCTCTCAGCATCTTCCACGGCTTCCCAAGAGAGTTCAGGACCTCTCTGCTGCTTTTCCCATACCACACTGGATCTTGGGTCTCATAGTGCTGTCCTCAGCCCACTGCCACTTCTCCACTCACAGGCCAGTTGAATGTGCATCATCGAGTCTCCTGCTCCTCTGGGAAGTAAGCTAAGTTCCTCCACTGCTTTAGATTCCTCCTGAATTATCCTCAGAAACTTCTGGATCTGAGGAGACCATATCTAATTCTCCCTTCCTTCTCATGAAATGGGGCTGAGTGCAGGGGAGCTCTTCCCAGATACCCATTCACTTTCCAATTCAAACCACACTCCCTTGGAAAAACATTGGGCCAATATGCTTAAGTACTTGCTGGTTGTGTGACCTTGAGAAGTGCTTAATTAACAGTTTCCATATCTGTAAGATAGGGATAATAGTAGCCATCCCACAGGGACACCATGAAGATTAAATGAGATAATAATATATGTTAAATCTCTGGAATGAACCAAGTGCTACCCAACCCCTACCACCCTTTCTAGATTTTCCCTTCTACATGACCTCTGCTCACTGCACCAGAATATGTATAAATTGTGCTTGTTCCAATAATAAATTCCATCCTCCTTGATCTAACACACTGAAAATTCATTTGCAAACATATGCCCCAAGTTTCTGCCCATATAAATTGGCAAAACTTTGCAATTCTTTTGGCATATCATATACCTTAATGCATCATAGTTTAAAATCTTCATCAAGCATGGCAAGCTTGATAACCAGCTGCAGTTTATGTGGTTTAACCTAAACTAAACCAAATGGCCTTATCCTTATTGCCCCAATCCCAAGGCTCCATTTCTCACCCCGCGTAACTCTTGCAACTCATATTTAGATTTTCACCTAAGTTACAAAAATAGAAACACTTGAGGAAATTAGCTAAGTTAAAGGCCATTTTCCATGGCATCAAGTTCAGGGCCAAATTAGTATGTTGATGCTTTAAGAATTAGAGCCAAATTTGAGGATTTGGCACATTTTACTTTTCAGCCTTAGCTTTGTGAGTATGAACTTCATCCCTTCATCGGCTCTAGTCCTATCTTCTTTTTAAAATCTGATTGCAGCACAGAAAGAGGGTTAGCATCTCTACCTATAAAAAGGAAAAACGGGGCGCCTGGGTGGCTCAGTGGGTTACAGCCTCTGCCTTCGGCTCAGGTCATGATCTCAGAGTCCTGGGATCGAGCCCCGCATCGGGCTCTCTGCTCAGCGGGGAGCCTGCTTCCCCCTCTCTCTTTGCCTGCTTGTGATCTCTCTCTCTGTCAAATAAATAAATACAATATTAAAAAAAAAAAAAAGGGAAAACAGCCTGCCAGAGACTGAAAAGCAATTTCCAACAAGTCAGTAACTACAGAGGTCCACTTCAGTGTCCAAATCCCCATCAAGGGTTTTTGTTTTGTTTTGTTTTGTTTTGCTTTGTTTTGTTTTTTAAGTTGAAGACATCTTTTCAAGACAACAATCAATTCAGCTCACAATGAAATAGTTAGACATTCTCAGAGAGACCCTCTCTCTGTTCTGAATGCCTTCCTGGGCTTTCAGATCAGTAGCTTTGATAGCATTTTGAAGCAGGACAACCCTTTCTTTCTCCATATCACATCTTACACAGAAGCCCAACAAAGCCAAACTACTCTGGATGAAAACAGGACTAGGGGCTCTGCTATGTCTCACCCCTTGGCTGATCCCAGCCTGCCTCACCGAACTCTAAGACTCCTCATTGCCACTTTAAAAGCCACTGCCTCAGATGATCTAAACCAGGGGTAAGCAAACGTTGTCTGTAAAGGGCCAGATAACACACATTTTCTGCTTTGCAGGCCATAAATGGTCTCTTGTTGCAACTACTCAACTCTGCTATTGTAGCATAAAAACAGCCAGAGATAATATCCAAACAAATGGCCATGCCAGTCCTCTGATAAAAGTTTATCTAAAAAAAGAAATGACCAGCTAGATTTGGCCCATGGGCTGTAGTTTGCCAACCCTAAACTAAACTAGAGACATATCTTTTAATTATCTCTTGGTTCGACATGCTATTCAAGATGGAGAAGTGGAATATATCACAGAAAGCACCAGAAACTCCACTTTGTACAACTTGAATGCTGATTTATTTTCACTTTACCTCCAATATTTACCAAAGTTGTTAAAACAAAAATTCTGTCTTAGGGGCAGGTGGCTTAGTCAGTTAATTGTCCGACTCTTAGTTTGGGCTCAGGTCATGATCTCAGGGTTATGAGATTGAGTCCCAAGTCGAGCTCCATACCTGCTTAAGATTCTCTCTCTTCCTTTCCCTCCGCCCACCTACTCTCTCCCCTTCTCTTTAAAAATAAAATAAAATAATCTGTCTCATTCATTTACCACATAGCTGTTTAGGGCTTTAAGGCGATTTTTTAATTCTATGAATCACGATCATCTCAAATGTGATCTTTCATACACAGCGAATTTTAATTTTTGGAAGATGTTCCCTGAAATTCTTCCTCCCCAAAAAACTACATCTCATATAAGTATCATATAAAATTAGGTTTTTCCCTTCTTCCCTCATGTATAAATAACTGATATTATGAAAAACAAGGCAAAATCAAGAGTTCCCTTATAATAAATGTTATACCACAGTGGCTGAGGATGTAACAGATATAGGGGAAAAATGGGTTGTGGAAGAATTTTTAACATAATATCCCAGGCATTGCTTAGGAAACTATTAGTTATGTATGTATTTATATTATATGCTTATTATATGATACGATACTATGGTAACACCATTCTGACAACAACCAAGCAGAACTCCTGTCCTAAGCATGAGGAAAAGAAAGCCCAGAAGCTATACTTGTTGCAGCAGGTCATTCCTAGCAAGTCAGGCTTGACTGGAGCAAGGATGAAAACTGACCCAAGCTGGGCCCTCTCACAGGTTCCAGCTGGATCTATAAAAGGTAAATTCAAGGGCTTAGGGTTGGCTGACTGACCATATGGACCAAGATGCAGCACAGGTAAAGCCTGTGCTCAGAAGAACTGGATCATCCTTTCAACCCTCAGGTCCCCCTGCCCTACTCCAACTGCCAGCCCTTCCTCAGGACCAGTAGCAGCCAGCACTTGGATTGCACACACTGCGCTTTCAGTAAAGACTCCTTTTCTAATTGTGCTAGCTAGAGTTTTTTGCAACAGAATCTTAATTTCCACACATGCTGCCTGTTCCAATTCTCATTCCACCTTCCCAGCCACACCTCTCAGTCTGCTCCAGAAAGCAAATTTGCTCCATCAGTCTATTTGGTCTGCAATTGGGGAAAGCAAGCTCTATGAGAATATTGTGCGGGACCTTCAGGAAACCACTCCTCTCCAGTAAGTCCTGGGACTCTCTGCCACTGCCAAACACTTTCTTATGGGAAGCAGATGAGAATAACAGACTTTCCATAAAAGTTTAGTGAAAAGCTTACCAAATAAGGTAAAAGAAGATTGAATAAGATGTCACCAAGGGCCCTTAATTTCTGCACCAAGTGAAACAAAAAACAGGAGAACATCGCCCCCGTGCCCCACCCCCAGAATGGCAACTCACAATGGCTCCCAGAGGCTTACTGCAAGCTCAGATAGCCCCTCTTCGAATCTCCCTTTAGCTATGTGACCGAGGCCAGCTCCAGCGCCAAGTACTGCTCGCAGAGTTGAAGTATCCTTGTCAAATCGAAGATGGCAGACCCAGATTTTGGCTCTGGCAATTAGGCTCTAGAGATTGCATTATTAACCACTATGCTGTACCTCTTCCCCTTCCAACCTCTGCACCTCCCTCCTGTCTAGTCCATCCTGAACCCCAATCCAGATCAATTTTCCTTAGGGACAGCTTTATTACTACCACTTCCTTGTTCAAATCTAGCAGCAGCATCTTGTTCTCAGGCCAACTGCAGAATGCCAATTTGGTTATGTCCCAGCCTTTCATAAAATCTTTTAGTGATTCCTTAAAGTTCTAGAATAAAGTCAACTGCTCACCATGGTTTACCATACTCACAAAATCCCTCTCTGATGGTCCTCTTCAGCATGAAAACCTTTCTCTCTCTCGTCCACTCTGTTATAGATATTCTAGACCTCTGCTATCCTCTATGGTAACCACTAGCCAGGAATGGCTAATTAATTCAGTCCCTTGGCTGCAAGAGCCACATTTCAAGTGCTCATAGTAACATGTGACTATGGCTACTATAGCAGACGGCACAACTCAAGACTTTCCCTGGTTCCTACTATGAACTCAGCTCCCTGATGCCTTCAGATTTGACTAAACTATGCCCTTTGCCTCCATTTCATGCCCACCATCTCCCCCCCATCCCCTCTTTGACTTTCTTTTGATCCTTCAAATCTCAGCTTAAACAGCACTGATCCAGAGAGTCCTTCTTTGCCTCCTGTAAGTAACTCTTTTAAACATTCCCAGGAATATTTAATAATTGAAATGATTTGACCATGTATAATCTGTTGTTTCCCATAAGGATCATCACTGTCTATTTTATGAACAACTGTATCTACAGTGACTGGTGGGCAGTCAGTAATGACTTCCACCTACTAACTTCATTCTAGCATATAACACCTTGCAAGAAGGGGAAACCTCACCAACCTTCCATCCCAAACTGTCTCTGGTTCTCAATGCCTTTGCTATGTTCTAGACGAATTACACAACCCACTGCCCTCTAGACTTGTCCTGTGTGTTCCTACCCTTGAGCTTTTGCTTCATTGTGCCCTGTCTTGCTATCCCATCCCATTTCATTCCCTGAAATCTGTCCCCTTTCAAATTCTACTTCCTATAGGGGTTCTCAATATTTAATGGCAATTGATCATTCTTTGTGCCTTTTGTAGACCATGTTTGGTGTTACTACTCTTCAAGTGTCTGCTGTATGACTAGAAAGTCTACATCATCCCACCACCC
Source organism: Potos flavus (assembly GCA_028534135.1). Lineage (NCBI taxonomy): Eukaryota > Metazoa > Chordata > Mammalia > Carnivora > Procyonidae > Potos > Potos flavus. The sequence goes on from CM052898.1 coordinate 20,057,575, forward strand.
ACTACTGTGTCTGGTACACATCTTACACTCAGTGAAGGCAAGGTGGTGGAGAACATCGAATCTCAGAGCCACCAACAAGTGACAATCTATGAGCTGGGATGATTAACAAGGACAATAGCAGGATAGGAACTTCAAAAGAAAATTACCTGAATAACAACAGATTAAAAAGGCTGCTGGGAAATGTGAAGAAGCTCTCTAACATACTTTTGGCAAAATGACTGTTTTTTTTTAAATGGCAGCGTGAAGGTCGAACATTGACTGCCAGATATTGTATCATGCTGGCTATCGATTTCATCAGAAAAATTTCATACCAAATCAGAATTGATATTTGGGTTTCATCCTTTGTTCTTTCTAAAAATTACCTACGCTTGTCACCTACATTTTGTCAAGTGTGAGATTCAGTATTTTCCTTTAATTAAGTACCATTTAATTCCATTTGCAAGATGAAAGTCCATATTAAATTTATTAACTTTACTCATTATTTATACAAATTTTAATCCTAATTTGGCCTCAATATGGACATCCTCATGTAAGGAGAACCTCCTTCATAAGAGTACAGTCTCACTAATTCTGTGAAAAGTTCACATTCCAAAGACTGTCACTTTTTCTTTGGTCTTAAATTTGTGCTACGGAAGTTATAACTCCGTAAATGTCTTAACAGCCATGAGCTAATAACCCTAAAACAAAATTATCCTATTACTACCCACAAGGAGACTAATTACAGAAGGCATTTTTCAGAACAACAACAACAACAAATCACAGTAGCAAAAAGAAAAATACAATACTAGCCCATTTCCATTCATTTTATGGTCTTTCAGGTAGAAGAGCTTTTAACCTTTTACTCTCAGGCTTTGTGTAATTTATAAGACACTACCAAGTTCAAAGTGATTTTTATTTTTAGCCTATTAATCCAATCAGTTTTTTATTTTCTCACTGACTCAGAAATACAAAAGATTTCTAACATGCATATTTACATCTCACAGAAAGTGAAAACTTGAAAAATTTTCAGTAGGCCAGAATAATACAGAATTTTTAGTTTGTAATTGAAAACTAAAACAGCTTCTAATTTGTTATATTATATTAAGCCTAACTTGTATAAATGACTTAACTTTCCCACTTAATCCAAAGCAACTCTAATTACTTTTAAATTTCAAACAAACATTGAAAGACCAAAACGAACAGCCTGGCAACTTGATAAAATTTACTCTCAGAGTCTAATAAACAAGCTGAGGGAAACATACTGCTTAAAAAGTTTAATTTTCACCTGTCTACTCCTCGACTCTTCCACACTATATGCAGTTGACTTCCTCAAGGTATTAAGAAATATGAATTTTAACCTGCTGTGCAGCTTCTCCAAATTTGGTTACTTAATGTGATGCCGTTCCTATTTCCAAGTTACACCCAGCTTGGCTGAGGATAAAGATATAAATAGGAGGCTACATTATTAAAGAGTAAAAAAAAAAATTTCAGGATCTGTCGTTTGCAAGGAAACAAGGGAGATTTCATAAATCTTTGGCTACTTTGGCTAACACAATAAACATGTAAGATCCAAACAGTGCAAATAACACTCTGTTATACATCCAGAAGAAAGAAAGGGTATCTGAAAAGAGTTGAGAGGGGCACCAGGGTGGCTCAGTCAGTTAAGCATCTGCGTTCAGCTCAGGTCATGATCCCAAGGTCTGGGGATCTATCCCTTCATCAGGCTTCCTGCTCTGCGGGAAGCCTGCTTCTCCCTCTGTCCCTACCTCACTGCTTGCATGCTCGCGAGCTCTCTCTCTACTCTCTCCTTCCTCCTTCTCAAATAAATAAATGAAATCTTAAAAAAAAAAAAAAAAAAAAAAATGAAGAGTTGAGAGTTCCCAGCACCATCTTCACTAAAAAATAGTGAAGTCAAGTTAACATTCTGAGGCATAAGATTCTTCCTGGATCTGATCTCAAGTTCTCCACAAGCTTTATTTCACCATTGTCAAAACCCACAGGAGATATCTAAACACACTTGCACTAAAATTATCTAGAAGTCCTATCTTAGATAATTCAAGTTCAACACACTTAGACACTCAACTTACTCTTAGGTGAATCTGTTCAAACCCTATTTACTCTTCACACTTCTAACAAGCTTGGCATTCTAATTCCCATTCTCCAGATAATTAACAGTAAAAAGATGGAATGTGAATCAAGTGCTAGAGACACCAATATTGTTAACAAGGATAGATGTCCTCTAGCACCATAGGAGGACTCTAAAAAACACCAACGTAGACATGAAAATGAGATAATCTGAGACCACTTAAGAGAGTGGCAAATAACCCTATATTCCCAAGCCCATCCCAAGGCAACCACCCCTTCATGGGAAAGAATAATAATAATAGACACTGCTAATCTTGACCCTGAGCTATGACGAAAAGTCTCCAATCTGCTGGGGACACTCTGTATAAGAAAGCCAGAAAGTATTCAAATAGCTGTAATCTATAAAGACTTTCCTCAAAGTGGTTAATCATTTTTGAAAGTGTTGACACATAGAGGGCGAGGCTCTGGTCACTTGGGGAGCTGTCTTATAAGAAAAGCTCCCTTCTCCCACACCATCAGTTAATGAAGCACTGCATATACACATGTCGGAAGCCGTTCCAAGGACAGCATTCCAAAGCCAGCTATAACAACAAACAACAGATGTCCTGAAAAGGCACAGATATTTCTTCCCCACACCCAAACTGTTTAAGGAGGGGGGAATAAATATACCCCAAAAAAAAAAAAAAAAAAAAGTGTGACCAGATAAGCAAACTATCAAGGAGTTGAAAAACAATATTTCAAGTTTCCAATGAAGGCACGAGAGCACCAAAAAAAAAAAAAAAAAGAAAGAAAAGAAAAGAAAAAAAGAAAGAAAGGAAAAGAAAATCATTCTTGTTTTTTCATTTTTACAAAGAAGGAACCAACTAAATTTCCCTTTGTATAAATGCCAGGCCCAGAGACAGCTCTTCCACCATGAGATGATGAAACCTGAAGAACTTCCTCAAGGGAGTAGACACTTCCAAGTAGCAAATTTCCATTTTAAAATAAACATAGTTAATGCTATTTTCTCCAGTTACAAAAATGTGAATGACTGTTAAATACTAAATTCTAGTTTCTAAATCCTATAATGGAGGCAAAACAGCCCACATTCAGGGTAGGGTCAGGTGAGGGTATGAATCCTCCACTTTCAGCCCCTAGTACCAAATTACTAAAATCCATCAACTTAGTGCAAAACAGGACCAAGAAATCTGGCTGTAATGCAACCACTGTGGCCAACCCTGAAGTGGGTTCCCACCATCATAGTAGGCTATCTACTTATGTATTTATTTATAACTTCCTCACCTGCTTCTAGAAAGACCCTGAGGATCCCGGCTGATGAGCTGCCTAAAAGACCAGCCCTGCAATTTCTTTACACATTTACTTTACATCCTGAAAAAGTTTAATGGAAAAACCACACTCTCATCCAAACTGTCCGGAATACACGTAATGATAGCAAGAAGGATGAAGCAATCCAGTGATTCCCACCTTATCCTCACCTTGTCCCTACCATAGCATACAGGAAAAGGGTGACCAACTCCTCCTGATTTTCCCAGTCCTTTTCCAGTTTAAAAACTGCAAGTCCCACATCCCAGACCCCCCCACTCCTGGGCAACTGGAGCAGTCAGTCATCCTACATGGAAACAGTGACATTCGTATATCCCATGGCAGTCCAGAAATGTGGTTATACACAACCCCTTGGCTTTTTAGTTCAGGGACATATAACTGTGAGTGGGAGTCTATCATTCAGACTTGGGTTCAAATCCCATTCCTTCCATTTCCCAGCATTGTGAAATTAACTTCTCTAAGCCCGTTTCTACACTTACAAGATATAGATAATAATGGAAACCTCCTCAGAGAACTATGGGCCCAAACTAAGCTTTCTATTATATAAGCTATCTAATATTGCATCTCTTAGTTATATCATCATTTTATTTTATATCATAACCATATAATTTAATTTTAACAAATTATTTGCAAATTTCATGATTTTAACTACCAAGAACAAATCATTTCCCACAAGGCTCACAACGTAGACACACGGTTAAGAATTCTAGCATTAGGGATGCCTAAGTGGCTCAGTTACTTAAATATCTGCCTTAGGCTCAGGTCATGATCCCAAGGTCCTGGGATCAAGTCTTGCATTGGGTCCTTGCTCAGCGGGAACCTTTGCCTGCCACTCCCCCTGCTTATATTCTCTCTCTCGCTCTCTGACAAAAAAAATAAATAAAATCTTAAAAAAAAAACAAAACCTCTAGCATTAATAACCAAAAAAAATGATATCACCACCCAAAAATCCAGGTGAGACCTTTCTTTGCAATTCAGTCAAACTGACCAATTTGGGCACATATGGACCCAAGAAAAATAACCCAGAAGTTTACCACTTGAACAAAAAAGTAGATTTTCTTCCACTGGTTCCTGTCAATAACTGCATTCTCTCTTTTCTGCTCTGCCCATCCAGAAGAGCTCTCTGTTTGCTATCTGCATCACCAACACTGCTGCTAAGATATGGAAGCATAGAAGCAACCTAAGTGTTCATCCACAGATGAATGGATAAATAAAATGTGGGATGATAGATAGATAGGTAGATAGATAATGGAGTATTACTCAGCCATAAAAAAGAATAAGATCATGCCATTTGGGACAACCTAGAGAGTACAATGCTAAGTGAAGTACGTCAGTCAGAGAAGACAAATTCCATATGATTTCACTCATATGTGGAATTTCAGAAACAAAACAAACAAATAAAAAAAGAGGAAAAACTGGACACCTAAATACAGAGAACAAACTGGCATTCACCAGAGGGGAGGCAGGTATATGGGGATGGGTGAAATAGGTGAAGGGGATTAGGCATACACTCGTCTAGATGAGCACTGAGTAACATACAGAATTGCTGAATCATAACCCACTGGGTGGCTCAGTGGGTTAAAGCCTCTGCCTTCGGCTCAAGTCATGGGATCCAGCCCCACATCCGGCTCTCTGCTCAGCAGGGAGCCTGCTTCCCCCTCTCTCTGCCTGCCTCTTTGCCTACTTGTAATCTCTCTCTCTCTGTCAAATAAATAAATAAAATCTTTAAAAAAAATAAAAATTGCTGACTCATTATACTGTACACCTGAAACTAATATAACACTGTATGTCAACTATACTTGAACAAATAAAGAGGCCACGTTAAACAGACATTTTCCCCTCTTCCCTGTTCATGTAAAACAGCAGACTATCTCTAGATGGGAATAAAAGTAGAATAAAATAAACAGAATAAATAGAAAAGTAGAATAAAATGTATCAACCCAAGGCATGACACTAGATAGCCAACAATGCTCACATGACCAGTGCCAAGTTATGTGAACAGCCCTCAAGTCCAAGAAGCAAAGTCCTAAATAAAAACATACACTAGGTATAGTCTCATGTATGAAAGGACTATCCCCATCCCCATCTCTCTAGCACAAACACTGTGTCACACCTTCCTTAACTTCTTCGATTATTTCTCCTTCACATGGAAAGGATGGCAACATACACACAGGCATTAGTGATAGCTTCAAGATGAAAGTGATGTTCACAGACCTCTTTTATGGGGAGATTCTTTTTTCTCATATGCATGAAATGTGGAAATAAAACAAGTTGTACTTTTCTTATGGCTCTCAGCCACATTATGACTTCTGGGATAATGATTTATATTGTTTTGCACAGCAGAGTAGAAGCTTCCAAAGAAAGGTGAGATGGCAGGACTGTCATTAGCTCATATGGCACCTTTGGATAAATTATAAAAGGAAGGCCCTTCCTCAAGACACTTTACTTCTGGCTACCAGAAAACTGTTGCAATATGCTTTTGTTGGAACAAGGGGCTGTGTTGCCATCTTTTAACAAACTCATAATATATATGCAAATCTATACTGTCCATGATATACATGGCACCCCCAGAGTTGTGCCGTGCCTACTCTACACAACTGTACATTGATTCTGGACAATGTCCCTTCATCTTCACTAAATCAGAGTACTTCAGGTAAACTACTTGTGATCTGCCTAAAAATTGTCCTGACAAGTCAGATTTATATATTGCTTGTGTGGGTGTGTGATTGCATGTGTGCATTTATGTACCCATGTTATATATTATTTTTTTAATGAATTTTGCAAAAAAAAGAGAGAGAGAATTGTCTGTCAGGTTAGATTACTGGCCCAAAGCTATGAGAACAGCTATTCTTGATATATAAGGATAAGAAATTTAAAAATACATGCTTTTATATAAGGCAGTGTCATGGTAGGAGAAAGAGGAAAGGGGAAAAATTAGGAGTCCCATAGCAATCAATTTATTCCCAAGGCAAAAATATTTATTCTTACCATGAATGATCAAAAATTTTACTGTCATAAAAATAATTGCCCCATTTCAAAATACACTTGCTATATAGCACAGGAATAAAGTCTACCATGTGAGCTTCTTCTTCTTTAAATAGTTTTACATTAAGCTGCCATCAACTTCACCTTTCCCACCTTTAGATGCTGGCCTCTAAATGAGACCATTAAGAGTTCACAAGACCCAGGATAATGGGTTTTCCAGAAATGGGATCCCAGTTTCCCAAGCAACGGGAAGGCCAGACCACAAGAGCCACAGCTTAAAGAAAGTAAATAATTCAAAAATAAAAATCTGTAAACAGGCAGATTTTTTATGGCCCTCTCTACTTGCAGAGCACTGACTCAGACATACTGCTTTTCCTCATCCTCTTATATCATCACTACAAATAATAGTAAGTGCAGCAAGGCCAAGAAAAACAGCTTTATAAAGGGAGGGAAGCCAGCCCAGTGAGATTCTAGTAATGGCCAGGTGCCCTTTTCCCTGCTTCATCTGGATTCTCTCCCTTTATTCTCACAACACAGAAGGTCTTCTTAGTCCCATTTTACAGAGGAGCAAGCTGAGTCTCAGAGAGGTTGAACAACTTGCCTAAGGTTACACAGCTATTCCCGGTAAGCCATGTCTGACTCCATAGCTCTTGCCTTTCTGCTATACCACACTGCCCTGAGCAGAGTTTTAGGTCAGCACTTCTCAAAACCTTCATGTGCTCACAGGTCTCCTGCAGATTTTGTTATAAAACAGATTCTGATTCCAGAGGCCCGGGGCAGAGCCTGAGATGCCCTATTTCTAATTGTGGTTGTTGGGCCACATTTTGAGTAGCAAGGTTTTTGACCAGTGGTTCTCAACTAGGGACAATTTTGCCCCCCAGGGGACATCTGGCAATGTGTGGGGACATTTTTGATTGTCACATCTGGGGGTGGTGATGCTACTGAATTTTGTAGGTAGAAGTCAGGGATGTTGCTAAACATTCTACAACATACAGGATGCCCTCCCTCCCAACAAAGAATTATCCATCCCAGAATGTCAACAGTAACTCATTTGAGAAACTCTGCTTTAGAGGTCCCAAGTTCATTTAAACTTCTTCCAAAGCTGCTGTAGTTTTGCAAACTTGCACTGGGGTCAAAAGTTGCCCCAGTATTTCAAAAATTCTCCTTAAAGTCTGATAGAAAAGTTGATACCATGCAACTGATGGCTACAGTCTGACGAAGTTTAATTTCCTCACAAATATTCCACCATCACACTGAAGAAAATCAGATCAACTGATTACAAAGAAGGGTTTCACAAACTGCCTGGAGTTTCTGTAAGGTCCTTGTTTCATAGCACTAAAGTTCACAATTGAAAAAGTTATTTTTAGATGCAAATTTTATAATTTCCTGTTCTGACAGTTCAAACATTTACCCTGTTGACAAGGATCACATGAAACCATCTCTTACTATTTAGCATTAGTTATTGCAACCGACCATCAATATTGCTGGGACACATTCAATTCCCAAAACTCAGTAAAGAAACCAGTCATTCATCTAGATCTTTAATATTTATGGCACCAAAAACTAGTTCAATTTTAATTTTTTTTTTTTACTGAAATAGCCATACTTTATTGTCTTCAAATGTCATTTTGTTTGATTTAGCATATGCTTTAAGAAAACTGTATGTTTGAATATAATGGGGGGTTGAATATAAATTAAGGTATGGTTAAAATCATATAGCTTTTGGGGAGAGGTGGAGGAAATCTAAGAAAGAATATGATATGTGTCACATTTTATGGGGTTCCTACCATACACCAAGAACAGTGCTAGACCCTATGGATGTTCTTCGTCTGGATATTCACAGTCACGTAAACAGATATTTAATAATTTCTATAAGAAATAAGCACAGGCAGGGACCCTAATTCAGTCTAGAGTGAGAAAGAGTAAAAGTGAGGACTTCTGAGAAGGTAACGCCTGGGCTGAATAATGCAGGACAAATAAAGTTTGGTGAGGTAAAGATGGAGGAGGAAAGGTGCCCCAGACACTAAAGGGAGCTGCACAAACACAGGCACAGAGCCCAGAGGCCAGTTATTGAGCAAAGCATTTGGAGTTTAGGGTGACTGGAGCAGAAGAGAGAGAAAGAACAAGAAACAAGACTAGAAAAACAGGGAGGAGCCTTGTGAGTCACGTTCAAGAGTTTGTACTTTGTCCTCCTGGCAATGGAGGATATGGAAAGGATAGACCTGCATTTTCCAAAGATGATTATGATAGCAGTGTGAAGAAGGAACTGCAAGAGGTACAAAGCAGGGAGACTAGTTAAGAGGACGAGCCCAAAGGAAGAGCAATGGAAAAGAGAAGCAACAGGCAGATCTAAAAGTCTGTAGAGAGAATAAACAAGATTTAGTGATACAGTGGAGATAGGGGATGTGCTAGGCGAGTAATAGTCCCCCAAAGATGACCACATCCTCATCCCCAAAACTTGTGTATATGTTACCTTACATGGCAAAAAGGACTCTAAAGATATGATTGTTAAGTATCTTGGGATGGGAAGATTATCCCAGATTATCTGGGTGGACCCAACGTAAGTACAAAGATCCTCCTAAGAGGGAGGTGGGAGGGTCAGTCAGAGGGAAGGAAATGTAACAACAAAAGCAGAGGTCATAGAGAGATTTAAGGCTCTAGGAAGGGGCCATGAGCCAAGGATTGCAGCTGGCCTCTAAAAGCTGTGAAAGGCAAGGAAATGAATTCTCCCCTAGAGCCTCCAGAAAGGACACAGGCTTGCCAACACACTGATCTTAGCACAGTGATATTGATTTCAGATTTCTGACCCCTAGAACTGTATGAGAATAAATATATGTTGTAAACCACTAAGTTTGTGGTAATATGTTACAGCAGCAATAGGAAACTAATACAGGAGTGATGGAGAAAGAGAAATTGATGAAAACTCCCAGTATCTGGATTAGGTAGGGAGCTAAACAGTGGGGGCAGTCAGCGAGACAGAGACACAGGGGGAACATCAGTTGGGAGGAAGACAAGAAGTTCCATTCTGGACAGGCTAAATTTAAGATGTCTCTGCAATCTACAAGATGCTCACTAGAAAGTTACATGTATGGCCCTGATACTCAGGAAAGGGGTCCAGATTGGGGATGGAATTTTCCACAAACTTGGTACTCAGTATATATTTACTTAAATTTGTTGGATTTTCATCTTCTTTTGATAATAAGGTTAGCTGCAGGAAAATTACCACTCCTATTCTAATGGATATAAAATACACTATGAAGAGTAATTATTACAGGCAAGAACAGGATAGTGGGGAAAAAAAAAGAATAGGATAGTGGAAAGAACTCTATTCAAATTCTAATTCTAACATGGTAGCTATGTGATCCTGCAAAAGTCACACCTATTCTGTGCCTCCATTTCCTCATTTATAAAGGGAGGATAAGTCCTAACTGAGATTGAATGCATAATGAGTGATTGGCACTTAGCTGAGTGTCAAGCACAAAGTAAGTGCTCAATAAAGGGTAGCTATTATAAGTACTATGTATGCATAACTCATTAAAAATATTTTGATGAATCGTAAGAATTTTTGTGTCATCCTAAAAGTTATAAAAAGTTCTAATTATTTCATGCTTTCTTTCCCCAGTCATTCTCTAGATACATCAAACACTTTGGTCATCTATTATATTACATTAAAGATGTATAAGAGGATCTCTCCTCACAAGAGGCAGATGTGTATCAATAATGATAAACCTGATCTGTCAGCATCTACTGTGTGCCAGGTGCTGGTAATATTAAAGATGAGTAAGATGTGATTCCTACTCTCAAGGAATGCACAGTCTTGAGAGGAGATACAGATAGGTGGATAGACATATAGATATATATAGATAAATAAATAAAGATAAGTAAACTAACATTCACTGAGCACCTACTATGTGCCAGCCCTTATATGTATTCATGCATTATGTGTAAGTTACCTGTTACATGCATTACATATAAGTTTACTCAAACCCTGTGAACTAGATATTTACCATACAATATAATCTACTCCATAACATTCTGGAGCAATTACAAAGTGAACCTGGGATGGTGAAGAGGTCACTCTAGAGTTTACACAGCTCGGTACAAAAACCTGTGCCCCAACAAGTGACCTGTAAAATGCCACCAGGTGAGGTTTTATTCTGAGGAGAGAACTCAAAGATTTGTAAAAGGAGCATGGACTTGCTTTACAAGGAGACCAACTGATGTGACCGTAACTCTGTAATTCCTGTTTATTCTCTCCTCACCTTTCTTCAAAGAAACATAAATGACATTTGTTGAGCCAAGCCTTGTGCAAAGTGCTTTGTATAGGTCATTTCACTTGAGACCAAAGAATAAACTTGCACAGGTGGATGAAAAGGTTTTACAGGAAGCAGAGAAAACCGCTGATTAAAATTATATTAGGCCAGAAGTCTCCTGTAAATTTCACTAGCATTCTTAGGTCTCTTGCAGCCCAGAACTTCTACTTGGAACACAACAAGAAAGACAATTAACCCCATAAAACAATGCAGATGAAAACAGAAAGGGAAGAAAATGATTGAGTTTAAAATAAAAGGGAAGGAAACTGACATGTTAAAGAGAAAGAGTTTATATGAAGATTATAAATGAAGTCATAATATGAGCCAGATCAGTAACCTAAATAGAAAAGGAAAGTTTCAAAGAAAACAAATCAAGGACGGAGAGGAACTGGGTGGCAAGAAATGACTAGAAATTATTTTGACTTTCTATAGAACAGTAGATACAATGGTTCTCATCTCTGAGGTCAAGTCCCCTGTGAGGTCTTAGGCAAGCTACTTAGCTGCCCTGATGAAGTAATGGGACAATGTCAGCACCTCCACCTCACAGGGTTGCTCTGAGGAGTAACTGAGTACAGCACTCAGCTCTGTGCCTGCACCAGTGAGCCTTCTATTTTTTACAATGGTGGCAACAATGATGATTTATGCTATTTACAGCACCCTGCCAGGGCCTCCCACGATGACACTCCATCAACCTTTCTCTCTCCATGTGACAGCCCTCAGACAGACCATGGCACACAGATTTCTCAAGAGGCTCCCATGATTTCAGAAAATGTGGTCACTTTAGACCATTCTCCTTGAGTCCTCTCACATTTGTATCTATGAGGCAACCAAGCAAAAAGCCAGCATGCAAAGATAACCACAGCCTACAAAATGGGAAAAACATAATGAGTTCTTCAAACAGATTTCATGTCTTCTGGAGAATCCTGTGTCATCATGTGTCAGAAGTCCCCATTCAGCATAAGCGTCCTCAAATCTCCACTAAACTCCCGTGATCCCTCTCCCTGTAACAGTTGCTCAAGAGGCAGCCTAAGAATATCCATTGAGGTTAGCACCTGGCAGGTTTTTCAGACATCTCAAGCTTCCAGTGTGGAACTGGCAAAGATCCAGTCATGTGCAACATTCTGTCTTTTAAAGCAACTAAAGCTTGAGTCCTTAAAACCAGCTAAATCTTGACATGCATCATAAAAGTACTGCAACAGAGAATGTTGGCAGAGAATGTTGGTGGAATACCTACATTAAGTGTTATTTCTGCTGTCTCAGGCACCATCAGGTTCTGCCTCTTCCTTGCTGTATGGACTCTGACAGAAGAAAAAAGATCTCCACTGCCCTTTAAAAGAAAATCACCTTATAATGCATTCCTGTTTGGATGTGGATGGAAAAAGCAATGCTTTAAAGATCATTTGTCTGAACCAGGATTAATCTCCAGCATGCTAAAAAGTGCTCACAGGTGGTGAGGGAGCTCTTGATTCCAGGTTCAAGTGATTAAATCTAAAGAGGTTTTCTTTTTAGCAACTATTTAGAGAAATATGTTTAAGTCTGGCCAAGAAATATAAAAAGAAAGTGGCACTAATAAACCCAAAAGAACCTAAGGTTAGAGAAGCAGCTAATCTCCATAAATAGGTTTCTGAGTGGGGGAGGTGTTGAGTGTTGATAAAGCATTTCCTTTGTATATGATCACTGGACCCAACGTGCGGCACTTGGAGAACACAGAAACTCTGCCACTCATCAGTGGAATTCTCTGGGAAAAGAGAACTTTCCTCCATTAATAACTTTTAAAAACATGCACTAATTCATGCTGACAGTCCAAATCCTCCCATCAAACTTCATTAAGTGATCAGGCTGAGTTCAAACATACATGCAGGATAAAGAGAAAAACTCAAGTCTAGAGAAAATTGGGGAGGGTGGAATGATAGTGAACAAAATCCTATAGTCTAAACTTAAAGTTTTAGAGTCAGGAAAAGAGGTCAAAACTAGAGAACTTGGTCAAGTGGGTCAAAAAATAAAAGCTTCAGTTGCATAAAAAGCCAAATATGAGTTCAGACTTTTTAGTGTGATATACATAAATACTTGCTGCTATTTTAATATTTGCCTTTACTTGAGATTTAGTAAGAATCTGCCTGAGGCAAAATTTTTTAATAGTAATAATAAAAATACTTAATAGTACTTAGAGCAAAGCATGTGTGGTCATGATGTTTTAAAGGAGAGAAAGAAAAGGTAATTCTGAACATCTGTACTATATTTCCACACGATAAAACTACCACACTCCAAAATTATTCTGAAGTTTTGTGGAGCTGGGGAAGGGGTGGATAGCAGTTCATGTAGAGAAATGTTTACTGAAAAAACAGAAAGGGAGACTCAGAGGCCATTTTGGGGAAAGCAGGGACAACAACCTTTACCATAAAATAGAACCGCTGATGAATAGTGAGAGTCCAGTAGTCAAAAAGTGAAGTTATATGTCTTCTCAGATCCATAATTATTACCTCCATAAATACTCCTGAGAATCAAACATCTTTTATTTTCACAAGGTCCAGCTTTCCCACGTGGTATCTAAGATCAGAACACCACCCCCAACACCCCTCCCTTAGATTTATTTTCTAGGACTTGCCTAATTCCCAGCCCTACCTTTCCAGAGAGGGAAGAGGGAGTAGTCAGAGGTAGCTTCTCTTTCAATCTCTCTCTCTTTCTCTCTCTCTCTCACACACACACACCCCATTTCTGTTTCTTTTCAGACTCAAGCCCCCACCTCCCCTCAGCACATCTGTTTCCTAGTTCAATCCCCTGAAGGCAGTCTTTGGGTCAAGAATTATCATGACTGGGCTGCCCTTCCTCAGTAAAACAGAGTTTCAAGCAGGTGGGCTGGGAATTACTGTAATTTTGCCACAGCCACAGGCCAGCCACCAGAAGGATGTGTCAATCACTTTACACCAGCAGTTCACAACCTGTGTGATTTTGCTCCCCACCCCCAGGAGATATTTTGCAATGTCTGGAGACATTGTGGGTTGTCACAACTAGGAAAAGGGGAAAGGTACTACTTGCACCTAGTGGATAGAAGCCCAGGGTACTGCTACACATCCTATAACGCACAGGACAGACCCTGCAACAAAGACACATCCTGTCCCAAATGCCAATAGTGCTAAGACTGAGAGACCCTGAGCTACACCAAGGAAGCAAAATTTCAAAAACAGACCTGGTCTTCCCCTAACACTAAATATGCTCAAACAGCTGACAATCCAACCCCCCTGTTACCAGAACGGATATTATTGCCTTAGAGGTTGAAGGAAGGGCAGAGGGTGGTAAGGGGATTTCCGGTTGTCATCCTGACCAGGCCCTGGCTTTATCTGATTAAGAATACTTTCCAAAGGAAACCCTAGCAAATCTATGGTACACCAATGATTACTACATGTAAGTATCTTTTACCACGATTTATATATACATGGGCAGTTTCTTTTTCAGGCCAGTTCCTTCAAAGCAGCCACAGATTTCATAAAGCATTATATAGGCCTAAAAAATGTCAGTAAGTACAGGCATTTAAAAAAAAAAAAAAAGAGGAGGAGGACTTGGAAGCTGTGTTTTAATTAGGTCAGGAATGCCTGGTTCCTTTGGAGTTTGAATTGCAATCTCCATTTCTCTGGCATCTTAATAGGTTAGTGAATTCTTCCCACAAGGTCCCTTTGTAACCCACAGATTACCTCCCCAACACCCACCACTCCTGAAAGAGCTGCAGACTTTCATGATAACTGGCAATGCCCAAGGTGCTACAGCTCTGAAGATGAAAATCACCAGCCTAATCGTTGTAACGGAAATACGGGCAGAAATGACAGAAAAAAATATTGTCTCCTCATTTAAAAAAAATACTCAAAAGCTATACAAAAATAGTCAGATTTGATACTCTAAATATAACTAATTGCATATACGCTTTTTGCCAAACATATTGATTCAAAAATTGTTTACTTATCATCTAATTCAGGAGTCACCACACTTTTTCTTAAAGGGCCAAGTAGTAAATATTTTAGGCTTTGAGGGTCAGGAGGCAAAATCGAAAGAGGTTTTCTTTTTACCAACTATTTAGATATTATATACATATGTATATATACATAATACATATGTATTATATACTTACATTGCCATTTCAAATATAACCATCTAAAAAAGTAAAAACCCATTCTTAGTTCCCGGGCCCTAAAAAAACAGATGGTAAGCCACGCTTGCCCCACAAGCTCTAGTGTGCTCACTCTTGATCTAATTGAGTAGTAAGTCTTTATGTTTATTCTAAAGGCTCACTCATCTTTCTTTCTTTTTCCTTTCTCTATAAACCATTCACATGTAATTATATCTTTTCTTTATTAAGGAGGATTTGATTCCTTCTTTGTATAAGTCACAACTGCTGTAACAATAAGCCAATAGTAGGAATCACCCAGCAAGCATTCACATTGCCTTATTTAACCCTCTACCCAAAACATTTAAAACACTCTTAACGTATGTGCCAGACTAAAAACACAAAGTTTCCCCTTTCACATCCAAGCCAGAGTGGGTGGGAAAGGAGATTTTGCTTTTCCAAAGTTTAGCCACCTAGAAGAACAATGAAATGGGGCACTTATCGGAGGTTATAAATACAGTTTTAATGTCTCACACTGACATAGAGAGAAACCCAAAATACCCAACAAAAACTAAATAAAAAGTAAAGTCAATTTGGGAAAACAAAGCATTTCTTTTAGGCAATGAAATAATGATAGAGCTAAAAAATTGAAAAAGAAGGCTAACTTTGAACAGATAAAATGGACAAGGTCCAGCTCTTAGCACCTCCTATTTTTCCTTATTCTCTGTTCACAAAAATTTATCTATTTCCTAGGAATTCATGGAGGGCCTAGATGTACGGTACCATTCTTTGTATTTTAATCTAGTACTTTAATTTTCATGAGCAACAAATGGGCTGAGGAGATCCAGGTGTGATGTTACATTCTGCATGGCACTATTTAACCCTTCTACTGCTCAGTGACCTCATACATAGATTTATGGTCCTGGATTCAACAGGCCCTGATAAGATGTAGCAAGAGAAAAAAAAAAAATCAGAGTCTTTTCATTACTTTTTTCCTTTTTTGCATTGATCAAGAAAATACCCCTGAGCAAGAAGTCAGAAGACCAGAATTCTAGTCTCTGCTCTACTCAGGCATCATCCCTGGCAATGTCAATGAGTGGTTAGGAGCAGGTGCCTGAAAACAGCAGGCCTAAATTTGAATCCCAGATCCATCACTACTTGTTCTAAGAAGCTAGAGCAGACACATCACCCCTTTGGGCCATAGCTTCCTCATTTGAGAGGGAGGAAACCACCATCTACCCCAGAGTATTGTTGAGAAGATTAAGTGGATCTCCCTGGAAATTGATTAGCACAGGCTGATGCTCTTGAGTGCCCAGGAAATGTTATTTGTCATTACTTCTTAATCTCTCTGACCCTGTTTCCTCACAGGGTTACCAGGAGCATCAGAGGAAAGCATCAAAACAGTGTATTCTATAAACTATGAAGCCTCCTTCATATGTAAGGTATTAGCTGATATTCCATCCAAGACAGGTAGGCCCTTGGTATAGCTAAGCTGTCTCAACTTCCCATTGCCACAGTTTGTGACATACTGAAGTACCCACAGTCCTGGTACTTGGAGTACTTCCTCGACACTGAGGTTTCATTTGTGGGGCATGGTCTTACCAAATGTGATAATAATATATTAGGTCAGCTACCAAAAGAATATTTCTCAAAAAGCAGTCACACTTGTGTATAGCAAGAGGACAAGGTATAGCAAGAGGACAGGGCAGTGAGAACAGTAATGAGAGTCTCTCCCAGCATAACCACCTGACATTCTCCCCAATCCTTATCACCTCCCCTCACCTCCCTCTACCCTGCCACTTTCTTTAATCAGCAGGTTCCAAAATGCCTTGTGCCTAATGGCTCCCTGGGGCTCCACCAGTCTCTTTAACTATAAAAAGCAATCAATGACACTCATTAAAATCAATATGGGGTAAAACCCGAACCATTTCAAATTAGCATGCAGTGTTCAAGCTTTAACGAATGTATTAGAATTTAAAGATAAGGTAAATGATACTAAACAGAAATAGGAATAGGTGCATTCCCTTTGTCATCAGAAATGTGTGAGTAAAAGTTATGAAATCCTGCTTTTGAAAGTGTTGTTAATCAGGGTTCAGAGAGAATACTTTCCTGTAAAGATGCTTCATTGGCATTCATCCTGTACGGAGTGCTTGGAGAAAATGGAACTCAGTGAGAACAAAGGGAATCTGTATCAAGTTGGCATCAGTCAATAAAAATTCTATGTAATTTCAAAGGATATACCAGAGTCAAAATGACATGCTTACTCAGAAAAGAGGCATGAAAGAGAAGTATGCAGTCCCTAAGGTCACCTCTTAGACAACAGTAGGGGTGAGTGACAAGGCAAACTTTGGAATGATCACACAAACTGGGGACTTGGTAACCACAAATGATCAGGTGTGTATGCAAACAATAGCAACAACAATGTGACCAATAGTCAGAAATGCCTTCTGCACTTGGGCAGAACTTCACAGTCATTTTCTCAGCCACGTTCTCAACCCTGGCTGGACAGCTCCATCAGGATTTCATCAAACTCAACACATCCAAAGTCTTTCCTCTCCGCTGGCCCACTATCCCACCATCTGTCTGCGCCCAGGCCCACAGAGGCTGTCTGCTCCTAGCAGCTCCCAGAACTCAGTTCCCAGGTTGTCAAGGTCAAGGTGAAGATGAACTTTCTCTTCAACTCTTGTGGCTACCACCCAGATTCAGACTCTTGGTGACCTAAACAACCATGGTATCCTTCTACTTGTCCCCATGCCTCCTCCTCCCAATCCACTACCAATTAGCACTACCAATCTTTTCTGATCATGCCATTCTCCTGGGAAAATTCCTTCAAAGGCTGCCCAGAGCCTACCAAGTAAAAGCCAATCCCCTGTGTCACATGATCAGGGCCTTGAGTGACCTGACCTCAAACCACCTTTTCAGTCTTATTTCCTTTCCCTCCTGGCAGGTGGAGTTTCAACTGCTCCAAACTCATGGCACCCCCTAAACACATCACAGTTCTCACCTCTGAGGTTTGGCTCAGCTGTCTCTTTTCTAATCATACTTCACCATCGTCACTGTGTGTTGAAATTCCTCCTGCCTTTGAAGACCAGCTCTGTCATGGATGAATTCAGTGGTCAGCCTCCTACCTCTAAGCTGTACACCATTTAAGTGCCATTCGATGTTCTCTTAGCGCACCATTCCGAGAAGTAGTAGCATGTGATAGTGACAGGTATAGACTCTGTACCCAGATTTCCCAGGTTCTGATGTTCGCTCCAGCATTCGCTTTGTGTGACTAGAAATAATTACTTGCTTCTTTGTGCCTCAGTTTCTTTATCTGTGTGATGGAGATGATGACAACAGTATTTACGTAGTACAGTACCTGACACAAAATAAGCCTCGGTAAACATGAGCTGTTTCTCTTACTGCCCACCTGAATCCTTGAACAAGACCACAAACTTGCCAAGGGTGCTCCCACAGCATCCTGCATATGGATGTTCAGCATGTGTTCCATGACATCCAACAAGGTTTCAAAAAAATGAAAGAAAACTTCCAGTTAGGGTTACACTCAAGTTCCTGCTCCACATCAAACACAGAGCAATGATAGAGAAAACGTAAGAGAGCATGGCACTATAATCATTATGAACCACCCCTCCAATATTGGCAAAATAAATCACAGAGAAATTCTCTATTGTTTTTTAACTATTTTTTCACTCTCAAATATTTACTGAGCAGGCAATATATGAGGCCTGGGAATATAGATGGAATGTACTGATCAGGTAAGAAACTTACTTTATTAAAAAAGGAGCAACTGTTCTATAATATATGTAGGAAATAACTCTTGCAAGAGAGGATATGTAATGTTATGTTAATGTGACCACTCATGTTTAGGAATATTTTCTGTGATAAGCTTTGTTGGTAGAAATAGGTGAGTTAAATCTGTAGAATCAGAATTAGAAATGCCTGCCTCAGCAGAATCATGGTTCAGCCAGCAGAACTGGAAACAGATTCATGTTACAAAGAAAGAGGCCATTTGGTTTTGAGATAGGAGGACTATGGTAGAGTTTAAAAGTTTGGGCAAAGATCATATAGTGGAGGTTTGAGCCATCAGTAAAAGGTTTATGAGCTCAAGAACTTCTAGGTCACCGACTCTGCCTTGGTGGATCTTGGTAAATAAATGAGGAAAGCAAGAATTCATGTTGCCTTACCTTTCTCCTCCCTGCCCCAACCACAGCATGGTGGGAAGCCCAGGCCCAGTCTCCTGGGTTAGTAGCAACTGAGGTCCCCAACGACTTGATTGCTCTTCAGCCCTTGCTATCAAAGATGGGCAAGCTGCCCAAAGGGATTAACATAGGAGATCAACAGACATGTCAGCAGAATATATACCCTTCCCAGGGGTGCCTGGATGGCTCAGTGGGTTGAGGCCTCTGCCTTCGGCTTGGGTCGTGATCTCAGGTGCTAGGATCGAGCCCCGCGTCGGGCTCTCTGCTCGGCGGGGAGCCTGCTTCCCCCTCTCTCTCTGCCTGCCTCTCTGCCTACTTGTGGTCTCTCTCCCTCTGTCAAATAAATAAATAAATAAACCTTTAAAAAAAAAAAAGAAAAAAAAAAGAACATATACCCTTCCCTTCAAATACCATACAGTGCAATGAGTCCAGAGACTCCTGACTCTTTTCTAAGGATCAGCCAAGAAAATATTAAGGAGAGTGAATATAGGAGGATCTGGTATATAACCCACTTTTTCTTTAATGAAATCAATAGTATTTTGGGTACTTGATTACCAAAACCTTTATAGAGAACAATATGTTCTGTGCAGAAAAAGCTAGAGAACAAGGTAAACTATTACCACATCCAATAATGTCTTATCAAATCAACCTGTATCCAAAAGCATCCCACGACACTAGTGAGTAATGTTGTGTTTCAGCCAACACTTCGGCTCACATTAACACATCAGTTGTCGTTCTTGGGCAATGGTTTTGGTCTTCCAAATAAGTTGAGATCATAGTCTTTTTGTTGTTGTTTCCTGCCAGGCAAAGAAGTGGTTTCGCCCTCACCCTTTTCCAGACCACCGAAAGATAACAAGACACGAAAGCAACCCGACCCTCCCCATGTGGAACTCCTGCCAACTCAAAATCTCCTCAAACAATAGGCTAAACAAGACCAGTATTCCAGGAGATGGGGTTTATATGAGGCCCAACACCTCTGCCTGAGAATGAATCATAAAACCACTAGCACTCTATTCTCCAACATTACGCCATCTAGCCCCAAACTGGGTTGAACCGTGCAAAATGAAAAAGAAATCAGGAACACACTGAACTTAAAACCTCAAGTACATTTTAAATCTTGTTTTAGATTCACTTAAATTAACAGAGATCAGGCTACTTCTTATTCAAGCTGGGCTATTCTTACTGCTTTAATACCAAAAGCAATCAGCCACATTTTTCCACTAAAAAAGTTAAAAAAAAAAAAAATACCCTGACAGAAGAACATTCTAAAACTCAGTAGAGAATATGGAAACAGCTTACAATAAACTTTGCCTTCTAGAATAACTAATGGAGGAAATTACCTAGTTATTTGGCCATGGGAAACAACTATTTGTATATTTTTACATATTTTGCAGGTCACAAGTTAAAAGCACACTTTCATTTTCTAGCCCAGCTTTTTTCCAAAGTGCTTTATGAAGAACACCACTGCAGCAAGACAAAAGTAAGTTAAATAAGCTTAAGAACCTTCCCCTTCCTGGGAATGACTGGTGCACACTTGCATATTAAGGAGTCTGAGGAGTCCTACAGTAAACTCTGTGGAATTCAGCATTTCCCCAAGTTCATTTGCACTGCAGCCCTTTTTTCTCTCATAGCACATTATTAGCATCCCACAAAATGGCTGTTCTGCAGAGCCCATTTGGGGAAAGATTCCTCTAGAAAAGGGATTTCATTTAATGATTTAATGGCTGAAACTCTGGAGTCACCCCAATTCGAATACCAGCTTCACCACTGGGAGGCTGAATAACAAGCTTCTCAGCGTCACCCATTCTTCAGTTTCCCCAGGTAAAATGGGCCAAATAATAGCACCTACCTCCCAGGCATGGGTCTTTCCACATGACTGGAACAGTCTTCTGAGAGCTTCACATGGCCAGTTCCTTCTTGTCATTCAGGTCTCAGTTCACAATATCACCCCCTCCAAGAGTCCTTCCCTGACCACCCAATATCAAGTTGGCCCCACCCAGGTCACTAGTTCTTCATCCTCTTCTTTTCTTCATGTTACTTCTCTGTTTAACTATGAAATTATGTTTCACCCCCACAGAATACAAGCATGATGAAGTCAAACTTTATTAGTTATGATTGCTTTATCCCAAAACAGATCCTCAGTAAGTGCTCATTGAATGGAGGGACAACTGAATGCATGATGTAGTTTTGAGAGTTAAATAAATATGAATCAATGAAAACCATTCTTCAAAGTGTCTGACACATAAGCATCTATCCAGATGCTGTTATGAAAACTTCTAATGAATGATGAGTGGTTAAGACACTCATAATTCTTGCACTATTTAATTTGCCTCTTCTTGCTGTATTGTGGATAAATACTTCATGACATTTATTCAGAGATGTGTTGGTAAATGGGCTTTAGGGATGGGGTGGCAGGGGTGTAGGCCCTGGGGGGTAGCATTTGCTGATTTCCATGGTGTCAATACTCCCACCATGACTAATTTCAAGTTATCAATGGTTTAAAAGCAGGCTCACAAAATTCCTGAAAATGTAACAAATGGCTCTCAGAAGATAGCACGATCCTTCTCTTGGGGAACATCTTTGCAGGCCTCTCAGTCTTTTTGTTGAGTTAAGTTTAAAATGAGATTTTTTATAGAGACACCTTTTCCACATGCACCTTCTTGATAAGCCAAGAAAAAGGCAATCCACTGACTTTCACCTGATGCTCAAGGAAACTAGCTGGGTATGTTGGGCTGAATTTTCTGTACCACTCTCTGTGAGCTCTCAGACTGATGGTTAAGGCTCTGAATGTGATCTATTTCCAGGCCAGACCACTGTGAGGGCAAACTAATCTTGTAAAACACAAATTGAATTTTGTTTAGATTCATTTAAGTGGAGGCATCCACGCAACAGAATCAAGGCACCATCTACTTAGTGCTACCAGTGAGCAGAATCTAATAACAGAAAAAGAGTGACTCTGCCCTGACCACAAGACCCCAAAATGAAGTGAAGGTCAATGCTGCAGATGGAGGTTTCTCTGGCATCACTGCCCTGCTGTACACGCAACATGATCCCTTGGCACCCAAAATAAAGCAGCAGGTTTTTTCAACTATGGCAATCTCCAGCCACAGGTCTAAGAGAACATAACCAAAATTTCAAAATCCACGGTTGCTTTACATGCAAGTGATTACTGCCAGTAGTTATTGTTTCTCTTCTGTAAACTAAATGTAAAGTCTATGGAGTAAGGCAGGAAGAGATTAGTCTCTGCTCCACTCTGTTGTTTATTTATTCCTGTGTAACAAATTACCCCCAATTCAGCAGCTTAAAACAACACACATTTATTATCTCACAGATTCTCTGGGTCATGAATCCAGGCCCAGCGTAGCTGGGTCCTTTGCTTCAGTCTCTCACAAAGCTGCAACAAAGGTGTCAGCCCAGGGCCTGTCATATTATCTGAAGGTTACTTGGATCTACTTCCAAGTACACTAAGTGGTTGTTGTCAATTTTCAGTTCTTTGTGGCTGTTTGAGTGAGGGTCTCAGTTCCTCACTGGAGGTTACTCTCAGTCCCTTACCACATGGGCCTCTCTCTCATGGCAGCTTGCTTCATCAAAGCAGGCAAGTTGAGAATACAATAGAGTCTGCTAATAAGATGAAAATAACAGTCTTACATAACCTAGTCATGGAAGTCATATTGGCATCCCATTATCTTAGCCATATTCTATTATTTAGAATCAAGTCACTAGGTTCAGCCTATACTCAAGGACATGGATTTACACAAGGGTATGATTTCCAAAAATTGTAAATCATTAGGACCATCTTAGAAGCCTAACCATGACATTCAGCCTCTTGGAATATGGATGGGAAGACCCAGTCCCAACAAAACATCTCTTTAAGCATCTCAATCCAAAACCAAGCCATGTGGTTTCCTAAGCATGCTGTTAATGCCTCATGAAAGTAAAACAAGGGAGAATAAGGATGGAGGACATTAAGTCTGAAGATAAAAAAGTCTGTTCAAATGTTCTAAGCAAATACAATCTATATCAGAGAAAACTCCCGGGAGCATCAAGCCCCATCATGGAAGTCATGTTTTATGAACAACCAAAAAAACGACTCACAACAACTGCCCATCCGAAAAGGTATATAATGCCAAGAAATCTAATTTGGTCTGAAAGCAAATATCTTTTGGAATTTTAATATATTGCTATAGAATATTTTTAAAATATACTTAATGCCATTTTATTGCTTCCTATTTTCTGAGATCTGTGTCTCCCTCAACATTTTGCCTACATGGTACTTTTGAGATCCACATCCACCATAGCAGC
This sequence comes from Potos flavus, assembly GCA_028534135.1. Lineage (NCBI taxonomy): Eukaryota > Metazoa > Chordata > Mammalia > Carnivora > Procyonidae > Potos > Potos flavus. The sequence goes on from CM052898.1 coordinate 20,080,860, forward strand.
AAGGAACTGCTGTAAAAATTTCAAACTTGGCTATCACCCACATTTTTTCTAAGCTCTAGCCAACTACATATCCTCAGATATCTGAGCATCCCAATATTCAATAGTGGTGGTAGGCCGGAGAGCCTCTGAAGGACTTCAAATTATTTAATCCACTAAGTGCCAAAATGCATATTCAGAAAACCTGGGATAGTTTTTCCTAGCCAAAAGAAAATGCAGACAAAGATTATCTTAAACTTAAATGTTCAAAATTGGTCTGCACATTTTACCGTTCTTCCCAGAAATATCCATATGCTTCACTTTCTGCAAAAGCTGCCCCAATTCAGCTATAAAAATATTTAGGTTCACTGTTTTGCTAATCACCTATTTGTTTTGCTCCTATAGAGAGATGTATTTGATAAACATCTAAAACTTAGTACAGTACTTAAAAAACCCTGAAACTATGGCCATCTGTGGGAAAGAAATTGTAAACCACCTTAGAGTTGGCATGTGCTGCACACACTTGGATCCTGAATCCTCGAATAACAATGGAACATATGTGTAGTGGGCAGAGAAAAAAATCTAATGCAAAATTCCAGTTTAAAAGTGATAAGCAGACAGGAAGATTATAAAACGGATGCCAGGAAATTTTGTTAAGGCTGCAGATATCTTCCAACCTGTGAAAATAACTTGGTAACATATTTTAACTTGTAAAATATGGATCTGGGGAAATAGAGTGAATGTCCTTACCTCTCTAAGATGTATGTTTTCCTTCTCTTTCTGGTCTAAAATCACTTCTAAGTGGCTGACTTGAGACTCCGCCTCTGCCATCCGCCGTGTTCGTTCATTGTCATCCTCGAGACTTTTAGAAGGCAAACCTTTACTTTGTAACATCTCGAGAAGCTTTTTAATTGACTCGTCTCGGGCATTGAGGGTCTGTTTCTGTGTTTCAATTCTCAGCTCCATTTCCTCCAAGGTCTTCCTTAAAAGGAACAGCTCTTTAGCTTGTCTGTCATGCTCGGCTTGCAGCCGCCGGAAGTTCTCCTCAGTCAGCTCAATGGTGAAATGCTCAGCTCCACGGTTGCCACTCTCTTGCTGCAGGAGATGATTGAGGTCTCTCTGGGTCCGAAGTTCATCCTGAAGGGCTTGGATTGTCAACTGCAGGTGCTGTGATGAGAAAGATGGAGCAGGAGAGGAGAAAGAAGGGGGAAAAGTCAATGGAAATGCCAAGCACTATTTGCTACTACCAGACTATGAAGATGAAATGTTAATCATGGGTAGGTCCAGAGGGCCAGCCGTGAAGTCTTCCAGGGTGACTTCAGAAGCATGGGACAGCACATGGAGAGGGGGAAATTAATTCAATGATGCTTTCTGAATGTCTCAGGAGAAGAGAAATGTACACATACACAGAAACAATATATTAGTGTCAGTCACAAGGGAAATTACACATCTACAGAGTTTTAATTGAGGAAGTGGAAAGGGTTAGAAGGGAAAGTCTCACAAACACACCTTCTTTACGCCCGCAATGCTCCAGACTCAGTATTCCTTGTTTCCTAAGGTGTTCTTTATTCTACTATCCATACTTTCCACGATAAATGCATTTCCATTTAAAAAATGAAAATAATAGCATCCACTACAAGTAGACACAAACGAGGACTTTATTTTTTACAAATAAAGCTGTGAACAGGTTTAGTAAACAGGATTACTGCATCTGCAAGCAAAAGGGAACAAATGCAGACAGGGACAGACACAAACACACAAGGAG
>CM052898.1:20082700-20111374 GCA_028534135.1 Potos flavus
GGAGGAGGAGGAGGAGGAGGAGGAGGAGAAGGAGAAGGAGGAGAAGAAGAAAGTGAGGTTAATTCCACCTTTTGTTTTCCTAAATCTCACTGACCCAGGAACCCAAAGTCTTCAGTATACTACCAGGAAGAAAGAACAACACTCCAGAAGTACCCACATATTATTCCAAGTCACCAATTCAATCAAAATCAGAGTGAAAACACCAAAGAAACAAAATAGTTACCGGTTATGAGAAAAGAAACAGTTGCATGAGGACAGTTGGTGAATTCTGCAACACCTTCCCCACAGGGCTAACCCCAGGCTGGTCAGAACAGGCAGCCATAAGCTCGAAGGCATTTTTGTCCTAGGAACAAACCAGGACACTTCCAAAACAGCAGTTTCTCATTCAATCACCAAACACATACTCCTGCCAATAGACCAGACATAACGCTAAGCACGGGAATCAAAATGAACACAAGGCATAGCTCCTGCCCCCACAGGTACCTCACATTACTATAAACCATAAACAATACTATGTCTAAGTTATATAAATATTGGAGTGGCCCACATTTCGAAATCTTTCTAAATTCCTATAGGTGGCACCCAGAAGTGTTGAGATCTTTCTGAGCGTGGTCTATGCCCAGAGATTAGCACTGAGTATTGCAACATCTTGATTAAACCATTTGTTTCATATTTCATCTTTCCATTTAAGAACATCCACTGAGACATTCCCAGAGCACAAAGAACAAGTATTCTCTTTCTCATCCATGTGCCACAGTGCCTCACAGGACAGTGACTGGGAGTGAGCAACTGGTATATATTTAATGATGGCAATTACGAATTTTTTAAACAAAATTCACTCCTGTAAAGTATAAAATTCAGTGGTTTTTAGTATATTCACAGAGTTGTGCAACCATCCACATAATACATTTTAGAACATTTTCATCATTCCAAAAGAAGGTGCAGGATACAAAATTAATATAAAGAAATCTGTTGTGGGGTGCCTGGGTGGCTCAGTTGGTTAAGCATCTGAATCTTGATTTTGGCTCAGGCCATCTTAGGGTCATTAGATCAAGCCCCACATCAGGCACTGCGCTGGGAGTGAAGCCTACTTAAGATTCTCTCTCTCCCTCTCTCTCTTCCTCTCCCCCCACAACCCTCCTCGCTCTCACTCTCTCCCTCCCAAAAAAGAAAGAAATATGTTGCATTTCTTTAGACTAATAACGAAATAAAAGAAAGAGAAATTAAGAAAATGATCCCATTTAGAATTGCACCAAGAATAAAATACCTAGGAATAAGTTTAACCAAGGAAGTAAAAGCTCTCTACACGGAAAACTCGAAGACGCTGATGAAAGAAACTGAAGACAACACAAACAAATAGATAGTCCATGCCCATGGATTGGAAGAATTAATATTGTTTGTTCGTTTGTTTGTTTGTTTTAGAGAGGAAGAGAGAGAATCTTAAGCAGGCTCCACACCCAATGCAGAGCCCAACACAGAAGATTGATCTCACAACCCTGAGATCACAACCTGAGCCAAAATCAAGAGTTGGACACTCAACTGACTAAGCCACCCAGGTGCCCCAGGATTTGTTAAAATGTCCATTTCGCCCAAAGCAATCTAGATTCAGTGCAATCCCTATCAAAATATCAATAGTACTTTTTTCTCAGAACTAGAACAAATTATTCTAAAATTTGTGTAGAACCACAAAAGACCCCAAATAGCCAAAGCAATCTTGAAAAAGATGAACAAAACTGGAAGTATCACAATCCCACATTTCAAGATATACTACAAAGCTATAGTAATCAAAATAGTATGGCACAAAAATAGCCATATAGATCAACTGAACAAGATAGAGAGCTCAGAAATAAACCCATGCTTATATGGTCAACTAATTTATGAAAAAGGAGGCAAGAAATTTAAAATGGGGAAAAGACAGACTCTTCAATAAATGGTGTTGGGAAAATTGGACACCTATATGCAGAAGAATGAAACTGAAGAACTTCCATACTGTTTCCCATAGTGGTTGCACCAATTTACGTTCCCACCAACAGAGAAGAAGGGTTCCCTTTTCTCCGTATTTTCAGCAACACTTGTTATTTTTTTCGTCTTTTTGATAATAGCCAGTCTGACTGGTATGAGGCGGTATCTCAGTGTGGTTTTGATTTGCATTTCCCTGACAATCAGTGACGTTGAAAATCTTTTCATGTGCTATTGACCGTCTGTATGTCTTCCTTAGAAAAATGTTTATTCATGTCCTCTGCCCATTTTTTAATCAAGTTGTTTCGTTTTTTGCTAATAATTTATGTAAGTTATCTATATATTTTGATATTAACCCCTCTATCAGATATATGATTTGCAAATATCTTCTCGCATGAAATAGGTTGCCTTTTCATTTTGTTGCTGGTCTCTTTTGCTGTGCAAAAGCTTTTTATTGTGATATAATCTCATTTGTTTATTTTAGATTTTGTTGCCCATGTCTGAGGAGTCTGACCAGAAAAATATTACTAAGACTGATGTCAAAGAGCTTATTGTCTATGTTTTCTTCTAAGAGTTTTATGATTTTAGGCCTTACATTCAAGCCTTTAATCCATTTTGAATTTATTTTTATATATGCTATAAGACAGTGGTCTAGTTTCACTCTGGCATGTAGCTATCCAGTTTTCCAACATCATTTATTGAAGAGTCTGTCTCTTCCCCATTTTATATTCTTGCCTCCTTTGGAATAGATTAGCTGATCATACATGTGTGGGTTTATTTCTGGACTCCATTCTACTCTATTAATCTATATGTCTGTTTCCATGTCAGTACCACATACTTTTGAGTATTATAGCTTTGCAATATAGTTTGAAATCAGGAAGTATATTGCCTCCAGCTTTGTTCTTTCTCAAGACTGTTCTGGCTATTTGGGGTCTTTTGTGGTTCCACACAAATTTTAGGATTCCTTGTTCTAGTTCTGTGAAAAATGCCATTGGTATTGTGACGGAGACTGCACTGAATCTGTAGATTGCTTTGGGTATGGACATTTGAACAATATTAATTTAACAATATTAATTCTTCCAATCCATGAGCATGGCATACCTTTCCATCTGCTGGTGTCATCTGAAATATCTTTCATCAGTGGCTTACACTTTTTAGACTACAGGACTTTCACCTCCTTAATCAAATTCTATCCTAGGTATTTTATTCTTTTTGATGCAATTATAAATTGAATTATTCTCTTAATTTCTGATAGATTATTGGTGTATAGAAAAGCAATCGATTTCTGCATGTTAATTTTGTATCCTGCAACTTTACTGAATTCATTTATTAGTTCTAATAGGTTTTTTTTCTATTTATAATATCACGTCATCTGCAAATGATAACCGTTTTACCCCCTACTTACCAATTTGGATGCCTTTTATCTCTTTTTCTTACCTAATTACTGTGGTAATTATATGTTGAATATATGTTCTAATAATATGTTGAATAAAAGTAGCAAGAGTGGGCATCTTTGCATAAGACTTGACAATTGCTTTCTTTCTTTTTTGCAATGAAAGTGCCTGACTTAAGATTTGATTGCCAAGACATCCACTTTAAAGAGGCCTCCACTTCAATGATGGCTACCTTGAATAAACACATTATCAACCACAGGGCTAGATAAGAGACAGACTGCCTGCCCCAACTGAGGCTCCTTTGTTTTAGAAATTTTGGTTGATTTGAATAACTGACCTTTTGAGCCACTTGTTTTTTCTCTCCCCACACTTTAAATCTCCCCTCTTATGTTTTAAATTTACCAATAAAGAATGAGCCCACAAAACCCCCCATCCTCGACCCCAATAAAAGCAGAATCAGGCCCATGCACTCTCTACCCATGACCTCACTGTATGACCCCAGCTCTGCTGTGCAATTTCCAGGTTCTTTAAATGATAAACCTCTATTTTTTTCAAAGTTTCTTGATGGTTATTGTTGAAGGGCATCTTGCAATCATACTTAGAACCACAAGGGATAATCCAACCACAATACTGGTTATTGATAAACAGACCAGCTCAAAACAGATTTATGAGATGATCTAGGTTTATTTGGAAACAAAAATGAATTGGGATGATCAGATTGGAAATCATCCTTTCTGAGAGTGACCAAAACTGACTGGTTTTCTTATGTGGCTCATAGAATGACCAAAAGGGAATTCCAAGGAAAAATTGCCAAAATGTTTTGAGCAGAGACAGCAACATTGGAAGACAACTCTGTAAGGGGTCTGCCCCTTTGGATGGGCAAGTTGCCTATCACCCTGATCCTGTTTCCACACCTGCAAGATGGGGATAATCACAATGCTTATCTCACAGAGTTCCTGTGAGGAATAACGAAGATAATACATCAAGGACCAGGTTTGAGAGTGAAGGAAGAGAGGAAGTTTGGTAGAAAGGAAGGAAGAAGGGAAAAAAGTAGAAAAGAAGAATGAGAGGGAAGGAAGAAGAAAGAAAGGAGAGAGAAACGGAGGGAAAATTGATCCACTGATCCATTCAATATACATTTACCCAGTATCTCCCTTATACTCACAAAATTAAGAAAGAAAGAAAGATCCATGTTCACAGTTCAAGTAGATAAGTAAACTGATAGTAGCTTTACTATGTTATGAGGGTCGTAACAGAAATCATAGCCAGGTGGCTAAAAATTCAGAGACGATGTCACCCAGCCTGGAGACATGTGGGAAAACATCCCTAAGAGCCACCACTGAGCTGCATCTTGAAGAGCAATTGAGAGCCAGCCCCATGAAGAATGATGGAAAGAGAAGAGAAAGTATAAAAACCCAGAAGCAACGACAGACCAGACCTATTAAGGAACAGTAATAGCAAAAATCTGGATAGTGCTTGCCACATGCCACACAACGTTCTAAGCTCTTTTAATCCTCACAACTGCCCTGTGAGGTAGCCACTGCTTAAGGTTTCCATTTAATTGATGAGAAAATGGAGATGCAAAGTGGTTAAGTAATTTGCTCCAGGTCATCCAGCTAGGTACGTGGCACAGCCAGATGTTCATCTAGGTTGTCTGATACCAACTCCCCTTCTCAAACCACTATATCATCTAGCCTCTGAACCAGCACAAATACTTCAGGATGCTGGAAGAAAAGGATGTAGGGCGGGGGGGTAAAAGCTGTGAGAGGAGACAGGCAGGCAATTATGACAGTTACAGCAATTCTTAAAATTTAAAGTTAGCCATCTAGACTGTTCCTCATTCAAAGGTTGCCATGATAGATGCTTTCAGGTTATATATTTATTAATAAGCAAAATCTACTTTTGGGGCACCTGGGTGGCTCAGTGGGTTAAAGCCTCTGCCTTCAGCTCAGGTCATGATCTCAGGGTCCTGGGATCGAGCTCCGCATCAGGCTCTCTGCTCAGCGGGGAGCCTGCTTCCCCCTCTCTCTGCCTGCCTCTCTGCCTCTCTCTCTATCAAATAAATAAATAAAAATCTTTAAAATATATATATATAAGCAAAATCTACTTTCTAGGTAGCCATTTTATTAGTAACTAAATGACTTCAGCATGACCAAACACGATCTGATAATCAACCTAAAATTTAGTGTTCAAAACTTTCTCAAATTCATGTGCCATTTAGTTTTCATTCTCTTTTTAAATATTTAAAATTAAGCAGAGCTCTGTTCCTGAAAAGAAATTCTTGAGCAAAAGGCATGTACCTTAAAGAGTCCTGATATCTTTCTGCATCATATACAGGAGGATGGGGAGGGAATCTGAAGCAACCCCTCCATGTATCTGTCTCTCTCTCCTCCCTCACTGTCCCACTTTTAAAAAATTCAAATCAATCAAGTTTCAAAATTCATTTACCACATAGCCATTTCTAGTTAGATATTTAACACAGGCAATTTCTATTTTAAAATATAAAACCACATGTAATAATCTACTGAAAAGAATATCCTCTCTTTGTCTCAGTTTCCTCATTTGTAAAAGGGGGAGGAGAGTAATAATTCCTAACACACAAGATTGTTGTGAAAATTAAATGAGTTAATACATATCTAGCTATAGAAAGTACCAAGTACAGAGTAATCACTTATATCAGTCAGGATAAGCCAGGATATGCTGCCTTGACAACAGCAACAAAAAAACATATTCTGAAAGACATAATCCACTTGACACACAGATGACATGGAATCAGAACTGTAAAAGCTCAAAGAGACCTTAAAGGTTAGCCTGTTAACCTCATTTTACAAACAAGAAAATCAGATCACAGAGGTTAAATGACAGACCCAAAAGAGCAATCACATTGTCAAAGCCAGAATTTCAGTTTCTGGGAGCATGGAATCTTGGTTTCTAGGATCCTGAACTCCAACCTTGTATATATTCCAGTAACCCTAAGAGTAGACCAAAAGGGTGTGGCTCTCTACTTTAACAGCTTAGGAAATGGCAATGGTATCTCCTACAGGGAGGCTGAAAGATGACCTAAATCATTTCACTTACTCACTGGGTCCCACCCAATAGTTTAATAGCATGGGATACTCCAAGAATAATTTACTGAGACTTCCTTTCTACAGCTTTGAAATTAGACTGTTAGCTAATTAAAATTGGCTATTAGTGTACAAGCTCAATAAAAACTAGCTCTAAAAGATCCAGATACAATACAAATGAAATCTCTAGCAAAGCCAAACACCTTCTCTAACGGCCAAAAAGTAAGAAAAACAATGCACAGTTTTCAACTGCGCCCTTCCCAGATTATTCAATTCCTTCAGATTGAATCACCTTCCCCTCCTCAACCATGAAAGCACATTTCTTTCAAGGCTGTCACCCAAACCCTATTGGATCAATAATCAAGAGCATTCATTTCAGTTTGTTGCCTACATCAGGTAGCTACCTACAAACTAGTAACCTATAAGGTTGTATTCTAGGACCATCTCTTTGGAAACTCCCAGTCATCATTGTGGTCTCAGCTTCCCAAAGCCTCAACCCCTCCTTCTGTGACTTCCATTCTACTGCATACCTGGAGAGGGAAGCCCTTCCAATGTCTACCTGCATTGGGATAAAACATCACCAGGTGATCCAAACTCATACCTGGGTCCCAGTCAAACTGTTGTCAACTTAGCACTTATGGCACAAGTGCAACAGGTGGCAAACTGCTAATTCCCTTTAAGTACAAAAATGAGTCTGTAAGTGGATGGGCATTCAGAAAGCTTTTTACTCCCCACCCTAATTCTGAGATCATTCTCCGGTTGTTCTCAAAGAATCAAAGCTCAAAAGGCAAACTCCCTTCTCCACATCCTGCCACTGAGGACACTACAGAGAGAAGCAAAGCAGGTGTCACAATGTCATCCAGACTACTCTTCATAGTCACTCCGCTAGGAGTACAAATAGAATGCATCGTGTTTATCCTGATACCCGGCCTTCAACCCAGTTCTTTTTTTTTTTTTTCTTTTTTTTTTTTTAAAGATTTTATTTATTTATTTGACAGAGAGAGAGAGATCACAAGTAGGCAGAGAGGCAGGCAGAGAGAGAGCGGGAAGCAGGCTCCCTGCTGAGAAGAAAGCCTGATGCAGGGCTCGATCCCAGGACCCTGAGATCATGACCTGAGCCAAAGGCAGAAGCTTTAACCCACTGAGCCACCCAGACGCTGCAACCCAGTTCTTTTTAACCTTTTCCCCCTGACACTTAACTGCATACTTTGAAATCTGCTCTGGATAGTAAAGGCTATCTCCCAATCTCTAGTCCACAAAAGGAAAACAAAAGTTTAAAATCACTGGTCTGTCCTATTAAAAAAAAACAAAAACAAAAACAAAACAAAAAAAAAAAACAGGTAAAAATGGAAGCTTAAAAAGATTAGTCTGTCCAATTGATTCCAAGTCTCAGACAATAAGGAGGTCATAATGACTTCTGTTTCTGGCATTATGGCAGGCTATGTTTTCTGATAAGCCCTCCTACTATACAACAGCTAGATAAAAGCAAATATATCTTTCAAAGCATTGCTGTGCTTACAAGAAAGTAAATATCTCCAAGAAAGAGAAAGATTGAGAGAAAGAAAGTGAGCTTTTCAAGGGCACATTCTGGGCCAAATTTGCATTATACCCCCAAATCTATCACATAATAGGTTTCGATAAATAGTGAAATATGGACAGAAAGATGAGAGGACCAGAAGGGAAATTGTCTCACCAGATGGTCGGCACAGGGGAACACTGTGAGAGCAAATAAGTTTCCATTCCTCTTTGCTTTGCTGTATTTAGACTAGGGGTGGGAGAGTGTGGGGCGGGTGGGGAGGGAAGGGGTGTCCTTGACCTCAGATTACTCTGTCCTGTTCTCGCCTCCAAAACTCAAAATGCCTCACGTCCACCAACTCACTAATCTGATAAGACTGCTCTGACACTGCCAGCACTATGTCCACTTCACAAGAGGATAAATTGGGCTGGCTTAAGGGATTTGACTGCGATCACATTGTTAGCAGATATGGGCCAGTGTCTAAAACTGAGGTTTCCTCCAGCCAATTCTAAAGTCACTCCTGCTATAAAAAATATAGAGAACTTCATTATGCACAACTCTTATAAGCCCACATAGCCACTTAATCTTTTTAAAAAAGTAGACAATAAAAATATAAGAAACTAAGCTGTACTTGAGTTTATATGGAAAAGGGGGGAAAATATACTTTGCCCTAGCCAACATTCAGAAGAATGACTTCCAATAGCTACTGGAGTCAGAATCTAATCCAGATTTCTGAATGTCTAAAACACAAAAAGGTAAATAGAATGAAAATATAATTATATATGTATGATGTGCATGGAACACACAATTATTTAAATAGGGACTAGCCAGATGTTTAGAATCTACTGTGTCTTATCCCCAAACATGGAAAATATGAGTTCCTGGCAAATTTGAAAAAATTTGTGACCTTAAGCTCTTTTCCACACTATGGGGAAAAAACAAAAAAAAAAAAAAAAAAATGATAAAGTTTTGTACTATAAAGCAGTTTAGGGTTTCACTGCTATGAAAACTGTCTATGGCCATATAAAAATATGAATTGGCTTATATCCAAAAGTCTTGAACTTTTTTTAATAAAGCTATACTCCTTCTCAAGCAAGGGCTTAACATAACTCTTTCAAAGAAAACAGAATCTCTTTGCAGACAACTTGGCCTACTCTGCTTCTCCTGTGACTTTATTTTCCTATTTATCATTTTTTAGTTTGTGTCTAATCAAATTTTAAGGGCAGGTTCTCTGATCCCTGTTTCCATAATCCCATGTGCAGGATGTACAGCACTCCTCATGGCTTCAAACCTTCCACAGACTGTGTCATGTGTGTGAAAAGACAAACAGCAGATGCTGGCTAAAAACATGTGGCCTCAGTGTGCTGTGGAAGGGTTGCTCTACTTAAGAAAAGTATAAAAAGATTAATATTTAGACATATGGTCCTAGGCTTTCTCCTTTAGGATAGATAGAATTAGCACATCCAGCTAATTGAGAATATTGATAGGCAATTTTTAAAAATCACCAAAGTGAGGGGCGCCTGGGTGGCTCAGTGGGTTAAAGCCTCTGCCTTAGGCTCAGGTCATGATCTCAGGATCCTGGGATCGAGCCCCACACCGGGCTCTCTGCTCAGCAGGGAGCCTGCTTCCCCCTCTCTCTCTACCTGCCTCTCTGTCTACTTGTGATCTCTCTCTCTCTCTCAAATAAATAAATAAAATCTTAAAAAAAAAAAAATCACCAAAGTGCCAGGATCCTGGGATCCTCACACAGACACATCAGTGATAACGGCAGAACCCACTTTGGTCGTTAACGTGGTATTTTGCCAAGATTCATAACTAGGAACAGTATATATGGAAAAGACCTCTTGGCAGTAAGCAAGGAGTTCTGGTTCTCATACAGAACAATACTATAAGGGGAAGACACAGTATTGGAATATTGTACTGAGCTAAGAGGTAAGGACTTAGCTTTGCTAAGTAGCTTTGCTACTAACCAATCATATGATCTGGGGGAAATCAGCAAATTTGTCTGGGCTTCCAAGAACAGTGGTGATGAGCTGGGTTTTGAATCCTGGATCTACCTATTATAGCCTATGTCACCTTGGACAAATTACTAAAGTACTTTGAGCATTGAATTATTCATGCATAAACAGGAAATAATAATTGTAACTAACGTACAAGGTTCACACAAAGACCACATGAGATGCTCCTCACGTAAGCAAACAGGTTCTCATAAAGCATAAAGCACTGGGCCTGGCACATAATGAACACTCAGTAATGTTCACTATTATTTCTTTTGACACAGTGGTAGTGGCTAGAGGCCCAGAATTAAAATTTCTCTCCTTCCTCCCATTTGGACAGGGAAAAGAAATGAGTGTAATGAACATAAATTTTTGGTCATCAAATAAATGCAACAGTGGGGAACAAAATGCTAAGCACTTTGGCATTTTTTAAATAAGGGAAACAGGAAACAGTTGTTTTAAGACCAACTTAAAGATGGCTAAAATTGATTTCCCATTAACTGGTCTATAAATAACTCTGCAAGGGGCTCTTGGGAATAACAACATTTCTGTTTTGAAAGTCAGGGTTTTTTTCCCTACTAATAGCCAGTAATACATAAGCAACTATAGGACAGTGGCATCCCCTGCTGTTGACACCATTCGACCTCTTATAGGATGAATGAATAAATGAATGGAATGAATAAAAAAAAACAAGTTTAAGAAACATTGATATTTTTTAAACATGTCTATAGAAATAACCCAAAATATGTAATCATGGAAACAAGAGTTAAAATTGGAACTTTTCTATTATTAATAACCACACACAATTAGAGGACAGCTCGTTCATTTTAATTGCTTAGCAAATCTTTAGTGTAAATGACATTTTAATATCTTGATTACAGTTTCCTTCTCTGTCCACAACATGTTTATTTAGCAAAATTGCTAACCATCTAAATATTTTTAAAACAGGTAAGAGGTTTTACCTAAATTATTATCATCTCAAATAGCTGAGTGGCATGCACTGAACTATTAATTTTTCCCTACTTTGAGCCACATGGTTCCCTCAGCCAAACTGTAGTCCTTTTTATTCAAAATTTTCACAAGGAAGATTTTTCCTAATACTTTACTCTCCTGCTTCTCTACGCTTCTTGTGTCATTCAGGAAGGGGGAATAACTGACCTCCACAAAATTCAGAATGTGGTCCTTGGACCAGCAGCATCAGCATCTTATAAGAAAGGTAGGATCTCAGGTCCCACCTCAGCCCTGCAGTATCAGAATCTGCATTTTTAGCAAGACTGCCAGGTAATCTGAGGCACATAAAGGTTTGAGAAGCACTTCTCTAGACTTAACAAAAAAAAAAGTTTCAGCCTTACTACTGCTTTAAGAAATGATTATTTGGTAATAGAAAGGTGAGGAAGGAAAACATCATGAAAAGAGTACTGTAGTATTGAAGCATATTGAAAACCTAATTTGTGTGATTCATAAAATCTGAGTAAACTATGAGTAGTGCTCCCCAATATAAGACACCACTAGATAAAGCAGACAAAACGGGATTTGTTCATTCATTCAACCATTATTGAGCTATGTGCTATTTAACAGACATACATAAAAGTGTCCTCTCCCAGTCAAAAAAGAAATCCTGCCAGATTAAGTATAAGTAAACACTATACACGTAATATGTTTTGTTATATACATAAAATATAGTTATATATTATAAATAATATATATTGCTATATATACTGTTTACTTTTAAGAGATATGTAATATCTGAATTTTAATTCTGTACTGTTATTTACCATTATTATTTAAAAAGATCTAAGGGAAACTTTCAAGAGTCATCTGAAATGACAGAATTAGGCTTTCCAAACAACTGTTTTATTCATTTTTAGTTTTAAATAGCATTTCCATATGCATGTCTGTGCTCTTGGTGAAATTTTAAATGACTGGGAAAACCATGAGGAATCTGAGATGAATCTTCTTTTTCATATTATAACTTGAACAATATAGGGAACTTGAACACTATAGAGAAAATGTGAATATATTGCTTCCTAAGTAGCCTAATCACTCAAATTCTCTAAGTATTTCCATTTTATCAGTGCACTAGAATCAAGAGTCTGGACCTTCATTTCTTTCTCTGGTGTGAAGGTGAGATACCTACCGTATCCAGCCAATGTCTATGGTCTTTAATATTAAGTAAAAAATGTATGTGTGTGTGTGTGTGTGTGTGTGTGTGTGTAGAGAGAGAGAGAATGAATGAATGAATGAATATTCCATAATCCACAAACAAAAAATGGCCAACATACCATAGGAAAGTAGTATGACTAGACAAGAAAAAAAAAAAAACTAGAAAAAAATACATCATAATGATCATTGCTAAGGAGAGGGGGATGGGGAATGATTGCTAAAGAATATGAGGTTTGTTTAGGAGGTGATGAAAATGTTTTTGTTTTTGTTTTTTTGATGAAAATGTTTTAAATGTATATACTAAAAATCACTGAATCGCACACTTTTAAAGGGTAAATTTTATGACACATGAGTTATACCTCAGTCAAGCTATTAAAAATGATAGGAGGTGGGAGCATTGAAGATGCTTTTCTTGGGGCACCTGAATGGCTCAGTTGGTTAAGCATCTGACTCGATTTCGTCTCAGGTCATGATCTTGAGGTCATGGGATCAAACCCCGTGTCAGGCTCCACACACAGTAAAGAGTTACCTTGGGATTCTCTCTCTCCCTCTTCCGCCCCCTCTACTCCTCCCCCTACTCATGCTCGCTTGTCCTCTCTCTCTAAAATAAATAAATCTTTTTAAAAATTTCACTAAAAAAAAGGACGCCTTTCTTTGTATTTCCCATTTTCATTTAGCAAATATTTTTCCAAGAATAATTTTTGAATTCCTACTGCTATAGACTAAATGTTTATGTCTCCCCAAAATACATGTGTTGAAACCCAGTCCCGACTGTGATAATATTTGAAGGTGGTACCTTTAAGAGGTGATTAAGTCATGAAAGTGGAGACCTCAGGAATGGGAATGATGCCCTTATAAAACAAGCCCTAGAGAACTGCTTTGCCCCTTCCACCATGAGGACACAGTGAGGAAACAGTTCTCTATGAACCAGGAAGTAGGCCCTCATTAGACACCAAATCTGCCAGCACCTTGATCTTGGACTCCAGAACTGTGAGAAATAACTGTTGGTTGTTTATAAGCCATACAAGCTATGGTATTTTTTTTTATAGCAGCTTTAATGGACTAAGCCATGGACCTCATCATTTCTAGGCTAGTTGATATTCTTTGAGTTGCAAGCAACAGATATTGACTTGACCTGTCTTAAGCCAAAAAAAAAAAAGGAATGCACAAGAAGATATCAGGGTATCTCCCTGCATCAAAGCAGCAATTGTAAAAACAAAAACCAGGAAAAGAAGGAAGCAGGACACAGCGGGAACCTTTGTGAAAGGTTTGCAAGTTGGTTTCAACAACTTCTTGATCAAAATCATAAATACCCAGGACAGAAGGTAGAATTGTCCTGGCATGAGCCAGGTATCCACCATGAATCAATCAGTTGTGGCAGCTGACCTTGCCCACCAGGAGCTACTCCAAAGGGAAGAAATTTTCTTTAAAAGTAAGTAGAGATCCCAAGAAGAATCTATTACAATTGTTGTTATAATTAAAGATTTTAAAAGAAGCAACATATGCAAAATATAAAAGTGCTATGGTTATGCTTATTCAGGGTAAGGGATTCCAAAAGAGCAATATATACAAGACTCGGGTGAACTTCATGGTACAGACATAACCATTGCAAGTTCAAGTTTCTGATATCCAGCAATGACCACTGGAAAATTTAAAGAGAATTAGAGATTAACAAGACTTTGGAAATACAAAAATAATTAATTTCACAGTGAAAGTCCTAAATATCTTATTGAGAATAATATCTCCAATTGAAAACCCTCTCTTTGATGTCAGAGGCCTTGGGCTGTTCTCCAGCTTGATCACTCAGTAGCTGTGGGATCGATCTGATCACACACTAGCAGCAGGGTCCCACAGCCTTGGGAGGGCTGTATGACACTAACAGGTTACTTCTGTTTTCTAGGTCTCAGTTTCCAGCTCTTTTAAAAGCTGCTAAAAATACAAACATCTTACGAAACCATGATAAGGTTAAACAGATAGTGCATATCAGATACTTAGCAAGTCCCACTTCAGCCCACAGGAAGCCATCATTTTTAAAAGCCACTGTTATGAATATACAAACCCAGATTGCAAATCCTCCCCAAATGCAATGGAAAGAAATGAAAGTAGAGTAGGGGGAAAAATGTAAAATTATGTTTGCCTGTACAATACACAGAAAAATCCTTTAACCCAGAGGAACTTTCTGGCGTGGCCACTTTGTATGCTAACCTTTTAATAGCAAATAAAATACTTTGAAAGAACCACCCAAGATTTTCTACAAGCTGGTATATGCGTTTTAAAGACACAGCAAATATTGAACAACAGAAATCACTGAACGCTGGTGATGAAAGGGATCAGAAAGATAATCATCTTTGCTACTTTTTACAGGAGGATAAACTGAGACCAAAAGAGGGGGGCCTCTTGTCACCTGAAGCCACAGCAGAGATGGCAGCACTACTCGTTATAAAGCCCAGACACCAAACTCTCAGCACACTGCTGCGTCCCGGTCTTTCCCTTCTAATACCATGCACCAGTTTTATTTGGTCACTGAACTGCAAAAGGATTCTGTTACCACATAATTAGTGTCAGGGTATGTGCAACAGCTGCCACGAGCCAGATTTCCACACTGGAGTCAAACATCTTTGGCCCAGACGCATCTCTTCCACCACACACCACCGATGGTACAGCTGCTGTAACCACATTCCATACCCCAGCAGCTCCAAGACTTCAGGAGTTGGAACAAATGATTAATTCCAACCAGGATGAAGTAACTCTTCTCTCTGAAAGGACTTCTTAAAGAACACCTTTAGCAAATTTTGAAAGATTTAGCATTCTTCGACCTGAGAGCTTAAGACTTTGAAAAGGGTTTAGAGGAAATTTTTTCCAAAAAATGTATGTGGGATAAATGTCAAGGATTAAGGGGGCCACTCAGAAACCTGGAAAAGATAATGATAAGTCACAGGAGATCCATGCTATTGTTGGGCAAGCCAAAGCAAAAACCAGAAAGAAGGAACAGTTCTTTTGCAGATATCATCACTGGAAGAATATGTTATATGACTGAGAAATAAGATCCCTTGATACTAATCCTCAATAATATCAATTTGAGGTTATTTTTATTTTATCTGGATAACTTTGTATATATTATTAAGAATAAGAGTTTTCCTTAGCAAAGACTCAGAAACCCACATACGCATTCATGAGCATATAGATACATTTCATATGCTTTAAGATTCTTTCTCAAATCTTTAAACCAGTGAAAGAGAATAGAGTTTTCTCCAAAAGAACAGTAAAAAGTATTTTTAAACAAGGACTGCAAAGTGCTTTCTTCATCCCTGGATATTTATTTTGTTTTATAATTCATTTGAGACTTTTAAAGTCTGGAAGGGAGAAAAAAAATGGCTTTCAAATTTGAGTCTGGAACAGAGCTAACCTATCAAGTCCAACAGGGATATAAAGAAAGTATCTAACAGCGCAGACACTGCTGGTGCCCGGAACAAAAGCATTATTGAATGGAAGAAGAATTTAAATTGAAGCAAACCCTAATGTAATACCTTGGTAACTCTAGGTCCTACTGCCATTTTTCCTAATAAGATGAACTATTAGTCCTGGTTTACATAAATTTCAAAATACCAGGGCCCTCAGCAAGCCACAGGGAGGCCAACGGCCCTCTTGAGTCCATACATCTGTAATACTATTTAAAACATGATTTGTCCTCACCATCATCTGGGTCCTTAACTGTGGATCATACAAAACCAATGGAGACAGGGGCCCACAAAATGAGTGGAGTCTTTTGCTGTATCTTTGAAGGTTTTCTTTCTTTAGTTTAAGAATTCAAAGGGAAGGGGCACCTGGGTGGCTCAGTCGGTTAAGCGTCTGCCTTCGGCTCGGGTCATAATCCCAGTTCTGGGATCTAGCCCCGTGCCAGGCTCCCTGCTTTGCGGAGAGCCTGTTTCTCCCTCTCCCTCTGCCTGTCACTCTGCCTACTTGTGTTCTCTCTCTATCGCTCTGTCAAATAAATAAATAAATAAAATCTTTAAAATAAATTTTTTTCATTAAAAAAAAGAACTCAAAGGGAAATAAGGGTGGAAAGAATTACAAACAGGCTTTATGGTTTTATAAAGGAGGAAAAAATAAACATAGGATGAGTTTACAGTTTACAGTCTGTGAAGAACCTCTTCCACCATTTATTCCTTTAAATAAACTTTTCAATCACCTTTTAAAGGGGCAAAAAAAATTCTGTTATTATAGGAATTGCTGAAATCTAGTATGGGAGACTAGTTAAGAGCTGAGTCCTATACTCAAGCAAGAATTGGTCCTACCACCATTTGTCTATACTGTTTAACCCCTGGCAAATTATTTGCCCTTAGTTTCTTCCACTGTAAAATGAGGATGATACAATTTTAGTTATGAGTAAGCTTACATATAGGAATATATAAAAATATACTCATAAATAAAAAGATACTAGCTTATTATAGTCTATGAATTCAATAAACAACTTCTCTTAATGTTATAATTAGTATTAGTAAAACCACATTATGTTGGCATATATCTTTAAAAGTTATTTAGCAACTCATTCAACGAACTCTAGGCCAGATAACATTTGCTTACTTCCCCAGAAAGAAGGCTTTTTCTTTTTTTTGAAAGAAGTTTTATTAAGGATATGACACAATCTCCCATCAAGCCCCCATCATACAACCATATGCTACAAAGAATTCTTTCATTTGAGGTCACTCAGAGAGTTTGAAAGTATAAACTAGTCATTCATCTCTGCCATAACCACTCCCAGGCAACATTCACTCAGCTCATCATATGCTATGCACTTTGATAAAGCAACAAGGATATAAGGACAGAAAAAGCATGAGACATTGTCCTTGGCCTTGGGATGCTCTTAGTCAAGAGAGAGTGACAAATGTGAAGACCAATAATCACAACAGAAAGGAATGTGAACATAAGGAAACATATACAATGTGCTAAGGCAGCAGAGAGGAGGGAAGCATCAATCTGGTCTGTGCACAAGCAACAACTCCACAGAGGCTGCAACCTTTGAGGGGGGCCTAGTACAAAGAATTTCCTAAAGGCAAAAAGGGACGGTATTCCAGGCAGGATGCAGGGAATGGCCAAAGGCATAGAAGTGTGAAAAAATCATGACATGTTAGGTCGGAAAAGAATATAGAGCTTAGTCAAAGGAATAGAAGTATGAAAAAATCATGACATGTTGGGTGGGAAAAGAATATGGAGCTTAAGAGCCAAATATAAGATCAAGAGTGGCAGGAGGCAGCTACAAAGGTGGTAATGCTCATCAGAAAAGGACCCAAATGCCATAGAAAGGATGTGAACCTCATTAAGCAGAGAGTGATGTAAATGGAGTGTTTAGTACTGCACATTGCAAACTGGGCTTATGAATACATTCTGAGAGGTCTTCGAGTTTTATAAAAATTTGAAATTTCTTTTTTTAATTTTAACGGTAATTTAAAAATAAAATTATCTGGAAATTAAGATACAACTTTTATTTGTACTAATAATTTATATTTCATTAATTTGTTCAAAAAATATCTACTGAATATCTACTATATGCCAGGCACAATCCTAAGCACTGGGGATATAACAATGAGCAAAAGAGAAAGAGTACCTGAACTTGTGGAACTTAGAGTCTCATAAAGGGAGACAATCAATAAACAAAAGTATAGCATATCAGGAAACAGTGCTACACAGATTAATAAAACATAAACATGGTGGGATGGTGTTAATTTTATACAGGATAGACCAAACTAAAGTTTGTTAGAAAAATGGGGAAAGGGTATCTTAGAACTGAAAGATGGCATGAAAGGATGGGCGATTAGAGGCAAAGAAACAAGTGAGAAAGTTATTGGAATAATCCAAGGGAAATAAAGAACAGTGAGGGCCCAGACTGTAACCTGCACTTTGGTTTCTAGCAATATGGTAAAAAGATAACTACAATCACCCGGAAATGTTGAGAAAATACAACAATATCACCTCGTATGCATAGATGCGCATGCATGTAAATAAGAGAGATCCTCAAGGCCAAAAACAAAAAGCAAACTAAAAATCAGATAGGTGAGAGGAGCTAAGGGTTTGGCTATCAAGATAATAGATGGGGGCAGAGGGAAGTAGCTTAGGTTAATAGCCTTGGAAGTGGGTCAGAACAGGCTCTAAGCAAGTTAGAGCTAGATCTTTCCATAAAACCAAATCGGTGAAATGGTGGACACAAAAAGATGATAGCCTGAACTCTGGGCTCAGGATAAGATACAACTAGTTTCTCCAAGATCTACCTTCATGTGAATTTGGGATTCATTTTATAGTGCCTAAGGATCTGAGAACATCCAAAAAGAGAAATGCAATTATATATAAAAATAATCCCAAAAATGCCAATGATACCTGGCAAAAACAAACCCAAAAGTGCTCTAAAGGAACAGTCTCCCAACCCAGACCACACGGAAAGCCAGAAATCAAATGATACTCAGTGAGAGAATGTCTAAAAAATCTCTAAAACTCATTAAAGATTAGGGGAGCAAAATGGATAAGAAAAATTAAACTCATGACTAAGTACAGCAGAGTAAAACTACAAAATGCTAAATACAAAGAGAAGACTTTAAAAGCAACCAGAGAAAAGGAACAGATTAACTACAAAAGAACAATATACAATGACAATGGACTTCTCAAGGAATCAACAACATTATTTCGACAATAGCTTGAAAGTGCTAAAAGAAAATATCTCTCAACCTTAGAACTTTATTCCCAGTTAATTTGCCATTCAAGAATGAGGATGAAATAAAGATTATCTCCAGACAAAAACAGTTTACCACTAACATAAGCCACCTGACACAGTTTGCTTATATTGGCTGATAAGAGCCAAATTTTCAGGAATTTTGAGTCAGTTGACAACATGCTGGTAACTTCAATTGAGCTTGGTGGGAATATTTACACCACAGAAATCAGCAGACATTAAAAATCAGGCTTCTTTGCCCCGCAGGGAACCAGTTGTTAAACATTTACCAGTGCCCTACTAACCTTAAAGATATTTCTAGAATATGTACTTCAAGAAAAAAGAAAAATGAATCTAGAAGGAAGAGTTGATATGAATGAAAAGTAAGCAAATAAATATGGTGAGAGTTATAATTTTAAATAAGCATTAACTATATGAATAATTATAAGACAATAATAAGGACAACTAACTTGAAGAATCAGGAGTTTATCCATTAGGTGATCACTGTATGCTGCGGTACAATCCAAAATCTCTGTGGCTTAAAACAATAAATGTTTATTTTCACTCATGTTAAACATCTTTCAGGGGTTGGCTGGGGACTCCACACATTGTAGCCCCTAAAGGATGTGACCTCAAAACCTTCTTCAACAACTACCATAGGTCACATAGTGAATTATAGACTAGCTCTTTAAGCTTCCTGTTTCTCATACTTCACAGGTCAAAGCCAGTCACATGGCCATGCCTAATTTCAAAAGGAAATCGGAAAGTACAATACTACTATATCCCCAGGGGGATGTAAAAACAAAAACTCATAAGATGAGAAGCAAGTTATTAATGTTAAAATGTTCTAAATTCATCAGTTTTTTTTTTTTTTGCTTTTTTGTTTTTAGAAAACAGAGATAAATAGATTAACTTTAGACAAATGCAAGTGGATATGTTAAAATTTTAAGGGGAAAAGCTAAAACAATAAGGAGTAGAGTTACAACTTTCAAATCTGTAGGAAAGGAGAATAAAGAAAATACAACCAAAAAAGAGGAAATAAGCCTAGAAAAGGCCAGGTAAGTAGGAAGCACAAAATAAACAGTAGAAATAAATCTAAATATATCAGCAATTACAACTGTAAATGGAATAAACTTACCACATAGAGGATAGAAATCATCTGTTTGTATTCTTTTTAATGCTCCTATATATACTTATAGGAAACATACCTAAAACTTCAGGGCATAGAAAAGTTGAAAGTAAAAGGATAGATTTAGAGCACAGGCATGATATCACACAGGCATGGAAGTCACACAACCTAGGTATAACCTCAAGCAAATTACTTAATTCCTGAAGAGTGGCAGTTTCCTCATCTATAAAATGAGCTTTACAACGTTACACTTGTTCCACATGTAAACAGTGTTATACAACATTCACAATACTTCACAATGTTATTCAGTTTAGATGCACTGTGTGGGGGTACGTGGGTGGCTCAGTCGGTTAAGCGTCTGCCTTCAGCTCAGGTCATGATCTCAAAGTCCTAGGATCAATCCCCACATCCGGCTCCCTGCTTAGCGGGGAGTCTGCTTCTCCCTCTCCCTCTGCTCCTCCCCACTGCTCATGCACGCGCAGTCTCTCTCTCAAATAAATTAATAAATAAAAAACCTTAGATGCACTGTGTGTAAAATGCTTCATACAAGGTCTGGTTCATAGCAGCAGCTTGACAAATGATAGCTATCATCTTATAATTACCCTACCTGCCTGTATAATGGGGTAGAATATTTGTAAACAGGGCTTCAAATACTCCTCCCATCCCTTTCCACATGCCCCTTTGGAATATGACTTTGCTACTATTCCTATCAAGTCCAGTTTATATCTTCACCCTTTGAATCTGGGTTGGTCCTGGGCTTGTTTTGACTAATAGAATTCAGAAGTGACATCTGTGAGTTCCAAGCCTAAGCTTCAAGACACCTTGCCACTTCTACTTTCATTCTCTTGAAACTGCTACTTCTATCCACTTGAGACTTCTACTTCCAGCCAAGATGGAGTTAGAGAGACAGACTAACCTCCTTTCCTGAAACAAATAACAAAATGGACAATATATATGAAACAAGGGTTTCAAGAACAGTGAGAAACAAAAACCAAATTTGGTGAGCACTGTAACTCCACAGCCTACTGCCTGGTGACAATGTCCAGACTGCAGCAGAGGGAGGAGAATCCCAGGCAAAGATGTATGGTCTGCCTGATTTGAGGAGATGAAGCTGGGAGTCTGAAGACAGCAAGTCAACTGGAGTTCATGGGCAGAGAGCTTCAGAGGGTCCCCCTTGAGTATTCAGCTATTAATCTTCACATGCATGTGAAAAAACTAACGCCAGGGAAAGAACCACCCAAAAGGATAGAGGAAACCATACTTGGAGCTACACTTTAGCCCTCTTGATATGAAGAAGCTCAAACTATCCTATTTGAAGATAACAGACCATGAGAAGAGAGACCCATCCAAAACCCAACACCAACCACCAGACATGTGAAAGAAGCCATCTTAAACCAAACAGCCTCTATCAAATCAGCAGATGACTGCAGCCCATGAATAACCCTAGAAGAGATCAGCAGAAGAACAGCCCAGCTGAACCCAGCCAAGGCCAGCCAAAACTAATGACTCTCAGAACTACAAGCAAATAAAAAGTTGCATTAAGTCACCAAGTTTTGGGCTGATTTATTACACTGCAATAGAGATCTGATACATAAGATGTGTAAAACAATGTTGTATAATAGAAAATGAGCAATAAATATTCAGTAAATAGCCCATCCCTGCCACCCACCAGAAAAACCAATACTTAAGGGCAGCCAGCCCCAATGTAGCAAGAGTCACAGCCTTCTTCACTTGCAGGAAGTTAGAACCATTGTGGAAACATGTTTTGAATTGGAGAATCCTGAAATATCAGAGCTCATATGTCACAACCACTGTGAAACATTCCCAAGATTCTGCTGAGGGAAATACCCACTTCTTCCTGCTTGCTTCTATGGAACACTAAGGATAGCCCTGATGTAGCACCTATGTCAGTGTATTTTATGGATCTCCTATCCTCAGCAGCACCCGGTCCCAGGCACAGCTAAGCAGTTCACCTCTTACTCATGGTGAGTCACTCAGCCCCGTTTCTGTCCCCAAACATAACTACACTGGATGCAGCATGCTGGGCTATTTTAATCCTGGAGAAAGAGGTCAGAACACAGAGACAGGATTAAAGGATGACTAAGGAAGCAGCTCTATAGTAGTGATGACAGAGGGAGCTGGCTTTAACTTTATCAGATCTCCTTCCATGCATGACTCACCCTACCCTGGTGGGGAGAAATGCCAAGCACAATCTCAAGTCTCAAGAGCCAATAGCCTACAACATAGTTCAAACTCTAATGAGGCTTCCTGCATCTCCAAAGTCAAGCTGCTTCAAAATGGGCATCTGACTGCTGTCCTTGATCACAGAGGAAACTGACAAGCCAGGAGATCAGGCTGATCCGAGAAGACCAGATGAGCCACAGACACCAGATATAACTGAACCTGCTGGAAATCACCCCTGGCCTCTGGCTTCCTTGGAGACCTGAATTCCCATTGCTCTCACCTTCACTCACTAGGTTCCAGTCACCCCAGCATTCTTGCTGCTCCTCAAGAATACCAAGTACACGCCTGCTTAGGAGCTACTGCCTTTACTCTTCCCTCTGCCTGCAATGCTCTTCTGCCAGACGTTTGAATGGGTCCCTCCCTCACTTTATGTAGTTCTCTGCTAAAATGTCACTTCCTTAGAGAGGTCATCCTGGGCCACTCCATCTAAATTAGGTCCCTATATACACTCTGTCATTCTCTACCACCTTACCCTGCTTTTTTTCCTCATGGTACATAGCATCACCAAACATCATCCATCTATCTATCTATCTATCTATCTATCTATCTTTAATTAGTGTGTGTTTATCTTCTAACTATAATGTGAACTCCAGAAGGACAAGAATTTGACTATTTGTTAAAAACTGTACAGTCAGTGCCAACAATGCCACATACCCAGTAGATGGTAAATAAACATTTGTTCAGTGAATTAGTTTTCTAACTATAAGAGGTCTTCTATGCATTGTAAATGTGTTACCAAGAGTGCTCTATGTGACCGGCTCATGAAAATTATTTCCTTGTTAGACTAAATCTCTATAGACAGGTACTTTATATGTTTTACTCACTTATGGGCATATGTAAAAAATAATAACTAACATTTACAAAGTGCTTATTCTATAACGACCCTATGCTAAGTGTTCATATGCATTTTCTCATGTCTTCTTTGAAACAGCTTCATAAACTAAGTATAATTACCATTCCTTTTTTACAGATGAGGAAAGTAAGCCTCAGAGAGAGATTACCTGCTCAAGGTCAAGCCAAGATTTGAATCTGACTCGGAAACTGGGCTCTTAACCCCAATCTACACTGCCAAGTAGGAAATGGAATGAGTGAATGACTGGATTATGAACTAGAGATGTCCATCAGGACTTGTTCTGGTTGCAGCCTATTCCAAGCCATTCTATCTACAGCCAAGTTCCATGTCAAAAGGCCTTGCTCCTGGTTCTTCCCATTCCAGGAGCCGAACAGACCAAGAGATGGGCCTCTTACCCATGGCCTGGCTGGGCTGTGAGATGCCTCTTAGAAAATTTGAATTGGAAACTGAGAGCCTGAGCCAGTCAATAGACAAAGCAAAGCTGCAAAGAATTCCTCAGAGGGATGTGGGCCTTGGCGAGCCAAAACCCCAGGGAAGCCCAAGTTCTGAGGAAGCAAAATGGACATGGAGAAGGCTGTCGAAGTAGATCAAGAGAGAGCAGAGCAGGAAAGCTACAGAAATACCCTAAGAGTGCAACTGACTTAGATTACAATAGTGTTTCAGTTTCAGTTCCAGTGAACCTCTGGCTTTCTCAACCCACATAATCAACCATACTGCAATAGATTGATTAGACCAAAACAAAGTATAGGATGAGAAATTCTTGTCCAATAGGACCTTTCTGGACCTGTTATTCAGAACCACCTTGAATTACTAACTAATCCTGGACATGCAAGAGTGAGTGCTGTGATCCAGATTTCAGGTTTTTCTTTCTCTACCACCACTGACTTCCCCAAGTCACCAACTTCTGCTCCTCCTGGCCATTTCCTCAGCAGGACTGGTGGGCTCCAAGTGACTCATTTCTCTTTCTTAATCCCCAGTCCTTTCATTCCCAGGAAGCTAGAGGCTGTGTTGGCCACAGTTAGGCACCTGCCCCACCACTCCTCTACTCCTTTGGTCTCTGTGAATTCTCCTCATCTTGATTTCTTTTCTCAAAAGTCCCACGATGTCTCTCAGAAAGATCTGTCAGATCTCTCTCAGAAATCTGGCTTTCTCTGGGGCTCCTCAGTCCATCAAAACAGGGCTACCTATGCCTGGACTCCACTTATATTCATTAAGAGCTCAAGTTCTTTCTCACAAATGTTCCATGACACCTAGGAGACCTAGGAGCATACAAAGCGGGTGCTGCTACCCAACTGCACCTGCTGAGCACTTTCAACTCAGCTCCAGTCAAAATACGCCCTTAAAGACCACTGAAAGATAACGGATCCATATTTACACACCACTACTATAAGCACCCGTTCATGCTGACATCTACGCAACATATATCTCCCTCCAGATTTCCTCAACGGAATCAAAGAAACCCTAACTAGAAGGACCCTAATTCAACCCTTCCAGTTTTCATATGATGAAACCAAGTCACTAGGCAAAGAGGAAACTTAGACCCAAATGAGTGAAGTGTGAGTAAGGAGAATTCCTTTGTAGGATCTACCCTCCTCAAAGCACAATTGGTCAAGTTTGGAAAACACTAACTGAAGAGCAGTTTGAACACAGTGTTATATAGGAAGCGCTGACCACACAAAGATAATAAGGTCTAATTTTCTTCTTCAAGGTATTTGCAACTCAGTGGGAGAAAGACTGACCCACATGTTTATATGATAAGATAGGCATTTGCACATGCTCTACCTGAGGCACAAATAAAGTGTTATAGTAACCTAGGTCAGGGGTGTCAAAGAAAAAAATGTAATCAGGAAGGGTTCCAGGGAGAATATAGAATTTTGGTTAATCCCTGAAGGCCCTCCTCATGCTTCCTGATTCACCTAGAATGTTCCGACCTCACAGAGCCTTCCATGACATCACAGGCTGGGTTTGTGCCCTGGCAATACAACCCCACAGTACCCTGAACTTTCTTCCACTTTCATAAATGACTCATTTTCTTCCATGTTTTTCTCACAAGATGCAAATGCCATAAAATTAGGAATCTCACCCTCAGTACCTACCAGAGTGCTTTTCACACTCCAGGTACTAGTAAAGAAATATGTGTGCGTGCACATGTGTGTGTATTAAATGAAACTGACCTAGAAATCAGTAGGCTATCCTATACTCACACTAGAGAAGGAGAAGGTACAAATGGGAATTTTCAGAATAGTCTACTTCTAAAGGCAAAGAAGTAAGAAAGGAGAAGAAGAGAGAAGGGACAAAGGAAAGGGTAGCATCAACTAACATTCACCAAATCCTCTCAACAAGGCCTGCACCTGGATTACCCTATGTAATCCTCCCAACCACTCAAGAGGAAGGTAATATAATTGCACCTGTTTTAGTGACAAGGAAACCAGGGTATAGTGAGGTCAAGTAATCGCCCAGGGTCACATGCTGAAGAGTAAGAGCCAGGCTGAAAACCAGCAAGTCTGATCTCAGAAGCTGAACTCTTCATCACCATCTGACACTGAATTTGGAAAAGAGTAAGTAGACTTTCTAAGATGAGAGAGAAAGAAGCCTAAATTTGGTGTTTGGAAAAGTACAGGATCATCTTCTCTGAGAGCTGCTTCTTTAAAAGGCAGGAAGCCCCAGCCATCACACCCTAAAAGTAATTCAAGAAAAGGTGAAAGAGCAGAGCAATGGACAAGTCCATGGACACTGAAGCTTAGATACTTTCCTATTTCTTCCCACTGTGCCCCACCCTCCCTACTCTTGGTCACCTTCTTTTATTTTCCAATAACAGGAGACTTATGGAGGCTGAAAATAATTAAAAGCAAAATCTTTTTGCAAATTACAACATGGGGACATGGACTTCTGATATTTAAAAGACTTTATTAAAGAGGTGCCTGGGCGGCTCAGTCAGTTAAGCATCTGCCTTTGGCTCAGGTCATGATCCAGGGTCCTGGGATCAAACGTCATGTCGGGCTCCAACCCTGAGTGGGGCTCCAACCTTGCTTCAGGCTCCCTACTCAGCAGGGGAGTCTGCTTATACCTCTCCCTCTGCCCCCACCCCACTTGTGGTCTCTCTCTCTCTATTGCTCACTATCTCAAATAAATAAAATCTTTAAAAATAAATTAAAAAATAAAATATTTCATTATAAACAGACTGAGTATAAATTGTTTGGGGGAGAGTTACAAATTTATCTCTTACTCTTTTAACCTAACTTTATTTAGAACATAAATCAGAAACAAATCCAGTTATACAAAATGTCCAACAATTAGGGCTGCGTGGGTGACACAGTCAGTTAGCATCTGACTCTTGATTTCAACTAAGGTCATAATCAAAGGGTTGTGAGATCAAGTCCCAAGTAGGGCTCTGTGATCAGCAGGGAGTTTGCTCAAGATTCTCTCCCCCTCTCACTGCCTCTCCCTCCTACTCTCGTGCACATGTGTGCTCATGCACTCTCTCTCTCAAGTAAGTAAATAAATCTTTAAAATGTCCAGCAATTAAAATCATTCAGCCCAGTGGTATTTTAAGAAATAATTTAAAGGACCTTCCAAAACAATGATCGCTTAAATAATTGTCTGATATTTAAAGTATACCAATGGCTTCTATGACGTTCCAGCTTTTGATGGATTTTGAAGATTGACCATATTCTGAAGTGGAAACTACTCACAGGTTTCTGTTTAGTAAAATATCTACTGTTTTACTACCTGGATTATTCCAAAAGAACCAAAGACAGGTGGTTTGGTCTTTTTATCCACTCCCTTTTTCTTTTCTATCACACTTCTGAGAGAAGCATCTGACTATAACCACAGAACAGTGATACTTTTGCTGCCAGTTAATATCAGCTATTATTTATTCTAAATCCTCTTTCTATGTCCAATCTATAGACGGACACAACAAAGAACAAAAAATATTACTATTTTTTATCTTAATTTTTTTTAAGTTATTTTAAAAAACTCCATCGGGGGGCAGTGTTGGCGCACCCTCCCCAAACACACACACATTCATGTGTTTTATCTTCAGGAGGCCTACCAGGTTTTCACTGGAGATAGGAGAAAAACTCCCTGATTCTTCCCACAGGGGTATGGGCAAAGCAGCCACTTTGAAATATTCCCAGAGTATTCTGTTCTTTTTAGCTAGGTCTGCCTTCAAAAGAAACTATTTTACCAGAAACTAACTGACTGCAAGAAGGGAAATATCCAACTCTAGGTCTCCCCAGACTTCTTGTCTCTCCTGAGGGGGAAAAGTAAAACAAAACTTAGAAGCACCTGTAAAGGTGAGAACCCAGGGGCACAGGTTCACTCACAGATGGAGACCTAACCATAGGACTATTAAGAAATAATATTAGCTCTGGGAAGGAAGATGGCAGACAAGTAGGAGACTGAAATATCATCAGGTACGAGGACTTCAGCAAGATAGTTATCAAACCATTCTGAACAACTACAAACTCAACAGGAGATAGAGGAGAAGAAAAGCAAGAACTCTAACAACAGAAAATCGACCACTTTCAGGAAGGGAGGACGTGCAGAGAAGTGAATCCGAACCAATGGGAAGATAGATCGCGGGGGGAGGGGCCGGCTACTGGCAAGCAGTAGAGCAGCAGAGCACAAAATTGGAACTTTTCGAAGTCTGCTCCACTGAGGGACGTCGCTCCAGAGGCTAAGCAGAGGGTAGAGCCCTCACGGGGACAGTGTGGTCTCAGGACCTGCAGAATCACAGAAAGACTAGGGGTGTCTGAGTGTGGCAGAGCTCCCAGGTATCAGAGCGGGGAAGCCGGCTACAGAGACGAAGCTGAGGAGTGCACTCTCAGCTCAGGGTACCTTAAACTGTGATCCAAGGCACAATTGGGCCACTGCTCTTCAAGCAGAAACCCCACAAGTGGCAGATCCGGAGAGACCCCCTCCTTCCTCCTCTGGGAGGAGCAGCGTGGGAGCATGCTGCAGGAATCTGCTTGGTTTGGAGATTCCAAACAGGACTGTGCACCAGAGATAGAAACGCTCGGTCACAGGCTGGATGAGCAAGGAGCGTGGCCAAAGACCAGGGAGACAGGAGGGATTGAATTCTTTTCTCTGAGGGTGCACTGAGGAGTGGGGATCCGACCTCTCGGCTCCTACCGGCCGGAGATTTGGCAGCCGCCATCCTCATTCCAGTCCTCCAAAGCTGTACGGAAAGCATTCAGGGAACAAAAGCTCCCGAGAGCAAACCCGAGCAAATTACTTAGCCTGGCCCCTGGAAAGGGTGGTGCAATTCCGCTTCAGGCAAAGACATTTGAGAATCACTGCGAGAGTCCCCTCCCCAAGAAGATCAGCAAGTATATCCAGCCAAGACCAAGTTCACCCATCAATGAGAACCGTGGAACTCCAGAGCTAGCGGAAAGCAACACATAGAATTAAGGGCTTTTTTCACATGATCCTTTAGTCTTTCAAAGTGAAATTTTTTTAATTTTATTTTTTTCTTATTCCATTTTTTTTAACTTTTCCTCTTTCCTATCTTAACGTTTTTAAACTATTTTATCTTATCAATACCTTTTTGTAAAATCTTTTTAAATTTTCATTATTATACTCATATTTTATCCCTTCATTGTATTTAACCTTATTTTTTGTATACATACAGGGTTTTTTTTTCTTTAAAA
>CM052898.1:20111874-20225197 GCA_028534135.1 Potos flavus
TACCCCTGCTCGTGTTCTCCCCTTCTGTCTTTTGCTCACTCTCTCTCAAATAAATAATAAAATCTTTAAAGATAAATAAATGAAAATAAAAAACAAACACTATGTCTTACCTTCCTGGCTATGGTAACAAAACCGTTGTATCCATTGTCATGGAAGTGATTTCAATGATATGATGAAAATGTCGTAATATTAAACATGTTCTTTCAAATATTCAAAACTGTTTTGAATCTCCTCTGTACCCTTAGGTCTGGTCAGGAAGAGCCCCTGCACAGGGCCTCAGGCTCTAGAGGGCCCACTCTGGCTCTCATCTGACTGCATCTTCCCCATAGGGGAGGAGTCTGCAGTGCTGAGTAGAGGTGCCCACCTGGAGCCTATGCCGGCATTCTAGGGTCCACTCCAGGTACCCACAGGCCTGAGACCTCCCTTCCTAAATGACCCCGAGTTGTGTTCCAGGGTCTGTTTGGGCTTTTTTGCCAGGTTGTCCTCCTGAGGAGAAATCATGCTACTGGTGTGTATACCCTTAGGCCTGGAGTTGCTGAGGGGCACCTATTTGTAAAAGAATAGACCAGGTGTCAGCAAACTTCTGCCTATGGGCTGAATCCAGCTAACACTTGTTTCTATAAATAAAGTTTTATTGGAACACAGCCACACTCATCTGATTACAGATTGTCTGTGGCTGCTTTTGTGCTGAAATGCAGAGTTGAGTAGTTGTGATAAAGACTAATGGCCCACAAAACCTAAAATATTTACTATCTGGTATTTTATAGAAAAAGTTTGCTGGCCCCTGGTCTAGACAGAGCTAGCCTAGTGTGCAGGCTTCAGAATTCATGTGTGTGAGACCCCCTGGAGTGTGTCTAAGCCAGGGTTGTGGAGAGGAGGATGTTGACTGGAGATAGGCCTGCCCCTTGCTACCATATTTTGGCCAGAACTTTGAAGAATCCAAGAATTCTTAGTTTAAAATTCAAACTTCACTTTCCACATTTTTATGTTTGTCAAGGTAGGAAGATAGAATATATTTTATTTACCAGTTTGTTAGCTTGATTTATAACTGTAAAATGTATGGATATATGGTACTTGGGCGTCTATTTGTACCCTTGCCCTGGGCCCTACAATGTTAGAAGAAACGTTAAACCCTGGGGTACAGGATTAGGGTTTAAAGTAGGGGGGCAGAGAGGCCCCAGTAAATAATCACACAAATTAATATAGAATTATAAAGTGTAGAAGCGCTTTTGGGTCTTATATGGATTGTTCAAAACCTTGCTCCAAGTTTTATTTGTCCAAATTAAACCAAAAATCCTGGAACGCACCTGCCAGCTTAGTAGGAAGTTCCTGATCTTTCATCCAGAGCTCCCCCTACCTCTCTCTACCTCTCCCTGTCTTCTCCCCTCACCCACTACCCCAGAATTACACTGCCCCAAAGTGAGGGGGATATGTATAGAAATCCCATACCTAAGTCCAGAGATGGTTTCTATCCAACTGTCCTGCTGTATGATTGCATCTTTGAGACACAAGGTGTTGCCATTGAGACTGGTCTTCTTCAGACTGAAAGATGCTATGGTCCCTACTATATGGTTCTGCAAGGGAAGGCCAACCCAGTTTCCCAGTGGCCAGCTCAGCCACTGGTGTGCCACGCATGGTGCAGCTGATGCTGTTGGTGCCTCACTCACATCTTGGCACTCATGGACTGTACTTGGAACTTGGAACATGAGAGCTTTCTCATGGCCTCCATGCAATGCCGGAAGTGCCAGGGGAGCAGATGTCTACCGACGGTCAATGGGTACCTTACCCTTATGGAGGGATAACTCTGAGTCAGGCTCTACACTGTTTCTCAGAGCTCCTTCAGCAGGACTGAACTCAGTTTTCTAGAGCAGAAACTCCCTCGAAAATGTACCCCATATTGACTTCTTTCACTTCCATGTTTTAGTGCCAGATTCTCCCCTGAGTGCTTCCTGGGATTACCTTCTAAATGAACCACCTGTACCCAAATCCTTGTCTCTGATTGTGGGGAACCCTGTCTGGAACACTTGGACCTCTTCATGGGTTATATCCTTGTACATAGCATTGTGCCCCACTGCACAGGCTCCGCACAGTATGGCATGGTGCCTAGGAACTTCCCACCTCACCTACACCCTTTGCCCATACAGGCTTCTCCATGACTCCTTGGACACTTGTCTTGAGTCCCAATCACCAGCCTGGATACCCTCTTATCTTGAAGTAATTATTTTGTTCCTAGTAGCTGTAGTATTGTTTGTAACCATGTTCATCTCCTCTCACCAGGCTCACTTACTTTGAATCTTGGGCTTTGTGACTGGAGTGTCAGTGACTTTCCTCCCTGAAGGCTCCAGAATCCTTTGTGCATATTGATTACTCTTCTGCATGGCTTCCTATTTTGCAACCCAAGAGTCTGAGGAGGTGCAGCCTTGATTGGGTCTTTCATGCCATGAAAAAAAAGCATTATGCTTTGAGAGAACGTAGTCAAGAGACCTGATTTGGATGGGATAGACTTGTAGAGAGTATGCTATTGGATGTTGTAATCTAAAGTGATGACTAGGAATGAGCCCTGAAGCTCTGAGTCAGGAAGGGACTTGATGCTACTAAATATCAGAAAGAAGACTCAGACAGAGTCAGCAATTAGAATGGCAAGAAAGGAGGCTGGAACTGTTGGCATTGGCCAAATCCTGTAGGGCCTCAGGCCATGGAAAGGATTTTGGTCTTTGTCCAAAGAGCATTGGGATGCTTTGAAGGACTTTAAGTGGGTCAGGGTCGGGGGAGGTGTTTTGTGATGAGAAGTGCACTTTAGAATACAATGTGTGAGACAGAAGGAGGAGGATTAGAAAAGGAGAGATGCTTTGAGGGCGGTATGGGAGAGATGAAGCAAGTCACGTTGATGCAATAGGGTGGTGGCAGTAGAAGTGGAAACAAGAGAGCAGATCAAGACAGATTTTGGAGGCAGAATTGATAGGATTTGGTAATAGACTCAAACTGGATGGTGAAGAAGAATGAGTTCTTTTAAAAAATATTTTAGGGGCCCAGTTGGTTAAGTGTCTGACTCTTGGTTTCGATCCAGGTCATGATCTCAGGGTCCCGAGTTTGGGTCGCATGTCAGGCTTCCCACTCAGTGCAGAATCTGCTTGAGATTTCCCACCTCCCTCCCTTCCCTCTGCTCCATCCCCCTATCTCCTGCCCATTCGCTCTGTCTCTAAAATAAATAAATAAAGTCTTAAAAAAAAGATATTTTATATGGGTAAGAGTGGTAAAATGTAAATGCCTAGAGGGACAAGCATGAAAAGAGAGAATCAGACTGAATATAAGGCCATAAGGAGTGGAGAGGACTGTGGCAAACTGGAGGGGGCATGGTCTCTTGAAGGGGTAGCTGCTGGTTGGCAGTTATTGTCATGTGGTGAAATGGGTTTGACAGTGTCAGAGTTTTGGATTTTTCAGGAGACGCTGCAATCTGTATTTTAATGTGAAATGTCTGTATCTCTCCCTGTTGGCAACTAGATCAAAATCCTGAAGAACGCTGGGCTAGTCATATATAACACATCTGCAGGCAGCATCTGGCTCCTGGGCAGCTGCTTCTTGCTTGAGATTTGTCCTATACTCTGTCTTCCTCTAGAAGAATTTCAGAAGTAACTTTACTCTGTGACACAAAATTTTTTAAAAGTTAGGGATGCTGAGAAGAAAAAAAAAGGATATTTTAATTTGGGCTGAATCTTGGGAGATACTGATGATCTCAGCTCACACGGTCTGTCAGCAGGGCTCAGGTGATGGGCTGAGGCTGAGATCTGTGGAAATAAACTTAACCTAATTTAGAGCCGATAGCAGGAAGTGCTTTCGTCTTAAAATAGACCATTCCAGACCATGATAGTCTGAGACACTTGAGGTAGACAGAAATCAAGGCTCTTTCCACCTTGTTTCCCCCTGAGCTTAAAGATCAAGAGTCCATAAACCTTTTAAAGAATGAGTGGATGAGTGTATATTTTATTTATGAATCCATATGCAATTAGAGAAAGTATTCTTATAGGTTTATAATAGCATCTTTGACTTGGTTTTCTTTTTGAGCCTTAAATGGAACTTACCCTCAAACTTTGAATTTTTTTCATGAGATCCTTTTGAAGTGAAAGGTGTCATGCAACTAATTTCTTTGGTGTCGTATTCAGCAACATTTGTCTTTTCTGTGCTCAGTTTAATCTAATTAATAATTTATCCTTATATACAACTATATAAGAAAGCAGGTGTTTTTAAGAGTTTACAAGAAAGCTCAATGACTGAGCCTATCTTGGCTTCATAATAATATTTGAAACAGTAAGATCTTAACTTTGACCTTATTTCTTGTAATGCATTTATAGTAGGGGAAAAAGCTTAGAAATGGTTACCTTGAAGTCAGTCATGGGAAATAGAAGGCATTATTGCATTATTGATTGCTGAATAAAGTTGATCTCTTTGCTCTTTCTCAGAGATTCATTTTACAGAACTAAAAAAAAAAAAAAAATTCAGGATAGACAAGAATTAGGAGACTACAACCCAAAAAAGCCCGAGTGTCAAAACAAGTACCTAAAAATACATCAGGAGACTTCAACACAGCTGGGGAGGGGGGTTGTGAGTGACTCAGTAGAACAAATAGGAATCATGAGGCTTAGGAGGACATGACAGCCATGGGAACTCGCCTTGGCTTACCTTGTCAACTGGGCTTGCCTCATCTGTGAAATGAACATCACCCTGTGTGCCGCAGCTAGCTATAAGGGCAAAATTGTTCCAGGAAACCATCCCACTCCTTGTAAATGTGGGGAAAGAGAGTAATCCAAATAGTGTCAGGCCTAGGTTGCTAATGATGATTTATTGTTAAGAAGATGTGTATTGGTAAAGAAATTATTCTGTTACCATTTTGATGGTCCCTGAAATTCCTCTTTGATTTAATAAGTTCTGTGGAATTATACATAATACCTCTTGTCTGGTGTGCTCTTGGAGTAACCAACATCCACTTGTTTCTTCACTTCTTAGACACACAGACTGATGATGTGGACCTGTATTCCTTTTGACATTCTGACTTCTCTGTTAAGTGTTTGAAAAATAAATACAGAATTGTATTTATTTCTTATTCTAATAGGGTCAAAACTCCAACCAGTCATTATTTTGATCTCCTGTATTTCCTATCACTCTTTGGGCGGTCCTTTTTTTTTTTTTTTAAGATTTTATTTATTTATTTGACAGAGAGGAGAGAGATCACAAGTAGGCAGAGAGGCAGGCAGAGAGGGAGGAGGAAGCAGGCTCCCTGCTGAGCAGAGAGCCTGATGCCAAGGCTCGATCCCAGGACCCTGAGATCATGACCTGAGCTGAAGGCAGAGGCTTTAACCCACTGAGCCACCCAGGCGCCCCTGGGTGGTCCTTCTATTACACATAGTGTTGGCTGTCACTCATATACCTAATTTTAGATGGCAGCTGGGCTGGATAGTCTTAGAAGTCTGTCTCACCAGTGTGGTGTCTTGGTGCTAGCTTTTAGCTGGGATGCTTTGGTTCTCCTTCTTGTACCTCTCTTCATGTGATGTCTCATCTTCTGAGATTTTTTTTTTTTTTATTAACATATAATGTATTATTTTTTCAGGGGTACAAGTCTGTGAATCATCAATCTTACACAATTCACAGCACTCACCATAGCATATACCCTCCCCAGTGTCCATCACCCAGCCACCCTATCCCTCCCACCCCTCTCCCCTCCAGCAACCCTCAGTTTGTTTCCTGAGATGAAGAGTCTCTTATGGTTTGTCTCCCTCCCCGGTCTGTCTTGTTTCATTTTTCCCTCCCTTCCCTCCACGACCCCCTGCCCTGCCTCTCAAATTCCTCATATCAGAGAGATCATATGATAATTGTCTTTCTCTGATTGACTTATTTCGCTTAGCATAATACCCTCTAGTTCCATCCACGTCCTTGCAAATGGCAAGATATTGGTTTTTTTGATGGCCGCATAGTATTCCATTGTATATATATACCACATCTTCTTTATCCATTCATCTGTTGATGGACATTTAGGCTCTTTACATAGTTTGGCTATTGTGGACATTGCTGCTATAAACATTCTGGTGTATGTACCCCACATCTTCTTTATCCATTCATCTGTTGGTGGACATTTAGGCTCTTTACATAGTTTGGCTATTGTGGACATTGCTGCTATAAACATTCTGGTGTATGTGCCCCTTCGGATCACTACATTTGTATCTTTAGGGTAAATACCCTGTAGTATAGTTGCTGGGTTGCAGGGTAGCTCTATTTTCAACTTTTTGAGGAACCTCCATACTATTTTCCAGAGTGGCTGGACCAGCTTGCATTCCCACCAAAAATGTAGGAGCGTTCTCTTCTGGGATCTTTTTGTGTGATTTCTCTTTCCAGTAAGATAGCTTGGACCTTAAATCTCTGTTTTTTTTAAGGCTGCTAGGTCTCTTTAGAGCTAGGCTCAGAGCTGGAACAGTGTCACTTCTGCAGCATCTGCTGGTCTAAGCAGTCACGAGGCCAAACAAATGAAATAGAGACTCAAAAGACAATCTGAAAGATCTTTATTATAGAAATTTTCACACATACAAATAAACAAAAGAAAATGAAAACCATTTGGAATCCCACCACTGCTAACATTTTATGTGTGTTGTCCCAGTTCTCTATAAGTAGTGTGTATGTATGTGTGTTTTATAACGTAAGCCAAAAAATGTTTGGTAGTCTGTGCCCGACTAGTGTGTCATGAATATCTTTCCATCTCATTAACTATCCACGTTATGGTCACATTATTCTATCCACTGTCTGTCTTTCTCATCATTTATGTAACTGAATCCTATTGTTGGAACTGTTGATTTGCCTTTTCTACAGGACAGAATATCATGCAAAAATCTTAGATACAAAATGATTTTTGTGTATTTTCAAGTAAAATAAAATAAAGCTCTGAGTCATGTAAACATTTGAAACTAAGTTCCTTAGTTGGAAACAAGAGTATAATTGTTAGGATTTTTTAGGGAAAGGAGGAGCCTTTACGGAAAATATTTCTTCATACTGTATATGAGGACTCTTCAGGATATAAATCACAGATACCCCAACTAGAATTGAATGTAATGAAAAAAGAAACTTATGAATGAATGTATCCATTGTCTGTTGCTGCAGTATCGCTGCAGACCATCCAGCTGCAAAACATCAGTGACATAGTAAGAAGTATTTGTTTCGTCCATTAGTGTATGGGGCTCATTGGATGTCAGCTGGACTTGCTCATGCCTCTGTGGTCAGCTGCTGCTTGGCTAGGCAGCTCTGCTGATCTTGACTGGGCTTGCTCGAATGTCTTGGGGTTGGTTGGCCGTTGGCTAGGACACCTTGACTCTATTTCATATTTCTGATCTTCCAGCAAGCTAGACTGGGCATATTCTAATTACTGTTGCAGAGGAAAATGAGCAAGAAAGTAGATACACAAGAGCTACTTTAGGCCTCTGCTTCCTTCACATATGCTACCACCTTATTGGCCAGAACAAATCATATGAGTGAACTCAGAGTCAGATTGGGAGGGCACTGCCAAGGACATAGATGCAAGAAGGAGTGAAGAATTGGGGCCAATAATTCAGTCAGTCTGCCTGGCAGGGGTAACTAAAGTGGTCTGGGGTAGGTGTACCTTCAGTGACTGCTGCATCCAGGGTATCAAGTGATGTCACTTGGTTTGATTTCATACTATCTGAAGTTTGGCTCTGGGGTGCCTGGGTGGCTCAGTTGGTTAAGCATCTGCCTTCAGCTCAGGTCATTACCCCGGGGTCCTGGGATGGAGCCCTGCATCGGTCTCCCTGCTCAGCAGGGATTCTGCTTCTCCTTCTCCCTCTGCCTGCCATTCCCCTTGCTTGTGCTCTCTCTCTCTGTCAAATAAATAAATAAAATCTTAAAAAAAAAAAAAAAGGTTTGGCTCTGCTTTCCTTTGCATTAGCTTCACTTCCAAGGCAGGCATTTCCAAATGGTAGTCCTCAGAAGCCCCATCTCAAAAGCAAGTAATTCTAGCTGAAAAAGAGCTTACCTTTCCCAATTGTTCCAACTGAAGTATGGTATAAATCTTTTTGGGCCAACGTGGGCCACATGCCCATCCCTAACCTAAGGTCACGCAGGTAGTCAGTGTTAGAATGGAAATCTGAACCCTGGTTTGCCCTTCTCCAAAATCTGTGGTCTTAGTGTCTAAAAGGTGAAGAAAAATAAAGTACACTAAACATATCTTCAGAGGAAGAGCGGGAGGCCATTATGCACCACAATAAGGCCATTTGGGTCCTAACATTGAAGGGATAATCACAACCCTGTAGCCCGGCTACATAAAATTCTGCAACAAAGTACTTGAGTGACCATTACAGGGAGCTTCCGCTACCCTTCTCCAGGGAGTATGGGACCAGGAGCTCTAACATGGTGCCTTGTACCTTGTTCCTTGTGCCATTGCTCTTCAGGTGTGGGTTAGTGTGGAGTAATTATTTAGGTCAACCAGAATGGGAAAGAAGTCCCAAAACACCAGCCTGAAAGAAGTGGGTAAAGGGAGAAAAAGACAGGACTACCATTTTCTCTGGTAATAGCATTTAGGATCTGGCTAGATGTATAGGAGTCTTGATGGTTGAGCCACCTCTTTTTCTTCTAGCTCCAAAATGGCCAATAGGTTCCAACTCATGAGTCAGTGTGAGTTGATTGGTGGTAAACCATCTAGAGTGTTATGTTGAGAAGAGTTCCTGCCTTAGCAGAAATGAGGACTGTGGCGGATTAGTGATGTCTGGAATGTGTACAGGAGTGGGAGGTAACAACGTGTTGACTGTTATTTGACACCCTCTGAAGCAAAAGCTTCTTGGAGTCACTGTCAAGCCACTTGTGTGTGTTGGTCATGCCCCTAGGATGGAGTATTTTATTTTATTTTATTTTATTTTTTCGGAGTATTTTATTTATTTATTTATTTATTTATTTATTTATTTATTTATTAAAGATTTATTTTATTTAATTGAGACACAGAGAGAGAGAGAGAGAGCGCATGAAAGGGGAGAGGTCAGAGGGGGAGAAGCAGGCTCCCCGCAGAGCAGGGAGCCCGATGTGGGACTCGGGATCCTGAGACTCCAGGATCATGACCTGAGCTGAAGGCAGTCGCTTAACCAACTGAGCCACCCAGGCACCCAGGATGGAGTATTTTATAGCTAAGTTCTCTCTGATGAGGAATTCTATGGTGAATTTTCTATAGGTCCTAACTGTCCCTTAGGAAAAACCAAAATGCAGAGCATCATTTTCCTGAGGAAAAATGAACTGGTTCTTTGCTCTGAGAACTTTTGAGCTTGCATGGGATTCAGGTGGGGAAAATATACAAAATATTTAAGTGTAGAAAGTCAAGTTTGGGGCTACTTTAAAAAAAATGAATATGGGTGTGACTATATTGTTCTTGTATCTGTCATTATTTTCACTGATCTATTAATATATTTTAAAAATATAGTGTAGTCAGAGTTCTGAGGAAGTTTGTTTTTGATTATCTTTTTTCCTCATTTTTCAGATCCTCTGGAGTCATTTTCTGGTACAGACTGTGAAAAAAATGCATTGAAAATTCTGGCCAATAGTGGAAATATTGGCTTAACCCCCAACTTAGTATAGCATTCCTTCTCTTCAGTAGCACCTCATAATAGAAGAAAAATGTATGGAAGTGCAAGAACAATCACCAATCTGGAAGGCAGTCCTTCCAGATCTCCTCGTTTGCCAAGGTCTCCTCGTTTGGGGCACAGAAGAACAAGCAGTGGGGGAGGTGGAGGAACAGGCAAGACACTGTCCATGGAGAACATCCAGTCCCTTAATGCAGCCTATGCTACGTCTGGACCTATGTATCTGAGTGATCATGAAGGGGTGGCTTCGACAACGTACCCAAAGGGCACCATGACTCTGGGAAGGGCCACAAATCGAGCTGTATATGGAGGCCGAGTCACAGCCATGGGGAGTAGTCCCAATATTGCTTCTGCTGGACTTTCCCACACAGATGTTCTTTCATACACGGATCAACATGGTGGTCTGACTAGCTCATCCCATCATCACCATCACCAGGTCCCTTCCATGTTGAGGCAGGTAAGGGATAGCACAATGTTAGACCTTCAAGCTCAGCTCAAGGAACTTCAGAGAGAGAATGACCTCCTCCGGAAAGAACTAGACATCAAAGACAGCAAGTTAGGATCTTCCATGAACAGTATCAAGACCTTCTGGAGTCCTGAGCTCAAAAAGGAGAGAGTCTTGAGGAAAGAAGAGGCAGCCCGAATGTCTGTCCTCAAGGAGCAGATGAGGGTGTCCCATGAAGAAAATCAGGTAGGTTATGACTCATCTCAGTGTTTTTCAGCCTTGGGTTCTCACTGAGTGGTTGATGCTTTGCAGATGGCACCACGACCTGCGCAGAAGAAAGTTCGGCATCATCAGGAAAGCTATGGTTTAGGATGTGTTTGACTTAGAGACTACGAAAGGTCATAAGTAATATGAAATTATAACTTGTGATCTTATTTTCCAATAACTTTTTCACACTGTTACAGAAGAGGGGGAATCATTCTTTATTGCCTAACTTTTATACTTGGTTATTTATTTATTTTTTCTTTTTCAGCAGTAACAACAGCAGCTCAGATGTACTTCCCTCTGCACTGAAGAAGAAAATGTTAATTTTTGCAAGAGTAGACACTTTAACAGCAACATTTAGAGAGCCACATTTGACTGGTGAATTGATTTATTTTTGAAGTGACAGCAACTCTATTTCTTTCTAGAATAAGTGGAGTTTATTCTCTAAACAACAAACCAAATAATATCAAGTAACACTGGGTGGAATGGGTTTGGTACCAGGTTGGAGAAACACAAAAATTTGTAACCTAGTCTTTCCTTTTTCCATTCATATTAAATAAGCATGTGCTATGTACAAGTTACCTTACTTTTCTTTGATCTATCTTCCATGTTATAACAAGATTAGTCTTCCCAGTATCTACTTGCAGTTATACCATTTCTCTGCTTTAAAGCCCTCAATAATTACTTATTGCCTTCTGAGGGAATTCTGCCTTTTTGGCTGAGCCAACAGCACCTTCATTTGGAAGGCCTGAGCCAGCCTTTCCAGCCTTATCTCATACCCCCTCCCTGTGCATCTCCTATGCTACCTGCACTCCCACTTGGTGATTCCTGCACATACTCAGGGTTTTCCCCTTTCAGTCCTTTGCTCTTTCTGTTCCCTTTCCCTAGTAGCCTTCTCAGCACCTCCTCTCCCTGCCTCTTCCCTTTTAGAGTTGGCCAGTCTCCATTTCCAAATCCTACCTATTCTGTGGGGCTCATTTATCCGCTGCTGTTTTCATAAGGGCTTTGGAGTCCGACATGCCTGGGTTTAAATCCCAGCTTCACCTCTTACGAGTAGTGAGATAAGTGCTATGAGATGGAGAGTAGAGAGTGCTGTGCCATTTGGCAGAAAAATTTCCAGGTATCATTTAACTTTCTGCAGAAATTTGAGATAATTCTAACTTGGCTGAACTCGTGATTCTTTGATAATTGGTCTTGATGTTGGCCTCATGAAGCTCTCTGCCTTTCTTGAGGTTATCTGCTGGCCCTCCTATCTGTTGCCCTGGATACCACCCCTTGGAGTCCAAGTATCTTTAGAAGCATTTTTGATCTCTGTGAGAATCTGCTCTTCGTTCTGATTCTATGTGTAGAAAGCAATCACCTTATCCTTTTGACTATCTGACAGAGTCTTTGCTGGTTTTCAGATGTGGAAATGTGATTTTTAGTTGGAACAGAAAGTTTTGTCCTTCAATCCTAAATCAAATTAATGCTCTTTACTATCATTTCTGCTTTTTCCCCCTGACTTTGCTGATTCATGATGCCCTTGTGAACCTGTTAGTACTATCTGGATGTCCCTAATTCTGTACTGATTTTCTTTTTCAGTTGTTTTGGAAAATGGCTACAGCCATTTAGAAATGATGCGAGTGGTGACAAAAAAGTTCGAAAGCCATTCTTTATTTTTATTTATTTATTTATTTTAAAAAAGATTTTATTTATTTATTTGAGAGAGTGAGAGAGAGCATGAGAGGGGAGAAGGTCAGAGGGAGAAGCAGTCTCCCTGCGGAGCTGGGAGTCCGATGTGGGACTCGATCCCAGGACTCCAGGATCATGACCTGAGCCGAAGGCAGTTGCTCAACCAACTGAGCCACCCAGGCACCCTCGAAAGCCATTCTTTAAACTGTCAGCTCGAAAATTACTTTTAACTTATGTTGCTATCATTAAAATTTTTTTTTGAGCATAGACTCTCACTTATACATGCATGTTTACTTATAAATTACATGATATGCTATTATGCCAATGAATTATGTGTCTTTTCTGACATTCACACAGAATTAAATATGGAAGTTGTTGACACAATAAAATAAATAACATATTGAGGTACATCTTAATGACACACAAAACCTTCATGCTGTTGTAAAAGCATTTTAAACTTCTTGTCTATTTTGTAAGGGTTAGTTTAGTTTAAACTAGGAAATATCTATAATTCTACTTAACTGTCCATGTTGCTGTAGGCTAGAAATAAGTGAATACTTGTGGGTGCTTCTAGTACCCCTTCCTGGTTCTGGAAAATACTATGATCATAGGCTAGCTTGGGTACTATGGGTGCCCTATGACCATGTGTGTGACATATGATCCAGTAAAAGCTCCAGTTTTAATCTTTCTATTAAATATAAGTAAAATGTAATTGTTTTCTTTTTTAGGCTAAAAATGTAAAAGGAGGAAGAAGCACGGAGAGTTTGAAAAGTCAATTTACTTGCAGTATGAAGTAGTATTACAAAGTAAAGAATATAAAGATTGACAAAAAGCAAGTTATTTTTTAAAACTTGAAGCACTTCTCCTATAGGAATTATGTCAGGATCTGTTTTAGGGGTATATGAGTACCTATTGGTCAGGATAGGGTAGATCCTGCTGCAGCAATCAGATCTCAGTGGCTTAACACATCAAGATTTCTTCTTATTCACCGGA
The DNA here is from genome assembly GCA_028534135.1 of Potos flavus. Lineage (NCBI taxonomy): Eukaryota > Metazoa > Chordata > Mammalia > Carnivora > Procyonidae > Potos > Potos flavus. Next base: position 20,124,865 of record CM052898.1, read on the forward strand.
AATATGAAGTAGGTCAGGTGACTCTCCAGGGCAGCCCTCCTCCAGGCAGTGACTCAGGATCCAGGCTTTCTGCATCTTGGCACATGGCTTTAGGAGTTGCCACACCAAAGGAAGGGGGTGTGTGGAGTTGGCACATTGGCTCCTCAATTCCTTAGGCTGGAAGTGACCCAGTTGCAAGGGGTTGGAGGTTATAGTATAGTCCTCTCCTCTTTCCAGGAAGGAGAGTAAGATATGAAGGAAGGCTAGAAATTTCTACCAGTGGGGTTTTTGTGTTTGTCAAAAAGTGGAGCTAGGTGAAATAAAGCTCGGGGAATAATCCAGACTCCTGCTGTTGCTGCTGTCTCTATTATTACTGCTACTGCTACCAATAGACATCTGTTGGGGGGTTGCTATGTGCCAAGCATTGTTCTTGGAGCTTTGTGTACATTAGCTTATTTACTGTTTGCATTAGTCACCTGGGGTAGGTGCTTTTTCTTGTTTTGCAGATGAAAAATAAATGTAGAGAGAATAAGCAGCTTGCCCAAGTGCACACAGCTAGTTAATGAGAGAGCTGGTCTTTAAGGCTTTGGTCTAGTTCATGCAAATGTCTAGGACTTAACTTATGTTCATTAACTCCTTACAGGAACACTGAGCTGTGACTATAATCTTAGTTTAATGGGAAGATCATATATGTTAGATGAAAAAAATGACTAGTTCTGATAGAATGATTAAGAATGTGATTTAGTTTGAGATTTTTATTCTTAATTAGGAATTTATTTCATTTTCCCAGAAGTGGTTTTTTTGTGCTGTTTAGAATTTCTACCATTTACCATAACTAATTATAATTTCCCTTTAGAGGAAAAAAATCATGGAAAATTTTTCTATATGGAAGAAAAAATGTAAAGGAGATGAGGGACATTTGATTGTGGTTTCTTATGCATAACAACCAGAGACTGCATGTACAAATGTAGTTCTACCAATGTGTATTTGGATAATTAGAAGTTCACTAAGGGGCGCCTGGGTGGCTCAGTAGGTTAAAGCCTCTGCCGTCGGCTCAGGTCATGATCTCAGGGTCCTGGGATCGAACTCCGCATCAGGCTCTCTGCTCAGCAGGGAGCCTGCTTCCTCCTCTCTCTCTGCCTGCCTCTCTGTCTGCTTGTGATCTCTCTCTGTCAAATAAATAAATAAAATCTTAAAAAAAAAAAAAAAGAAGTTCACTAATATAAATTCAGGTGATCTAAAACAATTTGAACTATACTACGTGAATACAAATAGGAAGCGGGTCCATCATAGGGTAGAGGTCAGGAAGCTCAAGTGCTCTTGTATATGAAATTCATGGTTCTGTGTATTTAATGTTCACTAATACAAACCTTTCACTCTTATGTGCAGTGTTAAAGAGGGCAACCACTCATCAATTCTTTCGCAGTATATTTTGAAGTTCTAGTGATTCTGTCCAGGGGAGGTGAACCCAACTCCAGATCTAAGGGAGGATGCTGAACACCCTTCCTGTGTTATAAAAAGTGCAAGACTATTTGGAACCTTAGAGGCAATGGGTAGGGGCTGTGACCAAATATCTTACGAGAAAAGAGTAGATACTCAAGTTCCTGGATGGATATTGCACCCCAGACTCCTATCCAGACTCCCCACTCCTATCCCCTAGACTATCTTCAAGGTGCTACTTCTCAGCCACGTAGATCTGCAGGAATAGAAATAAATGGGACCACTAAGAGTTGTAGTATTGGCATTTGGAATCACTGGAGTGCATGGATGCACAGTTAACCTTATGTTATCACTTGTGCTTTTTGCTTCATGATGTACTTTCTTGAATGGAAGAAGAGGGTGGTGGAGTATTATAGACAGCTAATTCTTTGAAATGGTGTGAACCCATAACCTGTGCTCTCAATGTCACACCTGTAGACTGATTTGGGGAGAGGTGAGAAGAAAAGGTTTGGAGTGGATGTTTGGCTGCCACTTGAGGCAGCCCCCTTATTATTTGTAGTAGCCTGTGGCATTGGGGTGATGCTGGAGGCAGGAGAATGCAACTACTAGAAAGTAAAGTGATCTAATTTTCTCTAAAAATTTATACAATTGTCTTTTCTTTACAGCTTCATTTTATTTACCTGCATAATAGAGATCAGAGAGGGAAAACATGGTAGAGAAGAAATTTTCAGAAAGTTCATAAGGACTTATGTCTTGTAGTTTGATGCATATAAGTTATTTTTTTTTTTAAGATTTTATTTATTTATTTGACAGAGAGATCACAAGTAGGCAGAGAGACAGGAAGAGAGAGAGGGGGAAGCAGGCTTCCCGCTGAGCAGAGAGCCCGATGTGGGGCTTGATCCCAGGACCCTGAGATCATGACTTGAGCCGAAGGCAGAGGCTTTAATCCACTGAGCCACCCAGGCGCCCCAATGCATATAAGTTATTGACTTTTCATATTCCTGGATTTTTTGGTAATTATTAACTTTATATTTCTAATAGATTACTTTTCCAAATTAGGTATGTATTAAGCAGTTTTGAGACGTTTTCCTAACTCATGCATGGCTAGCCAAGGATCTGCATGAATATAAATAGCATCACACGCTGGGAGATTGTACTCGATCTAATATTTACCCATCTTGTGCACAAAGAAGTGGGACAAGGTCACTGGGAAACGTAACCTAAGAAGTGTAAGTAAACCTGCCTGGGGAGTTTTATGGCTTTGAAGCCATGGTTATGTGATCATTTCTATTTCTGGCTTAACACAATAGGAAATAATCTACTCTGAATCAATATTAGTATGGGTTTTGATGAGTTTTTTAGCTAGTTTCAACGTATGATTTACTGGTTCTCATTCTGAGCCTGTAACTTGAACAGGTCGAGATGGGTCACGTTTCCATGTTTCTTTTATCATTGTTTTTTGTTTTATTTGATTAACTCTAGGGTCATTTCAACAGGGGTCATTAAACTCTGTTATAAAATACTCCTGTCGCTGGGAGTGTCCAGATATGGAGAGCTGTACCAATTGGAAGAAGGTGATAGAATTCATTCTATTTTCTGTTGGGAAGGTGGCGAGGTAGCTGCACCATAAAGGGGTGTCCACTGACAGTTAAATGCAGCTGCAGTCATCTTGAGTACTGGTGTTTGTGAAATCAAGGGCTCAGCCTTGGAGTGTCCAGATCCATCCAGTCTGTCGATGGAACTTAAATATATTCACTATTCAGATAGACCTGTTTTATCCCTGTGCCTTCCTTCACACTCCATTCCTTCTGCTACTCTGAATCTGAGATCCATGGATCCCTCAAAGCCAGTTTTCTAAAGTATTTCCAGGGAAACACCACTTTCCAGAGGGGATTTCCCAGTCAAATAAACTTGAGACATGACGTACTAGATACTCCTATCCTGGAAATCCATAATGCATAGGTTATGAGTTGAATTATGTTCCCTCCCTAAATGATGTGTTAGAATCTTAACCCCCCTGTAACTCAGAATGTGATTTTATTTGGAGATAAGGCCTTTTGAGAGGTAATTAAGTTAAAATGAGGTCATTTGGGTGGGTGCTAACTCAATATGTCTGATGTCCTTACCAAAAGGGGAAATTTGGACACAGACATAAACATATACAGAGGGAAAACCATGTGAAGAGACAGGGAGAAGATGGCTATCTACCATACAATGAAAGAGGTCCGGATTCTTCACTCATAGTCCTCAGAAGGAAGCAACCCCAGTGATATTTTGATCTTGATCTTCTAGCCTCCAGAACTGTGAGACAATACATTTCTGTTGTTTAAGCCACCCAGTTTGTGATACTTTGTTATGGAAGTCCTAACAAACACATACAATAATATATCAGCATGTGAAATGAAATGCTCTAACTCTTGCGGCTAAAAAAAGAATTATTAAGGGAGCTCTTGGGTGGCTCAGTTGGTTGAGCAGTTGAGCGTCCGACTCTTGATTTCAGCTCACATCCTGATCTCGGGGTTGTGAGATTGAACCATGAGTCAGGCTGCATGTTCAGTGGGGAATCAGAGATTCTTTCTCTGCCCCACCTCCCAAAAATAAATTTTTAAGAAGAAAAAATATTAAGTTTGCTTAACCCCAGCAAAGTCCATGAAACTTTATCTTAAAGCAAGCATCAATATATTGAGCAGCTGTTGCTGTAGTAATGCTATGTAACAAGCCATTCCCAAACCTATTGGCTTAAAAAGGTAAGCATTTACCTCTCCCTCATGTATCTGCAGGTTGGGTGCAACTTAGTTGGGCAGGGCTGCACTTTCGACACCAGGCTGTAGGCTGAAAGTTGGCTTCAAATATGTTCTACATGTGTCCACATTCTCCTTGGGACAGAAGCTATTCAGGAATTCATCTTATGGTGGATCATTGATGCCAAGAGTCCAGCCAAACCACACAGACACTTTTATTTATTTATTTATTTATTTATTTATTTATTTAAGATTTTATTTATTTATTTGACAGAGAGAGAGATCACAAGTAGGCAGAGAGGCAGGCAGAGAGAGAGGGGGAAGCGGTCTCCCCGCTGAGCAGAGAGCCCGATGTGGGGCTCGATCCCAGGACCCTGAGATCATGACCTGAGCCGAAGGCAGAGGCTTTAACCCACTGAGCCACCCAGGCGCCCCTCACATAGACACTTTTAAAGCCTCTGCTTATATCAAGTAAACTCATGTTGTATTGCCCAAAGCATGTTACATGGCCAAGCCCAAAGTCAGTGGGGTCAGGGGAATGTAATCCCTTCCAAATCATATATATATGTTCTGTTATATAGGTTAACATACATATGTTGTTATTATATATATTATTTAATATATATTTTAAATAATTTTATTTGTTATAAACTATAAATATTCTTAGAACTAAGGGAATAAAGGCCACACTTTGGAAAAGACTGCTTTAGGAGTAGCTCTGGAAGCAAGATTTTAAAGTTTGAGACCTGTGAAGGTAGATGGCACTTTCAGTGTGGTCAAAGTTTCCTTCAGTGGCTGGGCCTTCCAGAGTGTCCTCGTGATGCCTGTTTGATGGCTCAGCATCAGGCTTCTCCTTTTCTGCCTCATGTAACTGGCCAATAAAACCCAAGTGGGAGATTCTGGGAAAGCTTTTGCTTTCCTGATAAAAAGAGTAAATGTCACCAGCAACGCTCCTTCCCCCTTCTTCTTGTCTTAAATGTTGATTTGCTGCCTGGAGCTAGGACAGCTGTGTAGTAACCATGAAAGAAAGGCCATGCCAAGCACAGAGACTATGTCCTGCCGTCACTGAGCACTTGCAGCAGCTCCCACAGGGGCTGGCCTCCAGACCTCTGGTCATGTGAGAAAATAACCACTAGTGGTTTAAGTCACTGTTGGTTGGGCAGCTCAATACCTTCCTAACTGATAAAATAAAAAATTATTAATTGACAACTATTATTCATAATAATGATCAGTCATGATAACCAGAAAAATGGGTGCATTTCAGTGAGGTGAAATGAGATCTTAAAGGACCTTACACATTAGAATGAAGAAACCTACTTACTAACTGTATTGGGCAACACTCCAAAGTAGTGACACAAAAGCTCCTTAAAGCCTGTGTAGGTGAAAAATGGCGACTTATTAGTTCCTGTAATGAAATTGCAGAAAAGCTCGGACGTGGAGCTTGGGGTTGACTAGATCCAGTGCCTCAAACTGTAGCAGGATTTTGTCTCTCTCCATTGTTCATCTCTGGTTCTTGATATCTGCCTCTATCTATGTGTAAGCCTCATTTTTGTCTTTCATGTGGTGGGTGGTCTTGGCTGCCAGTACCCCAGGGTCATAATTGAAGGGTTAAGAGATCCCTATGTCTTTACTTCCCATTTGGAAAATTTGTAGAAGGACTTTGGTCTCACCTTGGTCATATCCTGCCTCCAGGACTTGGTGAGTGTGTATGGCTGGGGAAAGGGACAGATATGTGAGAAGGGGTTACTGTGACCAGTGAGCCCTTTAGATTGCAGGCATTGGGAGAGGGGCAGCTCTTTACAGGAACTGAGATGAAGGGTAAAGGGATGCTGTAGGATGAAAACAGATATTCATTGCACTGACTTGAGCTGTCCTTAGTCACCTTCTTTCTTCAACTATCTTAAGGGTTCATAAGTCATATTAAGAGACTGAGGGGTGCCTGGGTGACTCAGTTGGTTAAGTCTGACTCTTGATTTCTGCTCAGGTCATGATCTCAGGGTCGTGGGATTGAGCCCTGTGTCAGGCTCCTTGCTCAGTGGGGAGTCTACTTGAGATTCTCTCCCGCGCTCTTCCTCTGCCCCTCCCACACCGTGTTCTCTCTCTCTCTCAAGTAAATAGATAAATCTTAAAAAAAAAAAAGAGAGAGACCTGAGAAATTAAGAAGTCAATCAAATGTCATATAGGTATATAACTTTTTTCATTATAACTCTGATTTAAAGTATGAGTGTTTATGTATGCCTTCCCCAATGTTGCATAGGCGCACAGATTTAGAACTGCATAAATAAACCAGTTTAGGACCACAGCATAACTTGAATTTTAGAAGGATATGTCCTGAATTTTAGAAGGACAACAACAAAAGTTCAGCTTCCTCATCTTGAAATGGTCTTCCTCAGCTCTTTAGAGAACTGTAGCTTTTGTCTACCTTTCCAGAAAGGTGGAAAAACTTTGGTCCAGACTTAGGCAATGACCTACGTAGACTGAAACCACAATTTTAAGTGGCTTTCATGGGTAGGTGAAAACTTCCTTTGGTTCTGAAGACAGATGAGATGGCACAGAGCCAACAGTTGATTTCTTTGTTTGCTAGAATGTAGGAGAATGATTTGAAGTGAACTACACACATCTTTGTCACAGATGTCAGCTGGTTTTTGCCTTAGTAATCTCTTGCAGTCAGCCCTAGGATCAGCCATGTGCACTGCATTAGTAGCCTCACAGATTTTTATTCCCAGGTTTTATTTTATGAAAGACGTGGCTAATGGGGGGAGGAATATAAACATTCCTGTATGCTGGACCTTGGGAGAGCTAAATGACTTCCATCTTCCATTTTCTCTGCGGATCATTTTATTTTGGCGATGCGATAGTAATAGCACACAAGGAACTAAAGAAAATATTTTGGAATATTTCAATGGATAGATTATTTTAGTCTCACTTATGTCAAGGCACTTTTTGAAACCAAGCTCTGAGGGGGAAGGCAGAGGGAGTGGTCACCCTCAAAAAATTCACTGCCTAATAAAATTCCCTACAGACAACATCCTCAGAGGATTTTAAGAAGCAAGTCTATGTTGACAGGAGAAAAGTAACAGAGTGATTTTATTGGCCACAGCAGATGGGGTGGGTTCTGAACCTAACCTCCTCTGGCCAGAGTGCAATTTCAGTTTCTATAATTAGTTGCAGGTGGAGCTCTTGTGTTATTGTTTAGGAGTCCACTGACATCTGTGTGCAAATTCCCACCACCCCCAGTTGGCATTTGGACTCAATAAGTGGTTTTGGCTTTGCAAGAATATAGAAAATTATAAATCTGTTTCACACACACACACACACACACACACACACACACACACACACACACACACACACAGATAAAGCTGCTCTAAAGGTCAGGTTCTGAAAGCTATGGAAAGCATTTTCAAAAGTTTGGGAAGTAGGTTTTAGGCAGAGTGTGGGCATGTAGCCAAGAGCTAGGGCAGCTTGACAAACAGAATTCTGGCACGTGCAATTTCTTCTGTTTCTCTGTGAAGCCAGCATTTGTTTATATCTTGGAAGTGATGTGCAGCCATTTTGTTTTCAGTGGGAACATTCTGGAGAGAAAGAGTACAGCTACTTCCTGTCTTATAAACTCATGGCTGGGGTTGTACTGTCTGGTTTGGCTATGTACATTGCTTAAGTTAACTTACTTGTTCTCAACTGAGGGCAATTTGCCTCCCAAGGGACATTTGGCAATGTCTGGAGACATTTTTGATTGTCACTACTGGAAGGGGTGACATCCAGTGGATAGAGGCCAGGGATGTTGCTAAACAGCCCAAAGTGCATAGAATTGAGCTCTACACTATCTGGCCAAGAATGTCAATACCTACAATGATGAGAAACCCTGAGTTAATTGGATGATTACTATATCTTCATTTTTCTTAATACTTTGCCTACACTCAATTCTTTTACTTTGTGATGATCTAAATGTACGTATTTATGCAAAAATATTCATATAAAAGGCAAAACCTGATTCAACATTGTGTGGGAAAGGATTAATTGTAAATGATGTCTTTTTTTTTTCTTTTTTAAAAAAAATATTGACCTGGACTAGTAACCATGAATCTTCAGATACCTTGATTCTTTTAGAAGTGGATTATTAGGTAAATAGAGATTAATCTTTTAAGGAAATTTCCTTTAAGGAAATGAAACTTTTTTTTTTTTTAAGAGAGAGAGCGAGAGGGAGAGAGAGAAGGTGGGAGAGGCAGAAGAAGGAGAGAATCTTAAGCAGATCCACACCCAATGCAGAGCCCGACACAGGGCTCGATCTCACAACCCCGAGTTCATGACCTGAGCTGAAATCAAGAGTCAGACACTTTAACCGACTGAGCCAGTCAGGCACCCTGAAACCTATTCTTTAAACCATCATTTCTTTATAACTTTACTGGCTTCTTATGGTGGTTTTTTTTTTTTTTTTAATTTTTTAAAAGATTTTATTTATTTATTTGAGAGAGAGAGAGTGGGAGAGAGGATGAGAAGGGAGAAGGTCAGAGGGAGAAGCAGACTCCCCGAGGAGCTGGGAGCTCGATGCGGGACTTGATTCCCGGAATCCAGGATCATGACCTGAGCCGAAGGCAGTTCCTTAACCAACTGAGCCACCCTGGCGCCCTCTTATGGTGTTTTTTGACTATGTCTGACATTGATCTTGGAAAGGAAAGGGAGAGAGAATAAGCATTTTTGAGCCCCTACTATGTACTAGGAATTTACTAGTTGCTTTCCATGTGCGTGAGCTCAACAGCCCTGCAAAACATGTGGCACCCCCATTTTATAGATGAGAAACAAGACAGAGAGATTATATGGCCTGCCGGAAGCCTCACCCTTAGGTAGAGCTGGAATTTGAATCTGAGGTATGCTTTAGCTTCAAAAGTGTGTTCTTTCTATTGTCTTAAAGGGAAAAACATGGATTTACTTGAAAACCAGGGAATTTGGTGTGGAAATGAAAGCCCTAATATAGAGTGGAAGTAGGAATGTACTGCTTGACAGTATCTTAAGGATGCTGTCAACAAGTTAAACAGGAAGAACAGAAAGCCAGGACAGGAAGGGAGCATGTTGTTAAGAGCAACAGAGGACAGAGGGCAAGCAGGAAAGAGCAAATGCATTCTTGTCAATTGCATGTGCAGAGGAGAATGCCAGAGGAAAACTCCTATCTTGGAAACCCACCCAGAAGGTTGGGAGGAAGCAACTGCAGGGACTGGCTGGAAAATTAAAACTGCAGGTGGCAGAAGAATGAGAGAGATTATCTCAGAATGCTCATTAAAGTTCTGGCAGATCTGCTCAGGTGGTTATGACTTTGACAAATTCACTGGATCCATAAGGGCAGGGCTTTAGGAATGGGGAAGTTCTTTATTATGGATTATTGTACTCCAGTGAGGATGGTCTCATTAATCCAGGTAGAATTCTTCCTGAACTTGCCTCTATCTACAGGAATTTCAAGGTACACGGACAGCTTCCTGACCCAGGAGTGACCTCAACTGGAGCTCTCAGCATCCTTTTCAGGTGGTTTCTGATTTCATGGGAGTGGTCACACCTATTCAGAATTTGTCTTTGGATTGTTCTCAATCTTGTGTCTCAAAGTCAGATCTTCCCCTCTTGGGTCCCAGCATTCCTGGTTTCCACTTCTTCCAGCAACTTTCCCCTGTGAAACCTCTTTTTTTGTCTTCTTTGAGAATCCAGCTCATTTTTTTTACTAATTGATTCAATCACCACTTATTTAAGGGAAAATGTAGTTGCAAGTAGCAGAGGCCCATTCACACATGTCGAAGGGGAAAAGAAAGGGATTTACTAGGAACATATAAGAGTTCTTTTCAGGCCCTAAATGTAGATAGGGCAGTCAGGTGTCCTGGGGGTTGGAATAAAGATAGTTGGAAAATAATCAGGAATAAAAGGACAAAGTCAGTTGCTCATTATTTTTACCTCCTGTCTCTCTTTCTTTCTTGATATCTGTTTTTATATGCTGCTTATGAAAAAGTGGCCACTCAAGGAAAGCATCTTCTCCGTTCAAGTGCTTAATCGAGACTGCCTAGAGTTGTTTGGTTTCAATTTAAAATTCAGAGAACAGAAAATCTGATTGGCCCAGCATGAATCCAGAGTTGGTGCTAGGTCCAGTCAGCTGTGCCCAAGGGAGTCATAAGAAACACAGTCTCTCAGCAGAATTATGTTAAGACTCTTTCTGGGAAAGGGGCATGATGGGTAGATTCTCTAAGGAGGAAACATGAGGATAAGGTGGCAAGGAGGAAAGGACAGCCCTTGCTGGGAAATACCTTTGTGCAACACATAAATGGGAGCTTACCTTATTTCAGTTTTTAAGAAGACCGCAAGCAAAGAAAGGTAACTACTATCGCCTCTGTCTGTAGACAGCTGTTTCAAGAGCAATGTCAGTAGTCTTTTGGGATCTCCTGACCTTCACACCCATGTTGTCAATCCCTACCTCTGATGATGCCCACTGGAGAAATTCTAGAAGTGGTATTAGCTGACAGCAGGATCAATTCATGCTGTCTTATCTTAGTGGATCCATGTGGTTTCTTTATATAATGTCAGATCACATCCTCTATGGAACTTTAAAAAACTCTACACTTTTTATAAACTCCTTTAGTCTTATTGAAAAATTGGGTCTCCAAAGTGGATGAGACTATGATGCCAGTTATAAACTTTCAGAACTAGGCGTATTATAATCTGGCATCTTCTATTTTAAGTTATAACAGTTAGCTTGAGTTCTAAAAAGTATTGTCTCCTGAGCATATATTATCTAAAAAGGAATTGAAAAAAATTAAAATTCACTGATTTGTCCCTTGGGTGAGCTTTCTGAAATATCCATGTAAAATAATATAAAAGTTCCCAAGGAGTTTTGGAACCAGAGAAATAAGTAAATATATGAGATGGAGAGTTGGACAGTGCACATGATGACCAAATTTAGAAATTGCTCAAATTTAGAAATGTAGCAAATAATAGTTTGCTTTCTCAAATTTTTTAAACTTCTGTTTGTGATTTTTAACTTTGGGGAGCCACGTACTCTTTTAGAAGCCAATGAAAACTTTTATATCTTCTCCAGAAAAATGTGCATAACCTGAATTGTGCACAGCATTTCACTTCCTTATCCCCACTCTAACCCCAAGGGCATCTGAGGATATTTAGGTAAAACCTCTGTCTAGATAATGCCATTTAATATTACATATTGCACGTATATTAGGAGTAAGTAGTTCCTGGTAGTTAATGAAATGAATGAGCTCTTGGTAATGTGAGACATGTCTTCATCTCACTGCTCTTCAATTTTTGCTGAGAAGTAGGGGACATGTGCCAGGATTTTAATGAGTTAAAGGATGTGTACATTGGTAGGGTGGAAACTGATAGATGGACAGCACTACATTCACTGAACATATTCAAGTACAGTATCCTAGAAGTGATAGGTTTTAGTCCACACTCAGGAATAAGTTATGCCTGAAGGGTTTGCATGGTGTTGGGTGTTATACCGAAGTATATGTTTACACATTTTCATGAAGGACTTTTACTTCATTATGTCTTGGGGTGCCAAAATTCCCAGTTCACTGCAGATAATTCTATTTCACTTTTTTTTTTTTTTTTTTGTGATTACAAGTAAAATTGAACACTGCAAACTAAATTATGCTGTAGGCATTTGTGATAGTGCAAGGAAAAAGAATTTTGGAAGTTACCAAGTAAGGGTAGTTGGTTACCTACTGTGTTCCCATAACAGACTAAGGGTTGGAGAAGACTATAAAGTGTAAGACACTCTTACTATCTTGTGAAAATCATTAGAGTTCCTTTTTTTTTTTTTTAATGTAGAACATAACTAAGGAACATAACAGTGATGTACCTTGACAGTTTACTCTACCTTGGAACTTTACTTGAGCATGAAATTTGGGCTAGGGAAGGAAGCGTCTTACTCAGTTCTCTTTCTGAGAAGAGTCCTTGATGTGAGCTTTCTCTCTTCTGCAGAAGTCTAGCCAGAGTCCAGGAGAGTGGGCACAGCATCTTTCTAACACTCGGATATTGTAGGGCTTCTGGAAGGGGTTGGGAGGGGAAGTTGGAGAATGTCTGGGCTCCTGCCTTTCTCAGGCAAGCATGTGAGCCTGTGAATCACTTTCCCATCTAGAACACCCACCTGACTACAATATGTTCCCTTGATAAGAATAAAAATGATCAGTATAGCTCGTAAAGCACTTCCTACGTATACCCCAAATGAAATAATGATATTTCAAACACTGTGCTGATGGGCTCACATATGGTATCTCATTTAATCCTCATGATGACCCTGAGAAGTTGGTACTGTTAATAATATCACTATTTTGGGGCGCCTGGGTGGCTCAGTCGGTTAAGCGTCTGCCTTCAGCTCAGGTCATGATCCTGGGGTCCTGGGATTGAGTCCTGCACTGGGCTCCTTGCTCAGCAGGAGCCTGCTTCTCCCTCTGCCTGCTGTTCCCCCTGCTTGTGCTCTCTCTCTCTGAAAAATAAATAAATAAATAAAACTGTTTAAAAAAAATCACTATTTCTTTTTTTTTTTTTTAAAGATTTTATTTCTTTATTTGACAGAGAGAGACAGATCGCAAGTAGGCAGAGAGGCAGGCAGAGGGAGAGGGGGAAGCAGGCTCCCTGTTGAGCAGAGAGCCCGATGTGGGGCTCGATCCCAGGACCCTGAGATCATGACCAGAGCTGAAGGCAGAGGCCTTAACCCACTGAGCCACCCAGGCGCCGCCCCCAAAATCACTATTTCATTTGTGAGTAAGGCAAGGCTAGAAGAGAGGTCACTTGTCCACGGTTACAATTAGTAAGTGGCAGAGCTGGAGTTGAGCCCAGCCAGACTAACTCCAAATCTGGTCTCCAGTCAGTCAACCCTGATTGTAGTATGGAGTGGCCAGCCATGTGTACACAAGGTGATCTTAGGACAGGTGTGGACTCTGCATTACACAACTTGGAGGCCCAAGCCACTGGGCTTTACAATGAGAAAGTCATTGCCTTTCCAAATCTCATCTGGTACTTCTGATGAACTTCAGTGAGAAAGTCTTAATTTGGTACCAGTCTTGACCACCTTCCTAATACCTATTAGGTGTTTCTTGCCCTTACTGTAGGATGTGGAGTGACATTCCTAAATGATGCTTATATCATAATCTGGCAGCCCCAGGGGCGCCTGGGTGGCTCAGTGGGTTAAAGCCTCTGCCTTCGGCTCAGGTCATGATCTCAGGGTCCTGGGATCGAGCCCTGCATAGGGCTCTCTGCTCAGCGGGGAGCCTGCTTCCCCCTCTCTGTCTGCCTGCCTCTCTGCCTACTTGTGATCTCTCTCTGTCAAATAAATAAATAAAATCTAAAAAAAAAAAATAATAATCTGGCAGCCCCAGTTTTACCTTTGTATCTGATATGCTGTTTGTTTAGAGTTTCTATGAGCAGGCTGGTAATGTGGCCTTAATGGGGCCTGCCTTCTTGGGTCTTGCTTGACTGTCTTTGACAGTGGTTGAGAGCACCAGCTTTGGAGGTGGATTGCTTGGGTTCCATTTCCAACTGTGGGATTTCAGGCAACTTTACCTTTCTGAAATTGTTTCCCCACTTGTGAAATAAGTGTAATAATAGTACCTGGTTTAGGGGTAAATTTACTGCTAGTGGAGTAAATTTAGGACTTAAGTTTAATTGGATTAAATGAGAGAGTTCATATAAAAAATATTTAGCACCATGCCAACATGAGTAAATATCCAAATAATAGATGATGATGATAACCACGAGGGTAACCAATCTGAGGAAAAAGGCATCACATGGGGGAAGTAGAGTGCTAAAAGAATGGCAGAGAAATGGAATCAGAGCCATACCTGAAGATTGCCCTGTCTCTGATTTTCCTGCAATTTGTATACTCCAATTTGAGTTCAGGCTTCATTACTAATAGCCCAACGCATCTTGACTGATAGAGCCATGAATATTTAGGGCTCTCTGTTTAGAAGCTTTATAGTTACAAAAATGAGGAAGTCCCAGTTCCTGCCATGAGAACCTATTTTAGCAGAGAAAATGCTGTACTCATAAAAACCTGTAAAAAAAGACCCATAAAAAAAGGGAAGAAATTTGTCCCTGCCATTAAAGATATAATTAAGTTGATTTAGGAGTCCAGAGAAGGAAGAGATGAAGGAAAACTTTATATAGAGAAGGTGACATTAGAGATAGTCCCTGAGGATGGACAACTATTCAAAATGGTAGGTGGGAGCAGGGATTAGTTGTAGGGGGTCCAAGTTCTCAATGGAAGGAATGGCCAAGAGAAACTAGATGACCAGAGATTTATTCATAAAGCCTAGATATGGAGGTAGGGCAAAGTAGTGGCCCAGTATTGCACTTCTATCTAAAGAGGAGACAGAGAATTTGGCCCTTGGAGATCACTTTTTTAATTTTTCTGAGTTAAGGGATGTTACTATGGCACATAATGGGTATAGAGGCATATGTTGGGACAAACTGTATTTTGTTTCTGTGATTTTTCCTATATGTTCCTGGCTCTGTGAAATCCTCTGGAACTGCCATGGTACAGCAGAAGGATGACTTTAAGAGCTCCACTGTAATATGCTGAAAGTCAAAAGGGAAAGGTGCTTATACACAGCAGAAGCTATGGGTCTGTTGGGTTGAGAATAGTTTAATTTTCCTTGGCTTAATTCTTTGACATCCTTTTTCTATTATTAATGTGTGTGTGTGTGAGAGAGAGAGAGAGAGAGAGAGAGAGAAAAGGAAAGAGAGAGAGAGAGAGATGCCGTCTCCAAATTATCATTGTTGAATGTGTAAGTATTGTTATATGCCAAGGAAATACCATATCACAATTTTGGGGACCGTTTTGTTGTTGTTGTTGTTCTGTTCTTAGGGGCGGCTAGGAGAGTTTTCTTGACCGAGGTATTGACCCCTTTAGCTGAATCCAAGCCAGTTCATGTTTTGCAGATGGCTGCTCTGGAAAATTTTGGGCCATAGCCAGACTTTTCTGATGCTTAAAAAAAAAAAAAAAAGAATCACATTACATTTTTCTGGTAGGCTGAATTGAAATATTTTCTGCAGCATGAGATGGAAACTGTAAATTTTTGTATCACTATAGGGAGTAATAGAGAAAAAAAGATGAGGATGACTTCCCAGTAAAAGCCGTTGTCTGAACCCTCAGGAAAGGCAGACTCTCAAGTTGCCCAAAAAAGGTCACATGGCTTCCAGGTTTAGATAATTCCACACATTAATCCAACCAGCTAGAAAGCTGAGGACTCATAGGAGGTGTCTGATTGATTGATTTTTGTAAACTTTGGCCTGTTTTGCTAATCTTTGTCTACTGCTACATTTTCTCTGGCCAACTAAAACTCTTACAATGACACTTTAACAGTTTGTACCAAAGGAATGGTCTCTCAAATAAAGTTCTCTAACCCAAATCTCTCCATAGGTCTTAGATGTGTTTACCCATTTTCCACTAGAGGTGTGACTGGTGTCCCCCAAGAGGGTCAAGCTAGATGATGATTGAATGGCTGAAATGGATCAAGTCAACAAATATGGAACTTCTACCATGTGCTAGGATAGGTGCTGAGTGTATAATAATAGACAAAAATTCCTGGCTGTATGGAGCTTCCATTCTACTAGGGGAAACAAGAGGAGTCAAGTTTTGGGCTTGAGCCCCAGGGAAGATTGAGGCCAAACAGGCTTAGTATTCGGGGAGATCAGGAGTTTGTTCTTTGATCATGTTTTGTTGCAAAGCCTCATTCATCCAAGTGGTGATGCTAAGTAGGGATGTGGGTTTGGTGGAATTGGCTGTCTTGTGACCTCTGCTAGAACATTATGGAGGTGTTGAGAGTAGATATTGGGCTGCAGTGGGTTAGAAGTGGTAATGATGATTTTTATATTCTTTTTTTTTTTAATTTTTTTATTTTTATATTCTTTCTGCAGGTAGGTTGGCTTTGAAAATGGTAACTGGAGGAGATGCGGAGTTTGGGGAATCTCCTTTTACCAATATGTGACACATTTGACCATATTCTTACCAAGCAGGGAATGGGCCGGTAGAGAAAGGGTTATTGGTGAAACAAAGTCTGAAAGTGGAGGGAGAAGACAAGTTCAGCTGTGGATGGATGGTGAGGTTTCCTCAAACCCAGGGAAGAGGTGGTCAGGAAAGGTACAGATAAAGAGACAGTAGGTGTGGAGTAAAAGAGATTGAACCTACAGAGATTGCTTGGTTTAGTGAAAAGAGAATGCTCCAGACTAGGAATTAACTTAGATTTCACTTTGATGACAAACAGGATGTGATGTTGGCCAAATCACCTCCTCTCCCTGAGTCCCAGTTTTCCCTATTGCATCACTATATTGAATAAAATGGTCTCAAAGGCTCATGTTGGCTAACACATGCCACGGGTCTAAGCTAAATTTTCAGGGAAATTAGGAGTGCCTCGGTGGCAAAAGAGTCA
Organism: Potos flavus; assembly: GCA_028534135.1. Lineage (NCBI taxonomy): Eukaryota > Metazoa > Chordata > Mammalia > Carnivora > Procyonidae > Potos > Potos flavus. The sequence goes on from CM052898.1 coordinate 20,141,444, forward strand.
TGTGTGCAATTTGATGGGAGCATGTGGCTAGGTTGAGGCAGGTGTGGTTGAAATAGGCAAAAGAAGGGGTGCCTGGGTGGTGCAGTGGTTTAAGCGTCCAGCTCTTGGCTTCGGCTCACTTCGTAATCTCAAGGTCATGAGATTGAGTCCCACGTTGGGCTCCATGCTCAGTGGGGAGTCTGCTTGAGATTGTCTCTCTTTCTCTCTGTGTGCTCTTTCTCTCTTAATAAATGGGTGAATCTTAAAAAAAAAAAAAGAAATAAGCAAAGGAAGACATGTTGGTGGTCAGTATGATGTGTTGATGGTTTTATTCAGGTGCTGCCGATGGGGCAGTTTGCTTGCTGTGGGATGACACAGCAAGCCCAGTACTCTGCTTGGTGGAGACAGGAGCCACCAGTATGTCCCAGGAGACGTTTTACAAGTAAAGGCTAATTTTACTTTTGCTGTTGATGGCATTTCTCAGCTATACTAATTACCATCCTGATAGAAACGCTGCAGAAATTTACCCTGTGCTCCCAAGAGTGCAGAGGAGTAAAGAGGTTGTTCTTAAATAATCCAAGAAGAGGTTTTACCTGTGGATTAAAGCTACAGTGCTTCCTCAGTCATGGTTTTCTTAGTGGAAGATGCTCTGGCTTAAACAGAATTTCTGTGTTTGTCTTACTCTGAGATTTCAGACTATGTGATCTATTCCCTATTCAACATCAATTGCAAATAAAATTATTGTAGGAAGGAAAATGATGGTTATGAATTAAATGTATCTCGTTTTTTTTTTTTTAAATATTTCATTTATTTATTTGAGAGAGAGAGCATGAGTGGGGTGAGGGGTAGAGGGAGAAGCAGATTCCCTGCTGAGCAGGGAGCCCAGTGCAGGGCTTGATCCTGGGGCTCTGGGACTCTGGGACTCTGGGACTCTGGGACCCTGGGACTCCGGGACTCCAGGATCATGACCTGAGCTGAAGGCACTTAACCAACTGAGCCACCCAGCCGCCCCATGTATCTCAATTTTTTAAAAAGGTATGTTGTAAACTTGGGAATTATGTTTTGCTTTGTCCTTCTTCTTTTTCTTCTTCTTCCTTCTTCCTCCTTATTTCTTCTTTTGCTTTATTCTTCAGTTCTTTAATAAATATCTGGCTGTCCCTCCATCCATCCGTCTACTTATTAAAATAATATCCCTGAATATAGCAATTGTTTAATAAATAGCTGTTGAGAAAATACACAAGTATATGCTGAGCCAAGACCTCTTGGGCTTTGTGAAGTCAGGAGGCCTGGATCTAGTCCTCACGCTGCCATAATTTGGCTGTGTGACCTTGGGAACTAGTTGCCAGCATTGCAAAACTGGGAGACTTCATGTAAAACCTGGATTTCTGAATTTTTCCAGCACTGGGCACATCTGGTAGCCCTGAACCCAGTGAGCTGGAACTAAATAGTTATTGCTTGCCTTTGCTGGGATATTGTCTCTCCAGGTTGCTCTAGTTTACCCTTTGGTTGGCAGGTATACATTCTTAGTTTGAAGGTGAAATGGAGAACATTTTCAAATTCAAGATATTAATAAGATATGAGCATCTTTGGGTCTCAGACACTTGGATGAAATCCTGACCCTACTGTGAGAGGGGTGGTAGCGTCATCTTAATTCTCTTGGCCTGTAGGAATTTATCGGCCACCCACCCAGGCTTGGAAATGGGAAAGGACCTCTTTTTGATATTTGGGGAAGGAGAAAAGGGTAAGGTGTGTCAAGCATTGGTTAATTCTTGAAAGTCAAAGGCAATTGACAAGATTATGGGTGATGGTGGAAGTCTGGTGCCTGGCCTAGAGAAAAAGGGATCATGTTTCCCAAATGACTGGAACAAAAGGGGAGAGAGAAGTATTAAAAATTCACCATAGATTAAGGGCTCGCCCTTTATGCTAAGAAGGCAGACGCTGAGGCCCTTTTAAGGAATTTGCTTTGCAGGAGAGGAGCTGCCTTTGTTTGCTTTTCTGATGACTTGGATTTCTACAGCTGCTCATGGTTCTTGAACTTCCTGGAAAAAGTACAGGCGATAGAATTGTGATGAAATCAGCATCCCAGCCCTATGTTTCCTAAGGACACTGTTGATTCCAATACTATTTAGCTTAATTCCAGCAGCTGGCTTGGATTTTATATAGGGATAGATATGACAAGGAGTGTTGTGTGTGTGTGTGTGTGTGTGTGTGTGTGTGTGTGTGTGTAGATCCAGCGCTATAATTAGAGCAGGATAACCATTACAAAAAACTGATGGTTATTTGATTTGGGGGAGAAATGGCTTTAATTTCCCCAAGTGTTTCATTTTCTTGGTATTCTTCAAGTGTGCATTATCATTCAGATGACTAATAGGAAGTTCAATACATTGGAGAGCACTTTATAATGAACATTATTCTTTGAAAAAATTGAGCTTATGGTACACTTCCATCAGAAGATAATATAAGGTTGTTAGGAGTTTGGGTGGGGTTTTGGTGTCTGAGTGCTACTGTTCTTTCTGCCCCTATCCAGGGTCTGACCAAAAAGGGATATACACCTAAAGACTAGAAGTCAAAAGAGAAACATAGTATGGTTTTATTAATGCCGAAGGATGGGCTCAGTATCCCTCCATGCAGGGATTTTTTGAGTAGGTGAGAGAGCTTGCCATCCCCTCCCCATCAGACCTCCAGATGGCCATGCCTGCTGCATGTTGACTCCATGTAGCCACCATGCTCACGGGGAAATCAAGGTTAGCAAGAGGAGGAGGTCCTGCTGTGCTTACCACATGGATACCCAGAAGTGAAAGTGTAAAGGAAGGTGGGCAAGGCTCTCTGCCTGCTTTACTGGTTCTAATAGCTGGAAAGTTGGGTGGATGGCAGAACTGCCTAAGAAAGCAGTGTTTTCAGGAGTGGTCACCATGAGAGAGCAGGAAGCAGATGGGAGGCGTGGGGCCACTTGCTCTTTCGGGGCTGCACAAGTGGTACACAGGATGTGGGGCATGGCTGTGTTCCTTTTGCTAGCACACACATTCTGGTCAATGTCCTGGTCACTGGTCAATCATATTGGGAGTGGGGCCAGTGAAGACTGTCAGAGAGGTGTAAATCAAGGATGACGGACATTACCTTTTGATATCCAACACCTTCATAAGAAATTGGGAAATAAGATTTGTCACAAATTTCCACACATAATGATAAACCCTGCTAATGTGTCTATCAGGTTTTTTTCCCTAGGCACTCCCATATTCTTGATTTCATAATTTGCCCTTTATCAATAGCTAAATGGATATTGGAATAAAATAAGAGTAATAACTAACATTTATTGAGAGCTACTGCATACCATTCACATATATTGACTCACTTGTTCCCCAAAATAACACAGTGAGGTAGTTGTCATTTCCGTTCTCATTTTGCAGATGAGAAAACAGAGGTACACAGCTAGCAAGTGGCAGAGCAAGGACACCAACATAGATGGTCAGGTTCTAAAGTGTATATACAATTCTGTCTCTCAAAGAGGTGGGTTAAGAAGAGGGAGCTGGCCCAGGAATTGGGAGACTGGCATGTAGCTTAGAGCCTGGCTTGGCTCTGCCACAAACCTGTTGTGTGATTGAAAGCATGCTAATGAATTCCTCATTCTGAACCTCAGTTTCCCTGATCTGTAAGTGAGGATGTGATTTTTTGTTCAAGGTTTTTGGGCTCAAGACTCACTGTATTAGCTTCCTGGGGCTGCTATAATAAATGACCACTAGCTTGGTGGCTAAATTTCACAGCAGAAATTTATTCTCTCACACCTGTGGGAACCAGAAGTCCAAAATCAAGGTGTATGCAGGGTTGGTTCCCTCTGGAGGCTTGGAGGGAGAATACATTCCATGCCTTTCTCTTAGCTTCTGTTGGCTGCCAGTAACCCTTGGCATTCCTTGGCTTTCAGATACATCACTCTAATCTTTGCCTCTGACTTCACATCATCTTCTCCCCTGTGTCTCTGTGTCTCAAATCTTTGTCTGTCTTCCTCTTATGAGGACACTTGTCTTTGGATTTAGGGCTTGCCTTAAACCTGGGAAGATCTCATCACAAGATCTATAACTTTAATTATATCTGCAAAGACTCTTTTTCCAAATAAGGCCACATTCAAAGATTTGGGGGGGTAGGACTTATGCATATCTTTTTTGAGGCCACTATTCAACCCACTACAGTCATGATCTAGCTTTTTATTTGCTGCAATATGACAATGACAAAAGATATTGGAAAAGAAAGGATTAAAGCTAGGTAGTGGCTAACGCCTCCTGGGTTACAGATTGATACAGTGGGTAAGAACATAGTATGTGGAGTCAAGACCCGTGGTTTCAAGCAGTGGCTCTGCTACCATTAGCCCTGTGACCTTGAACAAGTCACTGAATGCCTGTAGGCCTCAGATTTCTACTCTGTAAAATGGAGCTAGTAATAGGAACATTACAGGATCATTAAGTGAATGACCGTAAAGTACTAAGAACAATGTTATGTTAGTGTTAGCTGCTATTATTATTGTTGTTGCTGTTGTTACTTCCATTTAGAAGTTAAGTTTATGCCCATGATTTTAATAGAGAAATAAATTTTATAGGAATGCATTTAAAATATGACAAGGAACAACCCACAAGTATGCTATTTTTCCACCATATTTTAAATTAGGATGTCCAAATGTGTCTGAAATGAGAGGATTATACTTTCCAGCGTGCCGAAACAATTTTTGGCTTAATCTTTTTAGACATCAAATAAGCTGAAAACGGAGCGTGGCTGTGCTCATGTTGGAAGAGGCGGGCAAGCAGATGGAAGGTGGCTGAGGGAGCATTTTGATGTGCTCATGGAGGAGGCGTTAATATTTCAACATCTTTCTTGTTATTTACAGATAATTTTTATGAGGAATTTTCAGAGATGCTCAGTTTTTTCCCTCATCTCTGAGTGGCACAGAGTTGTCACAAATCAATCTGTTAATAAGAAGCTGAAGAACTTAGCAGTCTCCTGTGTGGAGACTGACTGCAGTTCAGTTTTTGTATCTAAAATCAAGTTTAGTTTTCTGGATCCTTCTTTTATTTTCTGTGATAATTCAGTGCCTTACAAAATTCACCCAATAGCCTAGAGTCAGCAGGAGTGATTATTAGACTAAGTTTTGTTTTAAAAATAGATGAGCTAATTGCTTTGTATAAATATTATATTCCTATTCTATTTTTAGCAATGAGGAGATAGAGGTGAATAGGAGAGTCCATAAACTCTTCAAAGTTGGATTTGTAGTGGAGGACAGGTCTTCAGATAAACCATCACAACATAGTATATGATAGGTGCTCTGACTGAGGTGTGCTAATTGCTTGAAGTAGTCAAGGACAAGTCTTCCAGAGACAGATATACTTGCATTTAAATTTTGCCTCTAAAATCAAAATTGGCCTCTTGGTCTCTCTTTGAGTTTCTATTTTCACATCTGTAAACTGGGGTTATTTTACTATTTTCCCAACAGTGAGGTTTAAATGAGATAATATACAGAGTGCTTAGCATGAAACTTGGCATATAGTAAATGTCCAGCAAATGTTAGTCATTATTACTATACGAATAAAGAATCATGGGAAGAGCTGTCTATGGCATAATTTTATTAATTTATTCATACCACTTGATATGTATGTGTCACACGTGCACATTTAATGTGTGCATGCTTTATTTTTTTACTTTTATTTTTTTTAAAGATTTTATTTATTTATTTGACAGAGAGAGAGAGAGATCACAAGTAGACAGAGAGGCAGGCAGAGAGAAAAGGGGAAGCAGGCTCCCTGCTGAGCAGAGAGCCCGATGCGGGGCTCGATCCCAGGACCCTGAGACCATGACCTGAGCCGAAGGCAGAGGTTTTAACCCACTGAGCTACCCAGGTGCCCCGTGTGCATGCTTTATTATCTTTCTTTAAATCTTTTGCCAAAGTTCATTTACTAATTGATAGTCTATATCACATGGACATAAATTAAAATCAGTTTGCTCTCTATATATATCCTGAAATTTGATATTTTGGATACAGCTTTGCACATAATTTTTTAAAAAACCATCACTCTAATTACAGGCACTAATAGATACTTGTAAACTTGGAAAGGATATTTCGTTCCATCTATAGGGAACAGAGCCTCACTCAGACCAACTGTAGTAAATGAGGCTCTGTTTTAAGAAAAATAAGAATCAGTTAATCATAGTGGTTAATAGACTTTTGGGAGTCCCAGGTCTGCCCATTACAGCTTTATTATGACTTTGGGTAAGTAACTCAACTTCTTGGAGATGCCTTTTTAGGTATAAGCACAGGGATAGTGATTCTGGCTTCAATACATGCTAGCAAAGACTATGTGAGATAGCATGGAAAGTCCCTAATGCAAAGCACAGAGTAAGTGTTTAATAAGTGATATTATTACTTAAATGGTATTAAGAGGGCTAGCTTCTTCCAGAAATCTGATAAGAACCAAAGTCTAGCTGGGGCTTGGAGTTGAGAATACATGGCCACACTAGAGGCAGAGGAATAAGGGTTTTAAATATTTACTACATCAATAAGATCGATAAACCACTGGCCAAACTAATCCAAAAGAAAAGAGAGAGGACCCAAATTAATAAAATTATGAATGAAAGGGGAGAGATCATGACTAACACCAAGGAAATAGAAACAATCATCAGAAATTATTATCATCAGCTATATGCCAAGAAGTTAAGCAACCTAGAAGAAATGGATGCATTCCTGGAAACCTATAAACTTTAAATATTTATTCCAGTTCTCTTATTAACCTATTTTCTCCACAGTTACTTTTCTCTCCCTGCGCCTTTCTCCTCACCTTTAACTAATTTGTTCTTTTCACTGCGGGGAGGTTAAGTTCCAGGCGGAATCTGATGGGCTCCTCTAAATGCCACGCCCCTTGGGTGAGCCGAAGGCTTGCGCTAGGCCCTGGCTGGGGTTGAGGGCTGGCCATGGATTGGATATGCTCGGGTCACGTGCCAGCCTCTGGCCCAATGAGCGAAAGCGGGTGGGTCCTGGCGGCAAAGCACGCATGGTCCCCGCGCCTCCTCTCCGCGGACAGGGACCAGAAAGCAGTGAAGGGTATGTGAACCCGCTGGTAAAGATTTGGTGACTAGATTTCACATGGCTGAAAAAATTCGTGAATCTCGAGGTGCGGTGTGGCCTGGACGGCCCGCGCGCTTTATCCTCTTCCCGTCCCTTCCGTCCCTCAGCGACCGTCACACCAACGGCCCTCGCTTCTCCGTCATGGCCGCAGTGTGATGCTTTGGGCCTTTGCCTGCATTGCTTCTCCCACCTTGCCCACTCCTCCCACGGAAAGAGCTGGCTTCTGTCCCCTCCAGGTTCCAGCTTGACCGCACCTCCTCAGAGAGGCCCGCCTTCCTAACGGTGTGTGAAGGAGCCTGCCGACCCTATCTCACCACCCCATTTAGTTCCGCCGTGCATTTAACCAGTTTCCTTATTTGCTTATGAATCCCTGTTACCTGTCTGGTAATAGATACTTCGAGTCTGTTACTCACATATTTCTAGAATGCCTCCATGGGAGCGGGGACTTGTTAGTACGTTTGTTTTAAAAGAATGAGCATGAACTAAGGTATCTACCATGCAAATAGAATAAATGATCTGTGGTTGCCCCTGCATTGTGACCATTATAAAGTGTGTGTGAGAGAGAAAAGAGAGAGAAAAGGAAGGAGGGAAGGAAGGATGGAGGGAAGGAGGAAGGGAAGGAAGCAAGAAAGAAAAAGAAAGAAAGAAAAGGAAGAATCTCCAGGGAACCTCTGTAGTCCCTCATTGTGCCTTTTTCCCTTTCTTAACTCAAGATTACTTGGGTTCAAATCCTGTTTCCTCCACTAGGGGCCTCCAGTTGTGACTCCTTGGGCAAGCGACTTAGTCTCTCTATGCTTCAGTTTCTCATCTATAAAATAGGGATAATAATGGCACCTATCTTGTAAGATTGTGTGAAGATGAAGTTAATTGAATCTTGTGAAATGCTGAGAGCAGAGGCTGGCACAGAGTAAGGTAACTCAACCCACATTAACATCTGTTAGGGTGAAGTTGCTGGGGAGTTGTGGAGGTTACAGTGATGAGTCAAGGACTGGGATCTGTGACCCACCAAGACTAGTGGGGTGAGGTGGACATTATTCCTTTACTTGCACAAAAATACATCATTATAAAATATGTGATGCTCTGAAGGATGTTCAGGGTGCTATGAACAGTATAAATGCAGGAACCTCATTTGGATTTGCACTGGGGGCTGGTCAGGAAGTCTTCCCAGCAGAGGTGACATATGAGCTTCAATGTGAAGACAGCGAGTAGGGTTTAATGAGGCCAACAATAAGGGGGTAGCTGGCTGTGGAGGAATCGTATCTGCAAAGACTCCAAAGGACAGCATGATGGGAGAGCAGGGAGTTTGGGAGATGACTAGTGATGAATGATATGTGGGTATTATTCTCATTTTGTAGAGAAAGAAACTGAGGCTCAGGGTGTATCTACCCAGAGTTTCATTCCAGATTGTTGCCTGGGCTCCATTATAGGGATTCTGATTCAGTTGGGAATCAGAATTGGGCTGTACACTGTAATGTGCAACTGGGATGGGAACTGCTGCTCTTAGCTTGTTAGAAATACAGACTCTCAAATCTCTACCCAGATCTAGTGAATCAGACAGAACCTGCATTTTAACAAGATCCCTAGGTGACATGTGTGCACAATGAAGGGAGAAGCTCTGGTTTGTGCATAAATTCACCCAATGTTGGTCAAAAGAATCAGTTTCTTCATTCTGTTCTCAGATATGTTGATTTAGGAGGTCAGGAATAAGGTCCAGAAATCAGCATTCTTTTTTTTTAAATTTTATTTATTTATTTGACAGAGAGAGAGCACGAGCAGGCAGAGTAGCAGGCAGAGAGAGAGGAGGAAGCAGGCTTCCCGCTGGGTAAGGAGCCCGATGTGGGACTCGAGCTCAGGACCCTGGGATCATGACCTGAGCCGAAGGCAATTGCTTAACCAACTGAGCCACCCCGGCGCCCAGAAATCAGCATTCTGAAGAATGTAGTTCAGAAGCAATTAATCCAAGACCATATTTAAGAACACTCTCTTGAGAATGTCAGGATGGGAGTTGGGATGGGAGTAAGGAGGTGAGAAGGATGTGGACTTGAACTTAAACTTGAAACTGCTTCTGGCCTCATGAAGTCTGGGGCCTCCCTTTGGTGAATCCATCTGCAGATTTCAAATACTTTTTGATCATCTAAGCTTTAAATAAAACTTGGGAAAAGGGCAGTGTTCACACTAGGGATACTAATGGCCTATTAAATTTGGAGGTTGGGGAAAGTTGTTGAGGGTAGCAAGATTAGTGGTCCAGGTTCCTCTGGAATAGTTTTTATCGGCTCCTGAGACCAATTGTTTTATGTGGCTCAGAATAATAAAAAGACACTTATCCTGTCTGTCTTAATTTTCCAGATGGCCTCCAGGAAAATTTCCAAGCAGAAATCACATTTATTTAGTTCAAGAACCTACTGGGAAGATGATATAGTCGTAGCAAATGCCAAAGTCTCATTGACTTTGAATTTAATGTTTTTCTGAATTATTGTCTCTAGGTTTTTAAAACTTTGTTTACTTTTTTCTTTTCATGACTCTTCTGAAATTCTGTGACTTTAATTTAACTTAATTGTTCCCTTGAACTGTGTAACTAATGAAATTAAAAGGTAATTTGCTAATGACTTTTTTGAAAAATGCATACTCTGTAAAGATGCAATTAATGTGGATTTAGTTTGATTTTTCTCCTCCCCCTTTCCCATAAATACAATAATATTGTGCTAATTGGGGGAAATTTTGAATGTCTCTTATGTGCAACACGCCCTCCTAGGCACTGTGGAGTATGAACAAGACTGGCTAATCTTGGGGGCTCAGTGCAAAACGAAAATGCAGGGCCTTGTTAAAAAATTATTGGACAACAGACATTAAACTAAACATGGGGCTCTTCTAAGCCGGGGGCCCTTTGAAGCTCCACAGGTCATACCCATGAAGTCAGCCTGGGCATGAGGTCCTGGGGTGCCCATTAAGGAGTCAATCATTGGAGAGAGCAGAATCAACTGTGCCTTGGCTCCTTTTTGCACCTCCCTGGGGCAGTAGACCCTCTTCTCTCTGGTTTGATTCCTTATACCGTTGAGGAAGGAGGCAGAGTATTCAGAAATTCACTTTTTTTTTTTTTTTTTTTTTGTGAGATGGATATAGTCATATATAATGAACAAACATACATACCAGTGTTGGAGGTTTAAATGGGTACCTGTTTTGTGATACGGAATTGGTAAATGTGTATTGAGAATCTTAAAAATATTCTTATCCTTTCACCAGTAATTCCTCTTCTAGGAATTATATGCACACAAAGTAAAAAGATATTCATCACAATTGTTCTATTTTAAGTATTAACAAAACATTGGAACTAACCTAAATATCCAACAGTAAAGGATATCAGTATTATCATATTACTAAATGCCAACCAGACATTTAAACATTGAAGAATATTTAATGACATGGGAGTTGCTGTATCTTATGCCATATATTATAAATAAATGGTCATTGATACTTCCCCTTCAGTCAGCCCTGATAATAGACACGCTTAGATATTGTAGGGACAGTGACATTGCTCAGGGCCACTGCTGAGTCGAGATTGATTCATTCTTTTCTAATCATCAGATGTGTTCACCACTTGAACTCTGGCCTTTTCTGCCTAGTTTCCACCATCTATCCATTACTTTGGCCAAAGCAGATGCATTTGTATTTGCAACTCCCTTGTTCTGCACTTTTGCTTGGTTGGCCAGGACTAGTCTCTAGATCTCCTCATCTACATCTTGACATCCTATCCATCTTTCAAATAGAATTACAAATTCTATTCTCTCTGAGAAGTTTTTCCCCCCCTTCTAATTATCGCAGCCAGAAATTGAGTGGTTCCTCCTCTGATTTTTTTAATAGCTTATTGATTGTATTACTTATATAGCATGCTCTATATATTGCTTTCTATCATAATTATTGGTGTCCAAGTCTTTTTTTAATCTCCTAGTGCGTATCTTCAATTAATTGCATGATGAGGGCAACATGAATAGGAAATTTCTAGGGATGACACAGAAAGGATATAGCAAAATGAGAAAAGGATAAAAGTTTAGGGATACAAATTTTAAAACTCTAAAATTAAATTAGTGGAAGAATAAAAATAATTTTAACGTATTGAAAAGAAGAGGCCATCTCATAGGTGTTGTCATATGTCTAGTGTTTTTCTTAATGAGTACATCATTCATCTATGTGGAATGTATTTGTAAAAATAAGAAGGAGAACATTATAAGACTTAAAGGCAGCTGAGTCATTGATGTGAGTAATGAGATATTCTCTGGGTAAACCACATTTGTGCAGTGGAGAGTTGGTCCCATCACAGATACAAGTTAAGTGTTAAGACTACTTTTGATTATTTATTTCATTGTAAATGAATATATCTTGATGAAAAGGCAGTCATTTTGGTTGACCTAATTTGGGGGACTGGATAGAAAAGAGAGTATCATGTTTTTATTATAAAGTATTGGTAGTGAGAGAGGATTTGGGAAAAATTAGATGGTCTTCAATCTTTAAAACAATATAGGGGTGCCTGGGTGGCTCAGTGGGTTAAAGCCTCTGTCTTTGACTCAGGTCATGGTCTCAGGGTCCTGGGATCAAGCCCTGTATCGGGCTCTCTGCTCAGCGGGGAGCCTGCTTCTCCATCTCTGTCTGCCTCTCTGCCTACTTGTGATGTCTCTCTGTTAAATAAATAAATAAAATCTTTTTTTTTTTTTTAAAGATTTTATTTATTTATTTGACACAGAGAGAGAGAGAGAGAGAGAGTGAACACACAAGCAGGGGGGAGAGGAAGAAGCAGACTCCCCACTGAGCAGGTAGTCCATGTGGGGCTCGATCCCAGGACCCTGGGATCATGACCCGAGCCGAAGGCAGACGCTTAACCGACTGAGCCACCCAGGCGCCCCTAAATAAGTAAAATCTTTAAAAAAAAACCAATATAAATCTAACATCATAATTTTTTCTTTTGCTAGAAGAATTCTATTGGTTTTTGAAGCAACACATTTGAGTTAGGAAGTGATTTCAAGTATCAGGTCAGTTAGGCGGATTAATGACCGGTCTAGAAATATACCTAAGAATCTCAGTAGATTCACATAGGCAGGGGAAAGAAGATTCTGTGGGACTGTAGGTCACTATTCGGGATTTCCTCCTGTTTAACATTTTTGAGTGTTTGAAAGAAGAAATAGGCATGCTCGTCAAGTTTTCAAAGTTGGATGAAAGAATTGGGACACATTAGGAATTTGGTAGATGAAACCAAAAGAAGCCAACAAGGTTAAATTTAATACAGATAATTGTACTTTCTGAACATCAATTTAAACAAGCACCTGTAAAGGTTTCTGAAATGTGTGATTTCACTGCAGTTCCATGAAGAAGGCAAGGAACCTGTTGGCCATAAGTTTATTACATGCCTCTAGTGTGATCTAACTGATGGGAAATTATTAAATAAGGACAAAACTAATGCACACTAAGACAACGTTGAAAGGAACCTGATATTCAGCTCAAAGAAGGTGATGTCTCATTTTCTGACCTCTCCTGAAGCATAGCCTCACCTTCTGTCCTTTATAGAGAAGAAGATTATAGAGGGCAATGAAGAGCTGGATCAGTGGAGATTTGGAAACTAGGTCATATGATGAAAAGCTGAGGATGTTTAGTCTGGAGAAGTAAGCATTTGTGGAATGAAAGCACTTTTAATAACTGACCTCAGATGTTTCAGTCTCCCAGTGCAATGCTTCTCAAACTTCTGAGTGTATGTAAATCACCCGGGGATTTTGTTAAAATGAAGATCTCAATTTAGTAGGTCTGGGGTGGGGTCCAAGATTCTATGTTTCTAACAAGCGTTTACATGATGCCAGTGCTGCTGGTCCTTGGACCACACTTTACGTGGCAAATGTTCTAGAGCAGCTCTGTACAGTGAAACATTTTGAGATGATGAGAATGTTCTATATCTATGCTGTCCAATATGATAGCCACCTGCCACATGTGCTATTGAGCACTTGAAATGTGGCTGGTGTGAGGAACTGAATTTTAAATTTTATTTAATTTCACATAATTTAAATTTAAATAGTTATATGTAGTTAGTAGCTGTTGTATTAAACAGTACAGTTCTAGATAGTATAACTAAAATTAATGATTGGAACTTAAAGGGATTTAGACTTCATTTTAATTTCATGAGTTTTGGAGCAATTGTAGTCATTCAATATTGAGACAGCTGCCTGGAAAATTAGTAATCAAGTCTGTAAAGAATCTTCAAAAAATATTGAAGAAGGAACACTCTATTGGATGGGGAGTGGGGAGTACTAGTACCCGAGAGGCTATAGCATGTAATTGGAACAGAGAGTTAATCTACGTAACACTGTGATTCTCAGCCAGGGGCTTTTTTTGGTCTCCAGAGGCAAGGCCTGGAGATATTTTTGGTTGTGACAGCTGGAGGGAATGCTACTGGCATTTAGTGGGTAGAGGCGAGGGATGCTGCTAAACATCCTGCAAAACTCAGGACAGTCACCCACAACAAAGAATTATCCAGCCCCAAATGTCAATAATGCTGAGGTGAAGGAACATTGCCTTAATATATAGAGAGCTTTTATAAATCAATAATAAGATTAACAATGAAGTAGAGAAATTAGTGAAAAACATGGACAGGCAATTCCCAGGAGGCAAAAAGATTCAAGGAAAGATAGTAACCTTACTACTGATAAAAATAAATGCAGGCTAAAATAATGAGATTATTTTCAGCTATCATATTGCCAAAGTTTAAAGGAAAAGCTAATGCGCAGTAGTGGGCAGAGTGGTAAAATAGACCTTAATCACTGTTAGTGGGGGCTCTAAGTTACCCCAGCCCTCCTGGGAACAATTTGTTGTTAAAATCCATATTTTAAAAGGGCATACCCTTTGCCCACAAGTTACTCTACTTCTAAGAATTTCTCCCGGAGAAATAATGGAACAGATTCATGTAGATATGCATATTTGGACGTACATTATATAGCATTGTTTGTTATGGCAAAGATTGACAAGAAACTGTCCAATTTAAAGGATCGGCTAAATTAATTATGGTACATTTCTGCCATGAAATATTCTGCAGTCATTTGCATAGTAAGATGGACCTTGATGAATGGAAGGATTTTGATGATAGAAAAAAATATTGACCAGGTTACAGAATAGTAATTTATTTTGCAAAAGTTTTGCACGTATGACCATGTGTTTACATTTGGGGGGAATGAGCAAATATTAGGACTAGTTGTCAGGGGATTTGAGTTTAAGTCAGCTACTCCTTGACTCTTCTCATTTGACAAATCTGTTAATTCAGTGTTGCAATTTCTTCATGTGTAAAGTGAGAGTAATTCCTGAGCAGTCTACTCATTTTACAAGATGCCTAAACCGAAATTGATGCTTTGTTTTGAAAAAGACACTCTGTGTTTAATGCCTCCAGGTTGGCACTGGCCTAATTTAAAATTATTTGAGCTTTTGTGATATAAAAGTTTAAGCATGCTAGAAGAATTCATAGGCTGTTTCCCCCAGGCATTGTTTAGATTGCACAACCTTGGGACTTGCCTTCTTCCCTCTTTTTGGGTAATTGCTGGGGAGAGAAAACAAACTGAAAGAAGATGCAAGAGTAGGGCAGCTTTTATTTTTTCATTTTTTTCAAGGTTATAGCTGATAAGGCTGATAAAAATTATTTCAGGGTATGGCTGAGGTTTCTCACTAGGAACCTTTTTTAAAAAAAAGTGCTTGGAGCTTAGGTTTCTTAGCTTCTATTAAAATCAGACTAACTTATCCTTCTCTTGATATTTGATTGATGTTCTAATTATATATCACACTAAAAATTGGATCACAGAGTATTGAACATAGTAAAAACAAATATTAGAAAAATTATTTGTTAGAGTTTTGTTTACAATTTTTTTGGTGGAAAATAATAATTGCGTTTTAGGAGAGAGGGCTTGATTTTGCTGGCCTGTAGAAAATTTGTATGTGTTTGAAATTGCCTTGTATTTTTCCTCATTTAATTCATAACAGGTGAGTCAAGCCCTTCTGAAAAATATTCAAGGCGAAAGGTTTTATCTGAATTAATGCATTATTCACAATAAGATCTGAAATAGTGGATTGTTTATATTATTTTTTCTGATGGGATATTATCATATTTCAGGTATTTGCAACTGTCCTCAGGTTTTAGTTTAATTTTGTAGCATGTACTAGACATTTTAAAAAAAATTTGGAGAGTCTCAAACATGCAGAAATTTAAACAGAAAATAGTGTAATGACTCCCTGTGTGCTTATAATCTTTTCCTAATCCATTAGCCTGTGGACACTCCTGCCTTATCCTCACCCACCTACTTCCTCCTCCTCTGTTGGTTTGAGGCAGAGCACAGACATTCTATCAGTTCATACGTAAATATTTTAGTTTTTATCTCTAAAAGATAAGGATCTTAAACAAGTTCTAATATAATGCTATTATTGTTAGGAGTTCCATTGGACAATTAGGTAGTCAAGGCCAAGGGTCCCCAACAAGAAAACGGAGCTGGGACAGCTAAGACAAAATCACACTAGCATCCTGTTTTACAGCTTAGACAAGACCACAATAGCATCCTGTCTAGCATCCTTTACAGAAGTGACTTGTGCAAAACTTCCTGAAACAAAACAATTAGCCATAAAACATTGGTCACTACCACAAGTTGAGGCAATTAGTCTCCAAATGTCAGCCCAAAAGACCATCAACACATGAACAATAGCCTGATAGATAGGTGCGTGATCAAAGCCTTGATTGGCACACTGTAGCAGCCAATCCACAGGGGGCCCACACTCAGGATGCTCAAGATAGTTCCGCAGAAGAGCTTATAAAACCCCCTAGATTTGAATGGCAAAACAGCAATCCTCTTGGGTCCCCTCCCTCTCTGGGAGCTTTGTACTATTTCAATAAACTTTGCCTTGCTGCCCACCGCTCTTCGTCTGGTCTACTTCCTCATTCTTTGAAGTGGTGTGACCAAGAACTGCTGGCTCTCAGGGAATAGAAATCCTGTAACATCACATGCACTGAAAAATTAACAATACTTTTTTAATACTACCGAATATTCAGGCAGTTTTCAAATTTTTAATCTTCTCATTGGTGCCATAGTTTTGTTTTGTTTTGTTCTTTAAAGGTATTTATTTATTTGAGAGACAGAGCAAGAGTGCACATAATTGAGGGGGTGGGCAGAGGGAGAAGGGAGAGAAAGAGAGAATCTCTAGCAGATTCTGCGCTAAGCACAGAGTTCCACGCTGGGCTTGATCTCAAGACGCTGAGATCATGACCTGAGCTGAAATCAAGAGTCAGATGCTTAAATGACTGAGCCACCTAAGTTCCCCTGATTTGTTTTTTTATAAAACAGTTTGAATCAGGGTTTAAATAAGGATCACACTTTGTGATTGGATGATGCTTTTTAAGTGTCATTTACTTTTTTTCCATTTGTTATTTAGATGCTGAAGAGACCAGGCTGTTTGTCCTGTTGAGGTTCCTGTGGCCTGGATTTTGTTGATTGCATCCCTGCAGAGTTTAAAATGTTGCTCTCTTCTTTGTGTTTTCTGGAAATTGGTAGCTGAATCTAGAGACTGGATAACAATCAGGTTCTGTTTTTTGTTTTTGTTTTTGTTTTTGTTTTTTTTATTAATACAGTTTGCTAAATTTTGAGAAGTTAACTTTTCAGGTGGTTCTCTTTTATGGAAATGATGTACATAACTTAGCATGAAAAATATGCTTAGAGCTACAGTTCTTGATTTCTTTGTTATAAAATGTGGGTGTGCCTGTAAGATCTTGTGATATGAAAAACTTTGCAGAGCTGTTTATTTGTAATCAGGAAGAGAGAATATGAAGAGGTCTTAATTTGTTAGGTTTAAAAATTTTAAACCATATATAGAGAATGAAATGAAATATACTTGCTGGCATAATTGTAATTTTCAGCTTCGTTCCCCATTCCCAGTCATTATCACTACTATGAAGTGACTACTGAATTTCAAAGGAGTTCTGAACGGTGTAGCATGTCTGTATTCCATCCTTGTGTTCTCTCTATATGTGTAAAAAACCAGAACTCTGGCAAGATTTGCCTACTTTCAGCCTTTGGATATCTGCATTAATTTAAGGCTAATTTTATTTTAAATAGGAGCATGTATGCTCTAGTGGCTGTTGGATTTATTGTAACCTCCGTGGAACAGTTGTTCTGTTATCCGTGTCTTGATGATATAGAAAAACTCAGTTAATTTAAGCATATTGCATGGATACTATGATGTCTGATTCCTTATAAAGGCTAATCTTCGGTGGGGAGGTATATTCTTTGTCTGTGAATTATTGGTGTGCTCTACTTCATTTATTAACTGAGTGTCCCTGTGACATGGCCACGTTGTATATAGGAGAACCGGTGGGCTAAAGTCAAGAGATTTAAATTCTAAAGCTCTGGTGTAGAGTTGCTAGAATTAGCAAATAAAAATACGGGGTGTCCAGTTCAATTTGAATTTCAGATAAGCACGAGATAATTTTTCAGTGTAAGTATATCCCAAATATTACATATGACATTATACTAAAAAATTGTTTGTTTACCTGAAATTCAAGTTTTATTGTGTGTCCTAAATTTTATCTGGCATCCCTACTCTGCTGGGAGCTAGCTAGTTATATGACTTTTGGCAAATTACTTCACCTCTTTGAATCTTAATCCTTATCTGTAACATGAGGGAACTGGAATAGGGTCTCTAAAACCTCTCTTATTGCTCTTATAATTTGTGCAAAGATACTCTCACATAAGTGTACAAAGGCAGATACATAAGGGTGTTCTTTGCTGTTTTGTTTGACTTGCGAAAGATTGGAAGAAATGGTAGAGGCTGTTATTTCCAACTCTCTGTTTTCTCCCATACACTGTAGTAAAAGAATTCATAATTTATGGTGAGCACGTGGCTGCCTGGAGTAAAGACTGCATTTCTTAGCTTTCTTTGGAACAAAGTATGACTAAGTTGTAAGAGTAAGTAGTATGTACAGTTTCTGGGAAGTGCACTTAAAGGGAGGACATGCCTTTCTCCTTTTTTTTCCTTCTTGTTGGCTGGAATATGGACATAGTAGCTGGAGTTGGAGCCACCATCTTGGACTATGCAATGAACTTGGAATGAGGCCATGTCTGGTAGAATAATAAGAGAAGAGAGACATGGGTGCCTGACATTGTAGAGTACCAGAACAGCCCTATAATACTGACTTCAAATCTCTTTGTAATAAATAATAATAAATAATATAATAAATAAATAATTTCCTGGGGAACTGAGAATCCAGGATAAGAGGAAGACAGACATTTTTTATTTTTTGTACTGATTGAATTTTAAAGCCCAAGCCATTTAAAAAACTTTAACAATAAAAATTGTTTTTTAGGGGTGCCTGGGTGGCTCAGTGGGTTAAAGCCTCTGCCTTAGGCTCAGGTCATGATCTCAGGGTCCTGGGATGGAGCCCCGCATCCGGCTCGCTCAGCGGGGAGCCTGCTTTCTCCTCTCTCTCTGCCTGCCTCTCTGCCTACTTGTGATCTCTCTCTCTGTCAAATAAATAAATAAAATCTTTAAAAAAATTGTTTTTTAAAAGTTCTGATATGGTTGCTGAAGCTCCCCAGAACACTGTGTACAGGCATTGTCCTTTGTGCTGTGGAGGCCTAGAGATGAATTGAGTCCTTTGTTTTCTAGGAGCTTGTGCTCCAACAGGAGGGTAAAGGTGTGAGAAATGATTGATCCATTCAGTTTGAGGTAAAAAGTTGTTAAGTTTCAGAATCCAGAAGGAAGGGCGATAGGAGAATAAGAAAAGGGGAGGGGAATAATTTATCACAATGGAAGTTAGAAAGTTGCCCCTGTTCCTAGTTATTGGAGATAGTTGCAATTTTTGCCTCTCTAGTTCCCCTAACCCCCATTCTCCAGAGAGCCAAACAAAGGAAAGAGAAAATTAAAGCAAAACAAAAAACAACTTTCCATTTTCTGCTTGCAAGAGTAATGTGATTAAGACTTGAATTGTAAAAAATTCAAAGTTGATAGAAATATTTAAGGTAGAATATGAAATACCATCACTCTAAGATAACTACCATTAAATTTGGAGTATATTCCTTCATATTTTTCCTATATGTATTTCCTATATGTATTCCTATATGTATTTCCTATATGTATTCCTATATGTATTTTCCTATGTGTATTAACATTATAAAAGCATATTATAGTCTAACTTTTTTGTTTGTTTAACAATACATCTTGGACACTTTTCCATGTAAGTACATGTGAAACCACCTCATTCTTTTTATTTTTTAATTTAAAACAAATTTATTTTATTTTATTTTTTCTTCCAAGTTTTTATTTAAATTCAAGTTAGTTAACATATAGTGTAGTATTGGTTTCAGGAGTAGAATTTAGTGATTCATCACTTACAAACCCAGTGCCCATTCCAACAAGTGCCTTCCTTAATGCCTATCACCCATTTAACCTATCCCCCTACCCACAACCCCTCCAGCAACCCTCAGTTTGTTCTCTGTAGTTAAGAGTCTCTTATGGTTTGCCTCCCTGTTTTTATCTTATTTTATTTTACCTTTGCTTATCCTATGTTCATTTGTCTTGTGTAAAAGATTTTATTTATTATTAATCTGTACACCCAGTGTGGGACTCGAACTTACAACCTCGAGATCAAGAGTTGCACACTCCACCAACTGAGCCAGCCAGGCATCCCTACCTCTTTTTTTTTTTTAAGATTTTATTTATTTCTTAGAGAGAGACTTCATGCACACAAGTAGTGGAAGCTGCAGAGGGAGAGGGAGAAGCAGGCCCCCCACTGAGCAGGAAGCCCAACATGGGGCTCAATCCCAGGACCCTGGGATCATGACCTGAGCCGAAAGCACATGCTTAACCTACTGAGCCATCCAGGCACCCTTACCTCATTCTTTTTAATAACTATCAAATATTCTATTGAGTGGACAAACTATTTTATCTACCTTACCTTGTCCTTACCATGGACATCCAGTTCGTTTCTAATTTTTCAGTATTACAAATAATTACTCAATTGAGGAAGTGTTTCTGAGAATGAACTAGTAGGAGAAAGTATCAAGGTAAAATGATATGAACATGTACAATTTTAATAGCTCTTGCCAAATTCCCCCTCAGATGGTTAGGCAAGTTTCTACTCTCACCAACAGTGAGTATGAATTCCTTGTTAACCACACATTTTCCAATCCTGAGCCTTTATTATAAGCAAAGAAAGTAGATTTCACTTTTAATTTGCATTAAAAAAAAAATCTTTGTAAGCAGATTAGTTTAGCACCCCTTTGGAGTTTCTCCTTAGTGAACTGTCCATTCTATGAAAGGAGAGAGCCTTAACCCACTGGTAAAAAGTATTCTTTCATGAACTTCCCATTCGAAATACAGCAGTCTCCAACTGGATTTCTTAAGCCACAAAAAACTCCAGTTTCTCTTTTAACAATTGAAGACTGAATCCAGAGACAACTTAAAGAACTTGAGGTTTGCAATAAAGTACTTGAAGACTCTGGCACTTTGGTTTTTATAGCTTAAATTCTGAAATTTTTTGAAATAACAGCTTTATTGAGATATAATAATTCACATACCATACAATTCACCCATTAAAAGTGGACAGTCCAGTGATTTTTAGTATATTCACAGAGATGAGCAAACATCACCACAATTTATTTTAGAATGTTTCATCTCCTGAGAAAGAAACTTTGATGGCTTACGGAACTTTGTGCTCTGACGCTTTTATGGTCTTTACTGAGGTTTATGGTAGTGTAGCTGATGGTTTGCTGATCCTGGCTTTCAGTTAACTAGATGGTGCTTGATTTAGGGAAATAATGAAAGGCGAAAGTTTCTTGGTTAGAGAACTTTCTAGCTATTTAATTCAGTTCACTAATTCTATGAATTTATTAAGCTCTGAGCCAGAAACTGTCTTAACTATTAAGGATATGGAGGTAAAAAAGACAGACTTAATCCTTGGTTTCAAGAACTAATAGTCCGGCATGATAGTTCCTAAATAGCTGTACAAATAATGAATTACAGTAGTGTTAAGTAGCATGTAAAGAGGGCATAACTAGGAGTCATAATGGAAACCTCACCTGTATTGGACACAGAGAAAACTTCTCTGAGGAATGACATTTTAGCTATAATATAAAGGATCCCTGGGGAAGGGTGGAGGTACAGGATGTTCCAGGCAAAGGGAATAGCAGGTATGGAGACCTCGAGAAAGTGGTGAGTGGGAGGAAATGAAAGGGAATTTTGGAGAAGAAGGAGCTAAAGGGAGGGCAGTTTCAGGTGAGTTTATGAAGGTTGATAGTAGTCCTGTTAGGTAGGACTTCCTAGGCCAGGGCAGCTTGTTTGGGCTTTTCCAGTCACAGTGAGTGGCTAGTGAGTAGAAGGTCACAAATATGAGGCCCTTGGTCATTGACATTCTTTGATTATAACCACCATTGTCTTTATTGGAAGCCATTTACTTTTGAACTTTGTATAAAAGTCTCATGTCCAAAATCCTTTAAAATACATATTCAAGGGCGCCTGGGTGGCTCAGTTGTTAAGTGTCTGCCTTTGGCTCAGGTCATGATCCCAGGGTCCTGGGATCAAGCCCCGCATCTGGCTCCCTGGTTAGTGGGAAGCCTGCTTCTCCCTCTCCCGCTCCCCCTGCTTGTGTTCCCTCTCTCGCTGTGTCTCTCTCTGTCAAATAAATAAATAAAATCTTAAAAAAAAAAATACATATTCAAAAAAAAAAGAAAAGAAACGTAGTCAAGGATTTTATCTCCTCCTTCTTACCTCCATGGAAAGCTAGTTAACTTTTCCCCATTCTGTTAGTTTGTTCTGAAAGAGGACTTATACTTTGGTGAATTCTAGTATAATGGTCAAAGAAGGGCGATCGCCATCAGTTAATGAGTACAAGTACCTTTGGGCAAAATGAATTTCAGTAAGGGAGTCAACATAAATATTTTCCATCTCCCTGTAGAAGCAGTGATTTTTGAGTCACTGTGTACATGCCCACAGCTTCTTTTTGAAATTGTCATATAATAAGACTCAACAAGATTGATAGAGGAGGCTTTTGTTGGTAGCAAATATCATGATGACATAAAAATTCCAGGAAGTTAACTTGGTTCAAGATAGAGAGCCAAAGATGTAAGTAAGATATTCTACAGTTTATGGCCAGAAAACATAAAGGAAATAAAGCTGTGTGGTGGAATCAAATGTTACATGGACATTCATATATACACACATATGTACTTTTGCTTGGAGGAATTTGCTTGCATCTTGATAATACTGATATTTGAAACATTTCTTTAAAACCATTTCTTTAAAATTGTTTCTTTGAAGTGTCTCTTCACCTTTATCTAGCAGAGGGTAGGTAGTATCTTTGCTAATGTTTTTAGTACATGGTTCTAATATGTTTACTTGAATACATTGCACAGCATGTCATCTGCTAGACTGCTTTGTACATAGTAGATGCATGGTAAGTATTTGATTTGACTTAAAATTGAATAGCATTTATGGAATGGAAAATTAATCTTCCATCAGATATGATTTGGGATAGTATGATGCCCAGGGGACAGAGAAGGTTATTTTTAGTATATTTTCTAAAGCCCATAGGCCTATTTTAATTTGGCAAATAAAAGAAGTATCTAATTACAGGCATATTTTTTCTACCCCCTGGAGAGATGTTCTCCACAGTGTCATTAGTAACCCATTCCTGTGCATGATTCAGTACACTCTACCTTATATGAAACCTCAGTTTCTACCTCTATAAATAAACTCATTTTCTCTGTCTCTTTCTAAGTGATAACAGAATGTGGGGTCATCATTCAGCTGTCACAATATACCTACTTACCAGAGTTCGTAATTCTTTTTTTTTTTTTTTAAAAGATTTTATTTCTTTATTTGACAGAAAGAGAGAGAGATCACAAGTAGGCAGAGAGGCAGGCAGAGAGAGAGGGGGAAGCAGGCTCCCTGCTGAGCAGAGAGCCCGATGGGGCTTGATCCCAGGACCCTGAGATCACGACCTGAGCCGAAGGCAGAGGCTTTAATCCACTGAGCCACCCAGGCACCCCTAGAGTTGGTAATTCTTACCTTAAATAGTGGACATAGCATGACATTTAGAATCAAGACTCCCTGCCCCCCACTCCCTAGTCCTTTAATCTTTTTCTTTCTCAGGCTCCTTATTCCAAAAATGGGAATAATGGTAATATCTCTAGTGTATTTGAGGGTCTTTTGTGGTCAGTGATTGATAAACTTTGAAGTTGTAGATGGACATTAATCTCTGACACTATTTTGTTCTTATCCCCTCACTGATGAGGGGAGTATAGTCAGTGTTGTGCATTGCAAGCCGTGAGTAGGCTGCTTAGGTGTAGTGACACTGTGACCTTCATCCAGGGAACAGTGGGGGACTCAGCCTCCTGTTCCTTATGGTAATCTTTCAGTGGGGAGTAATTTGCAGTGTTGGTATTTGGGAACCTAATTTATTTATTTATTTATTTATTTTTTGGGGAACCTAATTTAGCATTTATTTTTGGAATGTCTTTTAGGTGTGAGATCAAAAAGTGTTTAAAGCATGTTGTGGTCAGAATGCTTCATTCAGGTTCTTATTTTAATTTCCACAAGGGATGAGATGAGTTCAAGAACCATTATCATCATTTAACTGATGACAAAACTAAGGCTCGGGGTCAGTCTGATATCGTCTGAGTCACATTTAGGAATTGAAACAGGTGCTCTAAGTTCAGTTTTTTTTCTTCATAGCCCTTTGCTATTACCCCATAGCTCTATTAGGATGTCGGAGTAAAACAGTATAAGTGTACCCTTGCAACTGGGAGGGGTTCTTGTGAATAGTACTTTGCTAATCCTGGATGTGACCTAGGCCCAAAGCGTTAAGATTACATCCTGTGGCATGATAATCCCACCCTTTCATCAGATCAGGTCTGTGAACTCTTTATGTGGCATGTGAATTAGCTGAATCCTAAAATAAAACTTAATAATCTTCTTCCTATTGAGAATATTTCTCAATTTTTCCTCGTATTTCCAAGTAGCGTGTATATAGATCGCCACAGTGATAAATATACTGCTGCTCTTCATTTTGACTCTAATGGCAGAAATCACTGATCAATCATAACACTTTCCCACTACACTAAAACTGGTTTTGGCTTTGGAATCTTTCTAAACCCAGGGCACTAAGGCAGCCAGTCACTGTCATTTGCTGTTTTTTTTTTTTTTTTTTTTTTTGCTTTTCATTGTTAATGTAGCTTACAACATTCTCATTACTTAATCTCATAGAGTCAGTTTAGTTTGAAAAGCAAGCTATGAGAAGAACGTCATGAAGTTCTATTTTTGTTGTATGAATAAGAACGTTATTAGAAACCTAGTGTTGAGTTGGTTGTAATCTTTTTTGCTGAAACTCAGCAGGAGGATTTCCAAGAAGTTGAATGATAGATCTTTTGTAGAGGATAAAATACACTTGATGGAAAAGCTAATTAACAAAGTTACTAATCAGGGCATTTTATCCTGTTGAGAGAGGTTTTGAGAAAAGGATTAAATTTTTCATTGTAAGAACACTTTATTCCATTCCCGAGTTCAACATGGGCATTTATTTATTGACTGTCACTGGTTTCAAATGGAAAAAGGAATTATTAACTAAGATCATTTTTCATTGTGAAAATTTCAGCCTTATTTTAGGCTCCCTTTCAGAGTCAGCTGTAGATTTAACTACAAAATTTAGCAGGCTTTGTGAAGTTGGATTTTTGGAGCTGTGGTTAGTTGTTGTTAACTTCCTGTTCTTGACCTCCATCTAGATGGGTCTAGCCCTTTAAGGTCAAGAGACAACAGATTTCTGCAGTTTTCTTGAATGCTTTGAACCTTTCTTTACCCACAGAATGACATCTGTGGGTTTTCAGCTTAGGCTTCCTAATTTCTAGGGTTTTCTTCCAAGCACAGCATCAAAGAGTAGACAGAGTGAGATAATGGGACTAGACAATAACATGATTTATTATCTCTGCCGACTCCAGCCAAAGTCAGCTGGAGAAACAACAGACCAGTGCTGCTGAGAGCACAGATTCACCCTAATGTCTGGTCTTTCTTTTTGGGACATTGTTCTTTCTGTGGCACAACTTCTGAGATGGCACTAGAAAGAACATGTGTGGACCTCACCAGCCATTGTAGGTGAGATGATTTCATTCATTTGGAGGTGACCTATCTCATTGTTGTGCCATTGACATGAACTAGGGTACCCCTGTCAGCATAACTGAATAATATGTATGTAGGTCTAGAGATCACGAGCACTGCTCAGTCAGGTTCCTTCTCTGTGCCTTATTTACCCTTCTGGTAAAAGGAGTACAGATCATTCCATAGTGACACCTGCTTTTTCTCTGTATTTTGTTTGCTCTCTTTCTCCATGAAGTATGACTCTTGCCTCAGGGTCTGGATAACTGGCATAGTTGCTTCTGTATTTGTTAATGAACTCCTTGATATATTTCCTTCCTCCCTTTTAGTAGTTTGCCCTGTGATCAATATTCAGCACCTAACATCTATTGCTTAACTGGCTTATATTTTTTGTTTTCCTCAGGTAGAGTGTGGTCAGGCCAGAAAGTGAGCTATTCCTTCTTCATCCTTATAAGAAGAGTTCTATAATATGTGCACTATAATTTTTGTACTTTTTGTTTCCTAATACTATGAATGTTCTATTGCCCCATAATTTTCATAAGTTTCTCTTCCTATCTGTAATTTCTCTTTAAACTCTGGAAATGTAATTAATGCTGATTTTGAAGCTTGCCACATTTATTTTTCCTTGCGTTTTTATTCAGTTTATAATTTTTTGGGGGGGTTCCACCTATAAGCAAGGTATCAGGTGAGGTGCTTTTGGGGTTCAAAAGTGAATGAAGGCTTAAGCTTCTTCCAGATGAACAAGGGGGATGAGATATGTATACAATTGCCATATAAAGTAGAAAATGATACAGATGTGGGCATGTAGAATAAGGAAAGGAACCATAGAAGGCCTCCTGGAGGAGATGACATTTGAAATAGCCATGGGAAATCTAGACTTTAAGCTCCATGAGGGCAGGTTCTGTGGACTCTTGGATCCCATTGTATGCTTAGGGCTGAGCATGATCCTTGGTACACAATAGGTGCTCCATAAATATTTTATTATAAAAATCATGAGTTGGGATTTGGATATGTAAATATGACATTGGAAAAGTTTTACTCAAAGGAAAGGAGTGATCATGGGGAGGAATAAGATTGGAAGATGAAAACAGGAATCATCTGTGAGGATCGTGTCTACATCTACAAATGTGTAAGAAGATATAGTATTCATCTGTTAATTCCAGTTTTCTCTACATACCAAATTATTCTGGTCATAGGCAGACAGCCTTTCTTGAAAAAAGAGAGTTAGAGACAGGAATGCGATACTCTCTCTCTCTGTCCCCTTACTCACTCAATCATTTCTCTTTAGCATTGATGGCTGGCTTGTGAGGACGCTCTTGGAAAAGAAAGAGGTGACAGAAGGGCAATGGTATTTTTCTTTGAAATGGAATTTGATTAGCCTCTCCTCTGTTCAGGCAGTGAGAAGAGCCCAACTAGAGAGGTTTTAAAATCTTTTCGTCATTTTCGAAGGCTTGGATGCATTAGCAGAGGTGATCGTGTTGTCATGGTGAAAGAATATTATCCTGCACCTGCCTGACCTGATCCCAGGTTTCACAGACACAAAATGGTTGAGACTCTGAATAGTCAAACAAGGGAGGGACAGCAGGGAAATAATCTTTAGTATGGTCCACTGCCCATTTTATTGGCATGTCGATTTTAGAGGATTTAAAAAAATCACTTTACATTGTGTGGGTTAAAGAAACCAAGAACATCCACAATGTGATGAGAATTCTTGAGGCTTAGGCAAAATTAGATGGAGGTCAAAACTGTTGAATTTCATAGTAGAGATTTCTCCATAGTCATAATAACAATTTTTTTTTAAAAGATTTTATTTATTTATTTATTTGACAGAGAGAGAGAGAGAGAGAGATCACAAATAGGCAGAGAGGCAGGCAGAGAGAGAGAGGAGGAAGCAGGCTCCCTGCTGAGCAGAGAGCCCGATGCACGGCTCGATCCCAGGACCCTGCGATCATGACCTGAGCCGAAGGCAGAGGCTTTAACCCACTGAGCCACCCAGGTGCCCCCATAATAACAATTGTTAAATCTTCCACAGGAATTGTAAATGATTTCAATTCATAGCACTTTTGCATTTTTAAAGTTAATTTGACATTCCTTAATGTCTCTATTGTATTTATAATTTACCTGAAATTTGCAGATACTTAAAATTTTAATATAAATATTAAATTATTATAGATTAGGGACTTTGGGTGCAATTTCACTATAGCACATTTTGGGTACCTTTTTAATAGTACATATTTATGAATCTTAACCTACCTCAGTTCTGGTTGTCTGTGGTCAAGCCTTATCTCCGTGGCTTTACTCTAAGTCCCAGTTGGGTTAAGTTTCAGACAGAGCCATTTTCTGATCCAGATTTAGCCCTTGATGTGACTAGCATAATGGTTGGCCTGTCATAGTTCTTCAGAAATTATGGGATTAAATTAAAGCATGCCAATTCTTTTGTTGTTGTGATATTTATTTTAAAACCGAGGCAAGAAAGTCGTAGAAACTATTTCTACTCAACAATTATTACTCATCTTTCTGGATAACAAGTTAATTTTGTTTGGATCACCAAACAAAATCCCAGCCCAGGAGATGAACCAGGATTGATATAAATTGGTAAAGATAATCCTACTTTCTTTGATGGAATTTTTATTTCCTGGCATCCTTTGTAGTTAGGAGTGGTCATGTAACCCATGGACTACTGACACATAAGAGAAAAAAGCCTGGAGGGAGCTTCTGGAAAAGCTGATGTCTTTCCATTTTCCTCTTACTTTTACTTTGAACCTCGACTTGATGCTGGAGCTGAAGTGGCCATTTTGCTCTGGTGATACAAGTATGAAGGTAAGAATGAAGAAAGACAGAAAGAATCAGGGTTTTGTTTATCTTTTTTTTTTAAATTATTTATTTGACAGAGAGATCACAAGTAGGCAGAGAGGCAAGCAGAGAGAGAGGGGGAAGCAGGCTCCCCGTTGAGCAGAAAGCCCGATGCGGGGCTCGATCCCAGG
Source organism: Potos flavus (assembly GCA_028534135.1). Classification (NCBI taxonomy): domain Eukaryota; kingdom Metazoa; phylum Chordata; class Mammalia; order Carnivora; family Procyonidae; genus Potos; species Potos flavus. Next base: position 20,169,650 of record CM052898.1, read on the forward strand.
ACCCTGAGATCATGACCTGAGCTGAAGGCAGAGGCTTTAATCCACTGAGCCACCCAGGCGCCCCAAGAATCAGGGTTTTGGATGGCATCATTAAATGGCACAACTGATGCCAGCAACCACCTACCTCCAGACTTCTTATTTTGTAAAGAAAAAAAGACCAGTTCATTGTGACCTGCGCAGTTGGATTTCTGTTGCTATTGAATTGAAGTAAAGATGGTATACTGAGGGAGAATGCCTGTGGCAGATTTTCTATTCATCTAAGGGATATCTGTGACAGGAGAGCACTTGGAAACCACCTGAATCCTTCTCATAGGTCATTCTAGGCAACTCCTTGCTACCAACAGAAGGCTTTAGACTCTGTTGTAATCACCTTTATATGCTATTCATGTTGGAAGAAAGAGCTTATGTTGCACCTATTATTTTACCGGGCCACAACCTTAAATTATGTGAAGTGCTTATATTTGGTGTTTGTTTTATAATTAGCATTATATTGTATGCACTTCTCCATGTTTCTGTGTGGTCTAGAATTCAACATCTTTAACAGCAGTAGCTATCTCCCAGTGACAATTGGCTCTGTTCATTGACAGAACCAATTACTAATGCTATCTCTCCAGCATGGAAAACCAGTAGAGCTGTGGGGTCTGGATCAGCAGTTCCCAAGCCCCACTTATCATTAGAATCAGCCTGGGGGAAATTTAAAAAACAATAAGAAAAAATAGGTAACAACACCCAATGGTAGAGATTCTGATTTAGTGTCTGGAGTGGAGCCTGTATTTCTAAAATATCTCTAGAAGGTTTGGAGGATCTCCAGAGTTGGGAAGTTCTGAGAATAATTCTGTGATCTGGGTCTTTCTATTAAAATAAACTAAGCCGGGGTGCCTGGGTAGCACAGTTGGTTAAGCGTCTGACTCTTGATTTCAGCTCAGGTCATGAACTCAGGGTTGTGAAACTGAACGACGCATCTGGCTCCACACTCAGCATGGAGTTTGCTTGAGACTATTTTCCCTGTCCTTCTTGCCCCTTTGCCCTGTTCTCGAACACATGGTCTCTCTCCCTCCCTCCCTCTCTATTTATTTGTAACGTAAATAAAATAACATAAATAATATATATTATAATATAAATATATAAATATAAATAAATATTTATTTTAGGAAGGGAGAGAAGCAGACTCCCCGATGATTGTGGAGCCTGAGGCCCCCCCACCCCGTCCCTGCCCACCGAGTTCCTGATCTTTTTTTTTAAATTTATTTTATTAAAAAAAATTTTTTTTTTTAAGATTTTATTTATTTATTTGACAGAGAGATCACAAGTAGGCAGAGAGGCAGGCAGAGAGAGAGGGGGAAGGAGGCTCCCTGCCGAGCAGAGAGCCCGATGCAGGGCTTGATCCCAGGACCCTGAGATTATGACCTGAGTGGAAGGCAGAGCCTTAAACCCACTGAGCCACCCAGGCTCCCCTTTAAAAATTTTTTAATTTTTTTATTATGTTATGTTAGTCACTATACAATACATCATTAGTTTTTGATGCAGTGTTCCATGATTCATTGTTTGCGAATAACACCCAGTGCTCCATGCAATATGTGCCCTCCTTAATACCCATCTGTGGGCTAACCCATCCTCTAAACCCCCTCCCCTCGAAAACCCTCAGTTTGTTTCTCAGAGTCCATAGTCTCTCATGGTTCTTCTCCCCCTCCAATTTCCCCCTCATCATTTTTCCCTTCCTTCTCCTAATGTCCTCCATGTGATATGTTCACAAATAAGTGAAATCGTATGATAATTGACTTTCTCTACTTGACTTATTTCACTTAGCATAATCTCCTCTAGTCCCATCCATGTTGATGCAAAAGCTGGGTATTCATCCTTTCTGATGGCTGAGTAATATTCCATTGTGTATATGGACCACATCTTCATTATCCATTCGTCTGTTGAGCACCGAGATCATGATCTGAGTCATATCAAGAATTGGTCCCTTAATCGACTGAGCCACCCAGGTGCCCCTTAAATAAATAAGTCTTTTTTTTTTTTTTTAAAGATTTTACTTATTTATTTGACAGAGAGAGATCACAACTAGGCAGAAAGGCAGGCAGAGAGAGAGGAGGAAGCAGGCTCCCTGCCGAGCAGAGAGCCCGATGTGGGGCTCGATCCCAGGACCCTGAGATCACGACCCGAGCAGAAGGCAGAGGCTCAACCCACTGAACCACCCAGGCGCCCCAATAAATAAGTCTTAAAAAAAATAAATGAAAAGAAAAGTGTAATCAAAGCTGCTCTCTATAAGCATTGTACCAGGAACAAGAATCAGAGGAATCTGGGATGCTTGAGGTGTTTCACTCTGACTTAATCATTAATATTTTATTTACTCTAGAATATTCTGAAGTTAATCATCTTGTTTTTTTGCTGTTACTGAATTTGGAATCTCTTGACTTTCCACCTATGGTCACTTCTCTACCAAGCAATCTGGGGCTTCACAGTGTAGATACAAGCCTTTGTTTGACCGTTTTCCTAATTATTTCCAGTAGATCTCTAATTTTTGTGGAGCTGTGTTCACTCTTAAGATGTAGTTTGGAGTCTTCACTTATTCATAATAAATTTATTATTATACATAACCCTTCCCATTTTCTCTTTTTTTCCTCTTTTTTAAAAATTTATTTTTAATTGAAGTGTAGTTGACATATAATACCTTAATTTCAACATAATGGTTTGACAATTATATACATTACAAAATGCTCACCATAAGTGTAGTTACCATCTGTGACCGTACAAAGTTATTATAATACTATTCAATATATTCCCTATGCTATAAATTTCATCCACATTACATACTTATTTTATAACTAGAAGCTTGTACCTCTTAATCCCCATCACCTATTTCGCCTATTCCCCCAACAAATTGGCAACCACCAATTTGTTCTCTGTGTTTATGAATCCGTTTGTCTATTGTTGTTTGCTCAATTTGTTTGTTTTTTAGATTCCACATATAAATGAAATCATATGGTATTGTCTTTCTCTGAATGACTTATTTCACTTGCTGTATACTCTGTAGTTCCATCCATGTTGTCACAAATGGCGAGATTTCATTCATCTTTATGGCTGAATAATATTCCATTGTGTATATATATCATATTGAGAATGATTCCAAGGTTTGGGTCTGGGGCAATCAGTAGGATGGAGTTGTTATTTAGTGAGGGGGATATTTTAGATAAGTGGGTTTGAAAGGTAAAACCGGGGATTTGGTTTTGGCAATGTGAAACTTGGGATGTCTGTTAGAGTTCTAAGTGGAGATGGCTAGGCTCTGTAAGTTAGGAATTCAAGGGAGAGACAGTCAGACTCAAGACATAAACTTGGGACTGATCAGCAGAAGTCTGGATCAGATCACCAAGACTGTGAGTACAATATAAAGTATAAACAGAGAAGAGAGGATGGCCAAGAACTGAGCCCTCAGATATTGCAACATTAAGAGGTCAAGTAGTTGACGTGGAATGAAAATAAGGAGTATGATATCCTTGAAGTTAAGTGAAGAAAAGTATTTCATAATGCAGGACATAATCAGTTGTTTCAGATGCTTCAGATAGATCAGATAATATGAGAACTGAAAATTGACTGTTGACTTATAAAGACTTATAAAGACCTCAAAATTGCTAAGAGCTCTTTTGGGAAAGTGTTGGAAAAAGCTTGATTCTAATTTGAGACCATAGCATAGACAACTTTTTAAGGAAATTAAAAATTTTTTTTATTTAAATGCAATTTAGTTAACATATATTATTAGTTTCAGGGGTAGAATTTAGTGATTGATCAGTTGCATGTAACACCCAGTGCTCATTACATCAAGTGCCCTCCTTAATGCTCGTCACCCAGTTATCTCACTGCTCCATCCATTTCCCCTCCAGCAACCCTGTTTGCTCCCTAGAGTTAAGAGTCTCTTATTGTTTGCCTCCCTCTCTGTTTTTTTTTTTTACCTTATTTTATTTTTCTTTCCCTTCCCCTATGTTCATCTTTTTGTTTCCTAAATTCCACATACGAGTGGAATCATATGGTATTTGTCTTTCTCTGACTGACTTCCTTCCCTTAGAATAATAACCCTCTAGTTCCATCCATGTCATTGCAAATGGCAAGATTTCATTCTTTTTGATCACTGAGTAATATTCCATGATATGTATATATATATCCCCATCACTATGATATATATATATCATATCTTCTTTATCCATTCATCTGTTGATGGACATCTGGGCTCTTTCCATATTTTGGCTATTGTGGGTATTGCTGCTATAAACATTGGGCTGCATGTACCCTTTCGAATCACAATGTTTGTATCCTTTGGATAAATACTTAGTAGTACAATTGCTGGGTAGTATGGTAGTTCTATTTTTAACTTTTGAGAACCTCCATACTGTTTTCCAGAGTGGCTACACCAGTTTGTATTCCCACCAAGAGTGTAAGAGGGTTCCCCTTTCTCCACATCCTTGCCAACATCTGTTGTTTCCTGAGTTGTTTATTTTAGCCATTCTGACTGGTGTGAGTTAGTATCTCATTGTGGTTTTGATTTGTATTTCCCTGATGCTGAGTGATGTTGAGCATTTTGATGAAAAACTAAATAAATATGAATGCAAATGCATTTTCTTTCTTTGGGATGGGATAAAGGCATTAAAAAATCGTACAGTTCTTTAAAAATACTGTTGATGATGTGGTTAGAAGAAATTCTCATTTTTTTTTCCTTAAAAAACCCTGAAATTTCTCATGAACAACATTGGAATAATGACTTATTTTAAGTGAGAGTCATAGGATTTTCCTTGCCGTAGTCAAGTCAAATAATGTGAAACTTGCAAAGCTTGAAAAGTGCTACCTTATTAATCAGTTGTATTTAGTTAAACTTTTCTAATTTTCCCTCTTTTAGCCTTGGGGACTGATGGTTAAGAAACAGAAAGAAATTGAGACACATGGAAGTGTTTTTCTTTTCTTCTGCTGTTGTCCCCATTTTTAGGTGGTTTAAGAGGGATTGTAGGTGTAAATTGGCCTACTTTGATAGTCAATTATCATTTAAAATAATTTTGAATTGTTTAACAGGCAGATTATAAGTAATTTTCACATACTAAAATAGGACAAAATAATTAGCTTCTGTTTCCCATGTGTTTAATATTTCAAGAACAAATTTACAACTTGCATCAATTTGAACTTTAGCTCCATTTGTGAAGTTTACATTTTTAGTCACATCTCACTTTATATCAAAGGTGATATGCTGATAGCTTAATTTCTTTATAAAAACATATTTGTGGCTTTTAATTGCTGTTGGTTAGGCTTCTGTATAAAGAACATGAGCACACATTCTCCATAAGGAGATATTCAGGCTTTAAACATATATTGGTTCATTCATACCAAGCTGACCTAAAGGGTAATTAGCCATGAAAACATGGGTACCAATAGAGCTCAAAGAGCATAAGATGAAAAGGGAAGCTAAAGGTGATTGTGGTAGGAGGAGAACTTCTCACAATGAGCCCTGAAGATGTTTTGTTTATATTCCTCTTTGGGATCTGATGAGGGAGCGGGAAAGCATACAAATCCATGCATGAATCAGAGAGGAGGGGGGAACTTGTATTGACCAGCAGCAAAAATATGCCTTAGAATTAGACAAACCTGGGTTCCAGTCCCAGCTCTTTCATTTGTTAGTGGTGGGGCCTAAGCAATAATATTGCTTCTCTGTGGGCTGCCGTGAAGGAATTAAATAAGATAATGTATGGGAAGCACTCAGTTCAGGGGTTCTCAACTGGGGGCAGTTTTGCCTGCCAGAGGACACTTGTCAATATCTAAAAACATTTTTGATTGACATGCCTGGTGAGGGTGGAGGGCTGTTACTGGCTTCTGGTGGGTAGAGGCCAGGGATACTGCTACATGTCCTATAATACAAGGATAGCCCCCACAACCTTTATTTGGTTCCAGATGTCAGTAGAACGGGGGTTGAGAAACTCTGACTTTAGTACAATGTCTGGCCCAGCACAAAGGCTCCAAAAATGTTAGCTCTTATCATTAACATCATTGTCATCATCATCGTTGTCGTTGTCGATACAAGAGTTTTCAGTTGGTTGCATGGTTTTTGCTCTCTCCTTTCCTTTCCTTGTAGATGAATTTATCCCTGTACCTCAAGTCTAGATTTCTGTCCCAACATTTTCAAATACTTGCCTGAATCTTTTCTGTTATGCACACTCACATCAAACTAAGGTTTCTTAACCTTATTTCTCTTGTCCTTCCTTTACTCCCCATTAAGTAAGTATGATGAATAAGAGTGTACATTCTAGAGTCAGCCTATTTGGGTTGAAATCCAAGGAATACCACCTTCTAGAAAAGTGCCGTAGGCAAATTATTAATTTTCTGTGTTTCCGTTTTCTCGTCTGTAAAATGGGGATTACATTGTATCTTCCTATTTGGTTGTCGTGAGCATTAAATGAAATGAGCTATGTAAAGCACTTGGCTCAATGTCTGCATGAAGAAAGTGCTCACTATATATGTTATTTCATGAGTGAATAGAAGCTGCACCAGGTTATTTTGCTTTTTCATCTCTATGTGGTTGGGCTTTAGTTTAAATTCATGATAGATGAGCTATCTTGGTAAGTAATAAACAACATAAAAAAAGTTCTCTGCAGATTAATAAGATAGAAGAAATGCACTAACCCTGCACTGTCTAATACAGTAGCTATGAGTCACATGTGGTGATTGAGCATTTGAAATGTGGGCTATCCAAATTGAGATGTACTTTTAGTCTGACATATACATGGGGTTAAAAGACAGTACAGGAAGAGGATTGTAAAGTATGTCAGCAACTTTTAATGTTGATCACATGTTGATATATTATTTTTGATATACTGGGTTAAATAAAAATTAAAATTAATTTCACCTGTTTGTGTTTACATCTTAAAAATGTGGCTACTAGAAAATGTAAAATTACATATGCAGCTTTCTTTATATTTCCATTAGACTGTGCAGAGCTAACCTAAAAGGCAGGACTTCTCGAATGGAGGTACATATGCCAGAATCAGAATGCCCCTATTGCAGTGGAGGTGTCCCATAACTTTTACTGGTACACCATAGGTATAGTTATGACGAGGCAGGAATGGGAGCCTGCCTCAAAGCCCAATTCATCTGCCTTGTTTGATGAAGTTGTAAGCTGGAGACATGTGGATGATTTTGAGCTCTTTTTGGAACTTGGAAGTATATGGAAGAAATGTTTTCTATCTGTATAAATCTAAAGAACATCTGGAGAATGGTTTCATGTGGCTGCCTTTTGTTTCCAAAATGGAAGGTATTGAGCTCTGGGAGAGTTTCTGTTTTCCGCTACTTTTGTGATTTAGTCCAGCGATTCATGATAAAAATGTGAAGTTTACACACATATGTGCAAAATCTCTTTCTACTTAATTGACTACATATGGGGGTAATTGTCTTGTAGGTTAGATGCGCTAATAAATTTTAAAGACTGGTTGGAGCGAATGTACTGCACAGTCCAAAGATTCTCATGTGGTTATTTGAAATACAATATTTTCTCCCATTTGATACCTGTTTTGAGGCCTAAAGTGTGAAATGATTAATTCTACTTAAAGATGAAAAAGCAGTGGTAACTGTATGCATAATGTTGCTCTGCCGGTGTTGGTCTCTTAATTTATATTTTTTCTACATGGTCCTTAAGCATTCAGTTGTCATGTTGAAAAATTGACAAGTGAGATGACAATCTATTATAAATAATTCTTTAAACTTAGAAAGTTATGGCAGCAGTCTCAAGATTATAAAATTGTAGAAATGAACAGCATAGGGTCCAACAAGTCTGTCTTATGTGGGCTCTGTTATTTCTTTCTGCATTAAAGACATTCTGGAAAATGCAGACAAATTTATCAAAGAAAATAAAAAAGGATTATACTCTTCCATTTAGTGAAATTCCATGATATCTTATGTTTCAATGTATTTCTTTCCAGTCTTCTTCTATGCGTATATCCTACTATGGAAATGAGATCATGTTTTACTTATTTGGCAAAAATATATTGAATTCATGGGGCACCTGGGTGGCTCAGTCAATTAAGCATCTGCCTTTGGTTCAGCTCCCTGCTCAGCAGGAGTCTGCTTCTCCCTCTGTCCCTTCTCCTGCCCCTCCCCCTGCTTGTGCTCTCTCTTCTCTCAAATAAATAAATTCTTTAAAAAATATATTTTGAATTCTTACTGTATGGCAGGCATTGTTTTAGGCACTGAGGATACAGTGGTGACTGAGAGTGACATTGGCCCTCCACTCTAATGGGAGAAACTAGATAGTAAGCAGTTCAGTTGCAGATCAGCATCTTAAGGGATTTGTTGGGGGAAATATGGGGTGCTGTGGAGCACTGAAATACTATCTTATATGTGCATCTTACACATGAAAAAATAAATCTAGGGGAAGCTAGTTATCTGTTGCCTCCTGAATGATATGTTAGAAACAGCCTCCTCCTATTTATTGTGACTTCTTTGTTTACTGTCTTTTTCTACCATTCTGGTTCTACTAGATTCTCCCTACTCTGCCCCAGTGGCCTACCCAGCCCATTGGCAAAAGAGGGACTTTCTTTGTTCCCATTTCTTCTCTGGGAGCAAGTGAGATTCTCTATGGAATAGTTGGAACCAGTTTAGCCCATCCCATTGGGAGGGATGGTTTCCATTTGTAATATCAGTATTACTATATTAGAGCTTCTGGACTTTGAATGCTCTATAAAATGTTTCTTTTGTGGGAAACGAGAAGTTTGAAAAGAAGTTTCGTAGATATTTTCTGGGCAACCTGGTCTAGTATATGTATTAGTTTATTTGTTGCTATGTAACAAATTTCTCTAAAACTTAATGCTTTAAACAATGATATTTATTATCTGACAGTTTCTGTGGGTCAGGAATTTGGGAGCAGCTTAGTTGTGTCCTCTGGCTCATGGTCTCTATCATGTTGTAATCAGTGTGTAGCTGAAGCCGCAGTCTTATCTGAAGGCTTGACTGGGGGAGGATCTGCTTCCAACCTTATCCAGGAGGTTGTTGAAGGATTCAGTTCTTTGCAGCCTATTGGACTGAGGGCCCCTGTTCCTCATGGGCTGTTGTTGGAGGCTGTCCTCAGTTCCTTGCCACTTGGGCCTCTCCGTAGGGCAGCTCACACATGGCAGCTGGCTTTTCTCAGAGTGAATGTGCAAGAGAGAGCAAGAAAGAGAAAGAATGTAAGGAAGGTTTTAATCACAGTGTTTAATAACCTAATCTCAGAAGTGACATCCCATCCTTTTTGCAATATTCTGTTCAATTGAAGCAAGTTGCTAGATCCACGCCTCTGTGAAGGGCATGCGTATCAGGAGATGGGGATCATTGGAAACCATGTTAAGAAGCTGCCTAATGCAGCATCCTTAATGGTTCTCTCCCAATTAGTATTCACATAGGACTCAGTGTGTCCTCGTTGTCAGCTCCTCCACCTTTATTTTAGGGATTGCCTTCCATCAATGGCCTGTAACCTAATAAGGACAGAGACCATGTCTGTGTTGTCCATGACTGTACCCCTAAAGCTTAAGTTTGTGGCACAAAGTGATGTTCAGTATGAAGGAGTGGAAGAGGCCATAAGTTCAATAAAAACTTTTACTTCTCTTCTCACCAGTGTCAGTTCCTTGCTTCTGCTGGGTTTCCTGGACCCATCCTGTTTGCCTGGCCCCAAGTGACAACCTTGACTTTAGACCTAATTCTTGCATCTCTTTACATCCCCTCAGACCTGATTTTTTTTGGGAGCCCTTTTGACCCCAGAGCTCCCTTATTCTTGCCTCTATTCTCCCTTTCCTGCCCTTTTCCCACACCTAACCCAGCCTCCAGGGTCCTGGCCTTCTCATTCCAGGAAGAAAAGTATAGAATCTCTTTCCCAGAAGGAAAGATTTTGGTGAGCAATTACTATGTAAATCTCCCTTGTTATGGGTTATAACTTGGTAAGATATGATTGGTGACCTTAGGAGCATCCTGGGTCTCTCCTTTGATGCAATACCAAGGAAGAACATACAGGGATGGCTGCTCTCATCCATTTCAAAAAGCTAAAATATGAGGGTGGCCTTTCTGGACCATTAGATTTTGGCAGACCTAGTTCTTCATATTCACCCTCAGTGATAAATATTGCTACATTGAAATTTGATAGTGTTCACCATTAAATAAAAGAGGTAACAGAGACTAGTTATTTTCAAAAGAAATTTAGAAATAGGAGCTTTTCTTACTATGTTGGTGGTTGTGACCTCTGACCTCTGTCTCCTATTTGTTACTCTTCATATTAAGAGCTTCCTGGTTGACTTTTACTTTTCTCTCCTGCCTTCTGCCCCACAGAAACCTTCTTAGGAAGGTGTATAATAGCGGGGTAATAATAGCAGGGACTGTGGAGTTAGCCTTCTTAGCTCGACCACTTACCAGTCTCATGACCTTGGGCAAGTTACTTAACTTCTAAGTCTTATCTATAAAATGAAAGTAATGATGGAAGCTACCTTTAACCTTAGGGAGAGGAATGAATGAAATGTTACACTCAGAGTGCTTCATATGTGGCCAGGGATATAGTAAATATTTAATAAGTATTAGCTGTATTCATTGTTTGAAAACAACTACTGGATGACCTCTCTGTATGGAGGTGTAGATGCAAGGTGTGACCTTGATTGAGGATGTGACTATAAAAAAACAAAACAAAACTGGGCAATTCTGCTTTAGACCAGTGGTTGGCAAACTAAGACCTGAGGGCCAAGTCAGTTCTACTTCCGGTTTTCATAAAGCGCATGAGCAAGAATGGATTTTCATTTTTAAATGGTTGAAAAAAATCCAAAGGACAACATTTAAGAGCTCATGAAATCGTAGTGCCCATACCCATGTCCAAAAATAAAGTTTATAAAATAAATTAAAAACAAATAAAATTTAAAAATAAAAAAATTGATTAAAAATAAAATAAAGTTTATTTAATGGCCACATTCATTCATTTCAGCATTGTCTCAGGCTGATTTTGTACTATATTGGCAGACTTGCAATAGTTGTGACAGAGACAATCTGGTTGGCAATGACTGAAGTATTTACTATCTAGCCCTTTACAATAAAAGTTTGCCGACCCTTGGTTTAGACCAACATGCTGCTGTCTATTTATAGCATAAAGTTGGGAGGAGTGGAGCTGGTGAGATAGGGAAGCCAAAAAGCTCTACAACTAATCCCTTGTTGAATCTTAAGTATGCTTTCATGATATGGTGATATCCCAGATTAGTCATATACCATATTCAAATTTGGAAGTTACACATCCTGAGGTTGAATAGACTAAATGAGTTTCAAATTCCCTCCTCTTTTTAATTTATAGAAGTGAACTCTGTATAAAAATACCAAGTTATCGAATCTACTTCTTCTGAAATAGCACACACATTAGTATAATATATAGTTTTTTTTTAGTTGATACTGGCTTGGCTTCCATGTAAGTTTATGGGATCATTATGATTAAAATTTATTAGTTAAATTTTCATTAACATTAGGTTGAAAAATGCAAACGAAGTGCTAGCCTGGTGCATAAAATAGACCATTACAATATATGAAATTACTTTAGTTGTTATCTCAAATAATTTGGGAGACAATTGCTGACACAAAGTCAATTTTAAAACCACAGGAAATTGAAACACTAAAGGAATTTATATTCTGTATTTGTGAAAGTGCGACACAAGTGTCTAATTAGAATTGACATAATAGTAATAGCTGACTTGATATAAATTTGATTTCATATATTAATTTTCAGTTGCTGAGTAATGATGAATTTTCTATCCCTTGTATACATTTGTTTTTCTTCATGTTAAGCTGTCATTCCTGGGTTGCTGATTTGTGATCTATCAAGTATGGGTTATGTGTAGCCTTTTAAATTAGAGGTTAATAGCTCAGGGTATGAAGTCTAACAGATTATAGCTGGGTCCTAGCTTATGTTCTGCTCTGTGACCTTGCTCCAGTTTTCTTAGCTTCAGGTTCCCCATCTGTAAAATGGGTTCACTCACGGAATTATATCATCAAACTGTTGTGAGGTTGAGAAAAAACATGTGAAGTACTTGGTAATAGTGCATGGAATATAATGAAAGCTTGAGTGTTAGATGTATTGTTATGAAATAATCTTATTTAATGTTGCTAATATTAATCAGTGTAATTTAGATGTTCTGCCATTAGTGGGAATGTGAGAATATTATGGGCCCTACCTGTTTGGAGCCATATTGTTGCTTGTAGTTTGTATAGCTCTTAGAATTTAAAAGCATGGAACACCTCCTAGGCACAGAACTCTTCAGCTCATTTCCTTAGGGAGTGACTCTCTCACCCATCAAAAGCATCCTATTCATGTATCTCTCATTTTGGGCATCTTGCCAAAGCCCCATCAGCCCATACAGATTCCTTCCCAGGGCAAAAGCTAGCACACAGCACAAGAGATCCAAGGGCTGTGTGGTATGTAAACTTCTCAGTGCCTTTCCAGTTTTCTAAGGCCATGGCACACTCAGAAAATTGTAATCTTTCCCTATCATTCTAGAATGAGAGGCTAATGTTGCCCATGGCTGAAAATGCCTGGTTGGGATGGTGGCGTGAGAATCAATGACTTCTCAATACACTGGTAACCCTCACCCACATGGCTTTGTGATGGAGCTTAGGAAGCTCCATCTCTGAGTATAGTCTGGGTTTAGTGATAGGATGTCAGGCTATCCAAGGAAGCCAAGTCTGCTTAAGGGTAAGGGCATATTTGTAGGTGGTTGCAATTGGACCTGAAATTTTGGTAGGTAGAATGGAGAAAGTAGAGTCACAGAAGAGTGACTCTCCTTATACAGCTGCTGGGATTTCTAGTGTCTTGCACATGTTCCTGCTGTGTATGTGTGTGTGTGGGTTGGTTTGTGTGGAAATAAAAGATCACCTAAATGAGAACAAACAGAGGCTCTGTATTCAGAGCTGGCTATAACAAGGAATGGAGTCACCATCACTTGGATTTGACAAAGATTCTTAGAGGCAGTGGGTGGAATGGAAAATCTCAACAGTGAAAGAAGGGGAGACTTCAGTTATATATGGTTTAATTGAAGGATGGTGGCATGGGGAAGCTGCAGGCAGGCTAACTAGAAGCAAGGCATCTTATGTGATTTGTTTTGGGGAGAATATTTGGTTTCCTTTGGTTGGCCCTGAGTTAGAAGCCAGAATAAAAAATAAGGAAGTTGGCAGTCATTGAGCAAGGCTGACTGTTGCAGGCTGGTTGCAGCAGAGTTTTTGAGTCAGAATTCTATTGTCATGGCCACCTATGTCCATTCGTATATTCAGTCTTTCGTTTCTCTCTTTCATCATTGTTTTGCTTGTGACTTGCTGACAGTTCAGAGGAGGCTAGAGATTCAGACCTTCTCCTGTCAGAGATGGTCCCGTTGTCTCCATAGACAATTGCACTGCAAGATCTTCTTGACCTTTTTGTTGTATTATTAAAGCAGTCATTTGACTACTATAAGAATGAAAACTTATAGTCCCTATAAGTTGCTTCAGAACCAGGAACACTGATTGCTCAACCCAGGCCAAGAGAACAAATTCCATAGGTTAGGAGAATCAATCTTAGAAAGACAAGTAACTGTTTCCTTATGGCAAGTTTTAGCCTATTTTGCCTTTTCTGTTTCATTGATCCATGTGTAGCAAGCAGCATGGGCAATGGCACAGACACCACCATCACTTAGCCGAAAAGAAATCTAGAGCAATGCAGTTTCATCACTGTTTATGCCATTGAGTTGAGACTGATCTGTATTCATCTGGGGTAGGTGTGGTATTATTAATAATGTCTGCCAGAGTAAGTCATTAATTTCTTACAGATGTTTCTATTTGTAAGATTCCCATCATTGGGAGCATTGCTCTGATTGTTTGCATAAACAATGAGTCAGTCATTTCCCCAGGTAGAGTGCCTGAATAATCAAGGGTGGCCTCATTTTGGAGCTCATGTCCAGCCTTGAATATATATAGAATTAGAGGGTCTGTGCATGGACAGGTCTTGGAATATTATTCCTAAAGTGCATGAGGTATTAGTCTGAGGCAAACAGGATCAGGCATCTTGGCTGCAGAAGGAGTGATAGGTGCTTGTGAAGATACAGGATAAAAGGAGTTGTTTATAATATGAAGTGTCACATTAGTTGGGTTAGATATTTGAATTTCTAAGAGTTTCTTTCAGGTGGCAAGTATTTGGACCCTTACTCTAGGAAATTTGTTGAATTCAAATATGAAATTACCTAAGATTGGAACAACAAATTGTAATAATTAGTTCTCCACCACCACCACCACCCCCCACCCCGGAGAGAGGGTACTAGTAGAATTACAGAGTGGTTTGTTTAAGGTCATTTGGCCTTTTGGCCACATAGTTGTAAGTGGAAATGCCACTGACTATAACTTCCAGTGGTCTAATTTGATGAGACTGAAATTGTTCAGAGGATTATATCATGCATATCCAGTGATGGATGGCAGTCAGTAACACCGAAGCAGTGGTTACTGTTTAGGATGATCTAAGAATGAATTTTTTCTTTCCTAACTATTACAATAGAGAGGAAAGAGAAGAGAAAAAATGCTATCATGGGTGGACAACAACCAGGAGTCTATCGAGAAAGAAAAATGATTGTAAGGTGTCAGGTGAAAAACAAAACAGGAATTAGATAGGTTCTGGAAGTGGCCTTGAGTAGAAGATGTCCCCTATTCGAGGTTGTCAGCTTGTTGCAAAGGTCTTGGGTCAGCTGTCTACTTCTGAAAATCAGCTACTTCTAGAGGGTCCCAGAGAATCCTTAATTTGAGGTCCCCATGTTGGAGTAGCATCCTAATTCTGTTGAATTCTGTGTCTCTAGTTGTGAAGCATGAGCCCAGGGACTGACTCCTTGGAGTTTCACTGCTGTATTTGTTGTTAATAGTACTAGATAATGTCTCCTCCAACAAGGTTCAAGAGCAGTTTTTTTCTGATGTTTCTTCCAATTGAGAAATCTTGTTGAAGATCATGGAGAGGCTGTTTAGGAAGATGTAGAAAGGAGGCCTTCACCTGTTGGAGATAGGGGTGGCTATAGTACCTGAGTCCCTTGTAATTTTGTCATGTCTGCGAGCAGCAGGACAGAATCTAGTATTCGAAGTAAGATCCCTAAACAGATGGGCCTTTTAGTTATTCATTCATAGGAGAATATCCCCAAGGAAGTGGACCACATTGCCATAAGTGTTAGTGGGAGTACCTTTGGCCAAGATGAAAGAGCCACTATTAGATCAGCACCTTCTTTAATTCCTGGATCTTGTCGACAGTTATTTTATAGCCTATTTTGAAAATCTCCTATAGTTTCATCTTTTTTTTTTCATTTTCAGCATGATTGAACTATGGTCCAGTCTATTTTTATTGGAAACATTTTGGGTATGGCTTTTTAGAAGATTTTGCCCTATTTTTCAGGCCTTTTATTGTATTTTTTTTACCCTCAGGTTTATTGTGAAAAGAGAGATCCTGTAGGTCTTTTCCTGGGGCAGTCCAACTAATTTTGCTACTCAGAATTTAGATACCAACAAACTTGTGTACAAGTTGATAAAAGCCTGGTAACCCTGGCTCATATGCACTCAAAAGAATTCTAAATTCTTCTGTGAATAGTTGTTGGTCTTGTCTAGATTTAGGAAAACTCTTAGTTATGGCTCTTACTCAGCTTAGGTCTGAGATTTAAATTCTGTAGTTGCCTAAATACCAAGTTCTTGGATGGAATGGATCTTTAGACACAACTGGCATCTTGGGATCATCGGGAAAAGGTAGAGGGTCTGCATAAGGGGAAGAGAAATAACAAAGGTGCAGGTAGAGCAGAAGGATAAAGGGGAAGAGGAAAAGCTGGATGTAGGGAGGCAAGTGGAGGACCAGGGGCGGGGGTTTACTAGGGACATTGAATCTAGTTTGTTGTTGCTTAATATTATTAAATTGTTCATTAGCTTTGGCCAAAAAATCTTTTAGTGGCAACTTTTTTAAAATTAAAATTTTAATTTTAATTTTAAAAAATTTTTATTTTATTTTTTCATTGTTCATGCACCACACCCAGTGCTCCATGCAATATGTGCCCTCCTCAATAACCACCACCAGGCAATTTTTAAATCAAAATTTTGCTTGGAAGCCTCTGCCTGCCAATAAAAAATGCTGCTATGTAAGGATGGCTTCTAGTACTGCGGGAGCACACAGGAGGGTTGCTCAATTCTATGGGATGGACTTGGTGGGGCAGGAAGCCTTCCCTGGCTGGTGATGCTTAGAGCCCCAGAATATGTAATTAGATGGGCCAGTGAGGGCTGAGGTCCATGGAGGGTGTCAGAAGCCAAGTGAGCAGGAACACTGAGTGACTATTTAGACCTTAGGGTAAGAGGGGAAAAGGTCGACTGGAACCTCTGTTACCTTCACTAAGAAGGAGGAACAAATCTGTATGTTAGAGCCCAAAAAAAGATATGTATATTTTTCTTTCTAGTCTCTTTCATGTATACATGTAAACACAAGTACACCCACACACATGCATTCATGTACAGCATACACACACATACACTAACAAAGCCTTCAAATGTAGGAGGTCCTCAAAAACCCAACAAATACTGGATCCTGTAATCTGGGAGGAAGTTTTAGTCTGTACATCCCTTAAATGGAGAATTCTAATCCCTAACTCCCAGCTCTGTTTAAAAGATTACCTAAGGTGACATGTGTACAGTGTAGCACCTGATGTATATTAACTGCTCAACAACCATAAGTTCTCTTTGGAACTGTAGAGTGTTTTTTTTTTTTTTTCCTTAAAGATTTTATTTATTTATTTGACAGAAAGAGAGAGATCACAAGTAGGCAGAGAGGCAGGCAGAGAGAGAGAGGGGAAAGCAGGTTCCCCGCTGAGCAGAGAGCCTGATGTGGTGCTCGATCCCAGGACCCTGAGATCATAACCCGAGCCAAAGGCAGAGCCACCCAGGTGCCCCTGTAGAGTAAGTATTCTTCAACCTTAGTGATCACTCAGAACTTTTATTTTCTTCTATGTCAACTCATTAAAGAAAATGCTGCCCATTGGGCCTGAAATATCTTATTCCCCTCCCTTTTTTTTCCTATGCCACCTTTCAAATAAACAGTTTTGTTTAATCAGATGTTTTCTAGATTGTCCATTGGAAGTGGCATTGGTGAAAGGAGGTGAGCTGGGTGCAAGAATTAGAATTGTGGGGGTGCCTGGGTGGCTCAGTGGGTTAAGGCCTCTGCCTTTGGCTCGGGTCATGATCTCAGGGTCCTGGGATCGAGCCCCGCATCAGGTTCTCTGCTCAGCGGGGAACCTGCTTCCCCCTCTCTCTCCGCCTGCCTCTCTGCGTACTTGTGATCTCTCTCTCTCTGTCAAATAAGATAAAATAAAATAAAATAATTGTAAGGAAAGTTCATGTAAGAAGTAGGGGCTTTTCCTGGCAAAGAGAGGAATTAGATTTTGATGACCCCATGAGAGCTGGCAACAGTTGGTTGAAAATGGTGCCTGTGTACTTAGTGTCTTGGACCTCAACCTGAGAGTTGTCTGCTTGCCATTGCAGACCCGATAGTGTATGCTTCCCTAGTAGGAAGACTAGAGAGAATGATCTTTCTGTATTAAAACCAAACTCGTAGGACCAAAAATGGAGATGGAAGGAGAATCTTTTCCAGTTTTATTGTTGACTCACAGAAAAGCTTGTCCAAATGGACACTGGTCTGGTGAGAACCACAAAATCACCAATCTGTGAGACTGGCTCAAATAACAGGTTTATAGGGCCTAGTGCCTTTGTTCTACATTATGATTCTTTTTATGGCAAACAATACTTTTAGATAGCACAATACAGAATAGAAGGGGAAAGAGAAAAAAAAGAAAAAAGAATGGCCTGATACCTCTAAACAAATGGGAACCAATAACAAAATCTGGGTACTACCAAATGGAGAATAAACAGCCTAGAACTCAATGCAAAGAAAGTGGTGTTCAGACCCAGTGCTGACTCACCACATTGACAACCGTGAGTAGCAAGGCACAAGGGACATCCTTGGGTACCACACTTGGAGGCCAGCAAACATTTTCTGTACAGGCACAGATAGTAAATACTTTAGGCTTTTCAGGCCAGATAATCTTTGTTGCAAATGTATGAAAGCAGATACAGATAATATATAAATGTGTAGGAGAGCCTGTGTTCCAGTAAAATTTTATTTATGCATGCTGGAATTTAAATTTTATATAAATTTCCCATGTCATGAAATTTTATTCTTCTTTTGATATTTTTTCAACCATTAAAAAAATGTAAAAACTGTTTTTGGCTTATGGGCCATACAGGTTGGATTTGGCCCTTGGCCATACATAGTTTGCTATTCCCTGCTTAGTAGGGAATGGATAAATGGTCACATGGATGTGATAGAGCAATAGTAACAGTAAAAATAACAGCAGCCAATAGTTGACTAAACACTTAGGTCAAAGTACTAGGTGTCAGCTGTGGTTTTAAGCATTTCATATAAATTATCTCATTTATTCTCTTGATAACATTATGAATTAATACCATTATTACTCCCATTGTTCGATGAGGAAACAGGCTCAGAGAGGGGCTCAGTGAGTGGTGGAACCCTGGGAGTCTTCCTCCAGAGTCCTTGGCTGCATTATTAGCTCTCTTGGCCACCAAGACACATCATCGTTAAACAGACACATTGAAGTGGTCAGCAGCTAACTCGGTGAAGGAGGATGCAGGCGGTACTAGGTGCCTAGGGACCCCCTCTGCCATGCTACCAGGATGTGCCCTGACTCCCAACAGGAGAAGATCACTGCTTATATCTTATTTTTATCTTGTTTAAAGTTTTAGTGTTTTTTTTTTTAAGATTTTATTTATTTTAGAGCGAGATTGAGAGAGAGAGAGCAAGAAAGAGTGAGAGCAAGAGAGAGCACGCGCAAGCAGGGGGAAGGAGAGGGACAGACAGACCACCCTGAGCACAGAGCCTCATTCTGGGCTTGATTTCACAACCCTGAGATCATGATCTGAGCCTAAATCAAGAGTCCAGTGCTCAACCGACTGAGCCACCCAGGCACTTGTAAAGTTTTGGTGTTTTTAAAATGCCAATTATTCTTCCTTTTCTGGATATAAAAGCAGCATGACACAAGCTCATTATGAATAATGGAGAGAATGTAGGGGCGCCTGGGTGGCTCAGTGGGTTAAGCCTCTGCCTTTGGCTCAGGTCGTGATCTCAGGGTCTTGGGATCGAGCCCCGCATCGGGCTCTCTGCTCAGTGGGGAGCCTGCTTCCCCCTCTCCCTCTGCCTGTCTCTCTGCCTACTTGTGATCTCTCTCTCTGTAAAATAAAGAAATAAAATCTTAAAAAAAAAAAAAAGAAAAAGAAAAATGGAGAGAATGTAGAAAATCTCAGAAAAGAAAATAGGATTGTCTGCATCTTGCCATCCAGAATTAATTCCTGTTAGTAGTTAGGATATTTCAGCCCTTTCTCTCACACTAGTATTTTATGTACATATCGTACATCTTTTTAATAGCTTTATTGTGATATACATACAATATAATTCACCCATTTAAAGTGTACAATTCAGTGGGTTTTGGTATGTTACATTGTTAAATTTTAAAAAGCATGGTAAAATATATATAACACAAAATTTGTTATTTTAACCTTTTTTAAGTGTATAATTCAATGGTGTTAATTATATTCACAGTGTTGTGCAGCCATTGCCACAATTTTCCAAACTTTTTCATTGCCCCATACTGAAACTCTGTAATCATTCCACAATAACTATTTACTTCCCGTCTCCGGAGCTTCTCCTAGCCTCCAGTCTACTTTCTGTCTCTGTGGATTTGCATGTTCTAGATATTTCATATAAATGGAATCATATAATTTGTCCTTTTGTGTCTGGCTTACTCACTTAGCATAATGTTTTCAAGTTTCATCCATATTGTAGCATGTGTCAGATGTAATATTGCATTGTAGCCTACTTTTTAATTTAACAGCATGCTGTGAAAATGTTCCTGGTTAGGCAGGGACTAGACAGTAGAAGAGTGGGCTGAGTTTTATAAGCCATGCTGTAGAGTTTGGATTTCCTCCTGTGGGCAATGAGGGAATGGCAAAAATTTTTTTCTTGTTCTTTTCTTGAGCAGGGGGATGACATGACAAGATTTCTGTTTCAGAAGGAGCACCCTGGCACATGTATGGAAGAGGCCTGGGACTTGGTGATTTTGGAAGCCTCAGTCTCAAACT
This sequence comes from Potos flavus, assembly GCA_028534135.1. Lineage (NCBI taxonomy): Eukaryota > Metazoa > Chordata > Mammalia > Carnivora > Procyonidae > Potos > Potos flavus. The sequence goes on from CM052898.1 coordinate 20,189,846, forward strand.
TGAGTAAACAGAGTTGCTCATTCTGTTTCTAAAAATGCAGATTCCCTGGCCCCACTTTGGAGTCCTCCCTCAGTGGACTGAGGGTGGGAACCTGCATTTTAAACCTGTGTCTTGGTTGATTGTTATGTAGATGTCCCTGGACTTTATTTTGAGAACTACTGGACTAAAATTTGGAAGACTAATTTGTAGGTTTTCCCAATTTGATTTTTAAAATTTCAATGATAGATAAAATGCTTTTCTACTTAAAGTGAAGCAGAAGCCACTCTGTGGCTTTTTTTAAAGGCAAGAATATTAGCACTTGGGGATTTATTTTGACTGGAAGAAACACATGATGCTGCAGTGTCATTGCCTGATGACTTCCGCCTCTAATTGTATAAATTCTCTTTTTCAGTAATTCAGTCTTGTACACCTTGCTTGTACCAACATGGGATTCGAGCTACTTTGTGTAAGGAGCCTGCTTTACCGTTCCTTCCTATGTCCCATGGTATTTGGTTCTGGAGTTGACAGTCATGAGTATTTAATTAAGTGGTTTGAAAACAAGGGATTAAATTCTAAGGTTGAAATATTGTATATTTATTTTTCCTGCTGTGAATGGCTTGTTCAAATTGAAATTCAGCAAATCTCTTTTTTAAAAAATGGCCATTTTTATTCATTAGGAGTTTATTCCTAAGGTTTGATTACACATTTAATCTATTTCTCATTATAGTCCGTCCTACTCTGCTCTTTATTCCTTAATGAAACACCATCCACAAATTCAATTCCTTTTTTTTCCCTGTATCATAAAAGTATCATGAAGAAATGATATTCATTATACTGCCATCGAGACTGACTACTGTTTGTTTCTCTATGTGGCTGTCCTAAAAACCAATTGCAACTATCCTGTTTATCTCTCACAAAGGAGACAGGCTATGAGGAGACAACATCCTCCATTAGGTGGGTCTGCCAATAGCTGGGCAGATTTTTGAGACACCTAGAAAGCTCAGGCTTGATACCCTAAGAAAACCCATACTGTAAGAAAGGAGAATCCTCCCAGCTGTCGGGTGGAGCTTCCGGAGCAGGATCCCTCTGTTCCAATGGGGTAAGCGTTCTCATGGGAGGAGGATGACATCTGTTAGGAAGAGCTCACCGTCACCTCCTTACAGACGTAAATAACTAATTTACAGACTAAATAACTAACCTCTTCCGAATAGGCTTGTATGTAAATGTTCCTGAATTTTTGTAGGAAAAAAAAAATAATTCAAGGCACACTGGAGACACACAACAGGAACAGGCTCTGAGAATGGAACTGTAAGAACCATCTATCTATCACCCAAATTAGTAATTTAGAGTGGTCCAGAACTAGAGTGTGGCTGGTTTATCTCTGATCTTTCTTTCTTCAAGAGGGGTTTGAGCCCACCAGTGTGGGGGCTCATTTACCTTAGGACTTGGGTTCTGGACCTTGGAAAAAGCAGCATCTTGGAATGGAAGGTGTAAGAAGCCCTGGTTTCCAGTCCCCTCCCCACTTCTCCCTCCCTCTCCACCCCCATTCCAAGGTGCTGTATGAGGCTGTGAGTATCTCCTGTATTTTGGTCTTTATTTTCCTGGTCAATAAATTAGGAAGAGGTTGGGCAATATGGTTTCTGAGGAACCTGGCAGCTCTAACACTAATCACTCCTTGGTTTCCTTGTAGCTTGTGGACCTTTCTTCCTGTGTTTACTCTGGTTTTGGTTGACCAGTTTCCTTCCTTCCATTTGGCAGGAGAGAAGAGTGTTTAGTCTTTATCTTGTCTTTATTAGGAATAGGAACTCTCCTAAATCTCCATGACAGAGGATTAGCTGGGCCTTAAAGTTCTCTCTGCATCAGTAGAAATGTATCACCTTCCTTTTTATAGAAGCGGTCTGTATAGTTGAAGGAGAAGTTTTTTTTTTTTCTTTGAGACCTTTAATTTCTGAGTATGAGTCATGACTTGGAGCCAGCATCACGAGAGCGTTATTGAGGATAACAAGGAAGTTGTGCTGTTATTTTAGGTCTTACTGTTTTCTGGATTGTTCCCTGGAACCCATGCTTCTCATCTATATGTGATTTATGATTTATGAGGAAAATAATGGAAAACTGACCTTGTGTGAATGACCCTTGTCCTTGTGTGAATGACCCTTGACCCCTGCCATTTTTTACTACTCATGTTGTCTTGACTGACCGTGGTTACTCTAACTGAGAGTGCTGGATCACTTCTCGATATCTTGTGAGAATCCTGTGGTCCAGTGGTATCACCTCCAAACCAAATTGTGTTTGTTTTATTTTTTGGTCACTTTCAATGAAATTTCTTATTCCATTTAGTGAAGTTCCTCTTAACACATAGAATATTGAGTCTTACCTTTTACATTTTTGGTTTCTGTTAATGTCTATTGGAGACCTTGTGCTAATCTCTATCACTTTCACTTTTGAAACTTTCTCTTTTCCTTAAGGGTCTAAACCAAATATGCTATTGGCTTGTTTTGTTTTCAATTCTGTATTCTAAATATCAAGAATCCTATACTGCTCTTGTTTCTCTTGTGGGGTGTTTTTGCCTGGTTAGACCTCCTTTGAGAAGGCATCATCTTTTCTTCCATGTGTTTCATGTCAGCCTTTGATATCCTTATCTCCCTTGTCTCCACCCCATGAGTGTGCCTTAAATTCACCCCATTGTCCTTCTTCATCCTCTCTATTCTGTCCTTGTACAGCAGCTCCCTTGCTGGTCTCCTCATGCTTGCAACTGGTCTACAGAATCCATTCCACATTCTATAGCATGCTGACAAGACTTCACTGTCAGCCCCTAGGCTTCCCCTCCAGGTTGCAACCATTTCCCTGACAGCTCAGTTATATACCTCTTATCTTACTACCTTCAACATGCAAGGATTTGTCCTATGTCTGTGCTTCTGTTTGCATGATAACCCCAAGCCTGGATGCCTGTTTCTTTTTTTTCTGGCTGGCAAACTCTTATTCATCCTTTAATACCCAACTCTTAACATTGCCTGTTCACTCCTGGACTGAGTCCTTTCCTCCTTGGATCTCCCAGAACACATTGTTTTTAGTCCTGGAAAACATGTTTTCACATCGTATCATTATTACTTGCTTCTATCTTTCCTTCCCATTAGACTATATTCACTTAGAGGACAAGAGCAAACCTTAGTTTCTTTATAGAGGGCCCCCCCAGCGTGTCATAGAGCTTGAAGAAGTGGCAAGGGCTATTAGGAAGAGTTTTCTTACCAGCAAGGGTAGAGTCTAAATCCTGACTCAACACTTACCAGCTTTGTGGCCTTGGGCAAGTCACTTCATCTGTAAAAGCCTGGCCTGATTTGTGAAATGGGAATAAGATTATGTACTTTACATGTTGATTATCAGATTAGAGACAGCAACACTAAGCAGATAGTGACTATATCTGGTATAGAGCAGCTCACAGTTCTCTTGTGTGAATAATCAAATGATGCTGCTCTTTGACACTTTCTCTTATATCCTCATTCTCCTAGGTCTTTCTTTGTTATTTTTACTTTTTTTCTGAATTCATTTCTGAGCTGTATATTCTTGGCATGGGTAAGCAGGTTCGTTAGTGGGAGGGTGATGAGAAGTGGAGAAAGAAAAAAGGAAATTGAGAAACTGCCTTCATTTGGGCAGTGATGATCTAATTTTAACTTGACAGTTGTTCTGTGATAGACTCCCCAGTCTGGTTAGATACATGAGGCATGGTGATCATGTGTTGGAGTTTTTAGGAATTATGCCAGAATTTGCACATATACACATCTTTGCAAATTCATGTACATCTGCACACATGTTGAAATGAATTTCTGCCAACTGAGTCATCCCCTTGTCAGAGTGTCACCTTAGACCATCCACCCTTTCCAGTAATTTTACTGCTTAGCATTCTTTTTTTTTTTTATGTTATATTAGTCACCATACAGTACATCTTTAGTTTTTGATAAGTGTTCCATGATTCATTGTTTGCATATAACACCCAGTGCTCCATGCAATACATGCCCTCCTTAATTACCCATCAGTGGGATCACCTATCCCCCCACCTCCTCCCCTCTAAAACCCTCAGTTTGTTTCTGAGAGTCCATAGTCTCTCGTTCATAGTCTCTCGTGGTTCGTCTCCCGCTCTGATTTCCCCCCCTTCACTTTTCCCTTCCTTCTCCTAATGTCCTCCATGCTATTCCTTATGTTCCACAAATAAGTGAAACCATATGATAATTGACTTTCTCTGCTTGACTTATTTCATTCAGCATAATCTCCTCTAGTCCCATCCATGTTGATGGAAAAGCTGGGTATTCATCCTTTCCGATGGCTGAGTAATATTCCATTGTGTATATGGACCACATCTTCTTTATCCACTCGTCTGTTGAAAGGCATCTTGACTCTTTCCACAATTTGGCTATTGTGGACATTGCTGCTATTGGGGTGCATATGGCCCTTCTTTTCACTACATCTGTATCTTTGGGGTAAATACCCCATAGTGCAATTGCTGGGTCATAGGGTAGCTCTATTTTTAATTTTTTGAGGAACCTCCACACTGTTTTTCAAAGTGGCTGCACCGACTTGCATTCCCACCACTAGTGTAAGAGGGTTCCCCTTTCTCCACAACCTCTCTAACACTTGCTGTTTCTTGCCTTGTTAATTTTTGCCACTCTAACTGGTGTACAGTGGTACCTCAATGTGGTTTTGATTTGAATTTCCCTGATGGCTAATCATGATGAACATTTTTTCATGCGTCAGCCATTTGTATGTCTTCTTTTGAGAAGTGTCTGTTCATGTCTTCTGCCCATTTTTTGACTTATTTGTTTTTCAGGTGTTGAATTTGAGAAGTTCTTTATAGATCTTGGATATCAGCCCTTTGTCTGTAGTGTTATTTGCAAATATCTTCTCCCATTTCATGGGTTGCCTCTTGGTTTTGTTGACTATTTCCTTTGCTGTGCAGAAGCTTTTTATCTTGATGAAGTCCCAAAAGTTCATTTTTACTTTTGTTTCCTTTGCCTTGGAGACGTGTCTTGAAAGAAATTGCTGTGGCCAATATCGAAGAGGTTACTGCCTATGTTCTCATCTAGGTTTTTGATGGATTCCTGTCTCATATTGAGGTCTTTCATCCATTTTGAGTTTATCTTTGTGTATGGTGTAGGAGAATGGCCAAGTTTCATTCTTCTGTATATAGCTGTCTAATTTTCCCAGCACCATTTATTGAAGAGACTGTCTTTTTTCCACTGGACATGCTTTCCTGCTTTGTTGAAGATTAGTTGACCATAGAGTTGAGGGTCCATATCTGTGCTCTTTGTTCTGTTACATTGGTCTATGTGTCTGTTTCTGTGCCAGTACCATGCTGTCTTCGTGAACATAGCTTTGTAATATAGCTTGAAATCAGGCAATGTGATGCCCCCAGTTTTGTTTTTCTTTTCAACGTTTCGTTGGCGATTTGGGGTCTTTTCTGGTTCCATACAAATTTTAAGATTGTTTGCTCCAGCACTTTGAAAAATGCTGTTGGTATTTTGATTGGGATGGCGTTGAAAGTATAGATTGCTCTGGGCAGCATAGACATTTTAACAGTGTTTATTCTTCTGATCCATACTGCTCAGCATTCTCTTTGAATTCTCCTTTCAGAGCTGCATGTTCTTTAGAATCTTCTCAATGATAACAAGCTAACAATAATAATGTTAATATCATAACCTATAGGTATTGAATCCTTACAAGGAATAAGGCAGCATATTAAATTACATTTAATATGAATTTACATGGATTTAATGTGTATTTACATGGATTATCTCCTTCCACCCTCATAACAAGCTTATGGGATGGGCATCTTCCTCCCATATTGTAGATCAGGGTAACAAGTCTCTGAGAGGCTAGTGGCTTGCCCACATCCACACTTACTAAGTGTCAGAGTTGAGATGGGACCCAAGGAGCCTGGCTTTAGTTGCCATTGGCTCACGCCATTAGCTCGAGTGCACATTTACTGCACAGCTTTTTGGAAACTGAGCTGTGTCTGTCCAATTAGGTGATAGTTGTATTATATTACCTGCACTGAGTATGTAAGCTAGATTGAAGTATGCTTTTGATCTATTAACTATTTCAAACACTTGATTTTGGATCAAAAACAAATCTAAGAAGACTACCACTTCAGAAAATTCCAATTTACAAGTGTCACAATATCTTTTACCTTATGCTAATAACTCTTTAGAAGTTTAAAAGAATGTGTATGTAAAGCAAAACAATAGATACTATGGCAGGTATTCTGTTTCATGTGGTTTAAAAAAATCCTCATATAAGAGGGAAGAGGAGGGTGAGGACTAGTGTTTAGGCTGGTCGCTTTAGAAATATTATTTCATTTAATCAAGAATTGATGCCAAAGTCATTTTTGTTCTCATGTTCTTGATGGGGAACTTGAGGATTAGTGAAGTTCAAGGTCACTCCAACAGTAAACTAGTTTTCTGGCTCTAAAACTCATGTTCTCTTCACTGGATGACATATCAGCCCATGAGAGAACAAGGATTTATTCCTTTGTAATCAGGATCCGTTTTCCCCTTTTCTCTGCTCAGTTAGCGTGGGGCTTGTCTTTGTCTAGTATTTGCAGAATTAGGGCAGAAGAAGTCTTATGGAGGAGGGAATGTTGTATGAGGATGTGGTTTAATATGGCAGGCTGGTGCCTCAGAATAGAATCAGGCACACCTGGAGTGAGGACTATAAATGAAAGGGGTTCGGGGAAGTGATTTCCTTGGTGCTTGCAATATTTATCTATAATCTAAAAAATTACATTATGGGACATGATATATTGGATTCCTTGGATCATACATTCTGCTGAATGTCATGGCTCATTAAAGTTTAACAATGAAATATTAAATCAGGCTTTCTGAAATGACCCTTGATCTTTAGTTCGCTGAAATGTTTTCTGTCTATTCAAAGCAGTGAGAGGCAGTGCTCTCTATGAGACTTACACTGGGAAGCCAGAAGCTGCTGTGGCTTTGTAAATACCTCCTGTGGACACACATGGGTCGCAGAGCAGCCAAGATACCAGGACTCCGTCCTGGATGCTCATACTGGAAAGATGCTGGTTCCAGCTTCAGTTATCCTAATCATATACAAGTTGTGCAGGTGGAAAAATGCATCCCTGGAGTCAGCCTGGGTTTAAATCTTAGCCTACCAGCCAAGGTAAACAGCGAGGTAACTTTATGAAATTCTTTCACTTCTCAAAGCATATCCACTCAAATGGGAATAATATTGTCCTCTGCCTTGTGGGAGGATTATTGTAAGATCTTCAGGAAACATAGAGTCTGGCTTCTAACAAGCCCCTGGTACAGGTTGCTGTTACTGTGGGTAGGTCTAGACTGTGTACGGTGTGGGGAGGGGCATTGCCAAGGTCTTGTAGCCCATTGACTATATGTAGGGGAGTGTTTCATACAGGCCTGTGGGCAACCTGTTTTCATAACTGCTGGTGAGCTAAATTTTTTTTTTTTTTTTTCATTTTTAAATGACTGCTTTCACATTATAATTGCAGGCAGAGTTGAGAGTTTGAGACAAAGAATGTGTGGCTTTTAAAGCCTGAAATATTTACTATCTGGCCATTTACCAAAATGTTCACTGAGATCTGATTTAGTGCCTAAGAAAGACATAGGCATGAATTCCAGCTCCACCATTTCCTAGCTGTGTGATCTGGGTCAAGTTACTTTTCCTCTCTCTCTTAGTCTGTCTGTCTCTGTTCTTTTTTTTTTTTTTTTTTTTAACTTTTCCTCTCTTAATCTCAGTTTTCTCATAGGTAAAGTGGGGATAATGATATGGCATAGGGAAATTAAATCAGGTCAGTTATATAAAGATTTGGGCATGGTTTCTGGAGCATCATAAGAACTTAACAAACACTGCCCTGATACTTACTATTCAGAGAATACCGCGAGACTCTGTTGGCTGAATTTGGTCAGGGTTGGCTTCTTAGAGATGGCAGAGCTTGATTTAGGCCACTAGGTTTTGAAGAATGTACAGATCTGGATAAGCAGGCACCAAGAAAGAAAGGGAAGGTCATAATAAATACCCAACATGTGAGAGTAAATGCTAAGCCAGTGTAGGTGGAACGAATAAAGAGAGAGGTAGATCTTGGAAGGTCTTGAGGTCTGGGCTGAGGAGTCAGATGTGAATGAACGAAAGAAAGGGTATAGACAGATGTCAACTAGGTGCCTACTGACACTCCAGACCAGAACATAGCCCAGGGCTCAGTCCGCCCAGTTAAGCTCACCCATTCCCACAGAACCAGGCTAATGCTCAGATGAACTTTACCCCCAGGCAACATTACTCCAGGCCCTGGTACATACCTGTATTGCTGTTTTCTGATGCTGTTTGTCATGTGCTCAGGGAACTCAGGGGTAATGTTCAAAGTAGTCTTGGAAAATGATATTTGTGAAGTTAGGTCTATTCTTTCGAAAAACAATCTTCAGAGAATCCCAAATGTGACTATTAGTGATTTTGGATTTCTCTACTGCTTTGAATCTCTCATGCCCCCATTAAAAATAATCTGTGGCTGATTGTACAAAGCAGCCATTGTCTTTCACATCCAGTGTGGATTTGATTCTTTGAGAGATGGGAAACAGCAGGAGCTAATGGCTTTGGTTTTCCGGCCCTGCTGACTCTTCTGGGTTGCAAGGCTGTCTGATTCACTGGGCTTCTGTGTACGGCCTCACTAATTGGGTGTAATCAAGACACTCCTGAGGAATTTCAGAGACGGCATTGTCCTGTCCAGTCTGATTCATCTCCCCATGGAAAGTATATTGCTGGAGTAGACAGAACAATTTTTGGAGCCCTCTTAGCAGTGTAGGCGTGGTCCCAAAGGTTTTAGGTTATTTTGGGATTCAATGGACTTGTGTTTTTGTTTATCTGAGAGTGAAAGAGGAACCAGACTACCCTGAGATTGGGTTACAGAGGCATGGAAATATAAAATGCAACATTTCCCTACTTGGTAGAAAATTCATTGGGATGGTCATTTCACTGTCTAGACTGAAGGTTTAGATTTCTATATGTTGAAAAATGAAATAATAACTTCTTCCTAGAATTATATACACACAGCTCCTACTTGTGCTAATAAACCATGGGGACTCTTTCATCATTCAGCAAATGCATCTGACATGCTATAGAGCAATATTCTCTTCCCTCACGATGACTTGTGATTTTAAAAAAAGGATCATTTTTGGAATGTAGACCATTTGTACATCCTTGGCTTTCATTTGTTTAAGGGTGAGTGTTTGTATAAGGAAGTAAATACTTTCTAGTCCTTGGTATTTGATGATGCTTCTGGGTCTATTTGTCTCGATCTTGCATATTGTTTTGTTTATTTAATTTTTCTAAACCAAAGATTTGTTTGCTAATAAACTATATGGGTGCTAGAGGCTGCTCTGGGTAGGGCTGTATTAATTCCAGAAGTAAATTAGCCTTCAGCAAATTCAAAGTAGAAGCTCTTAATTTGGAGGGAATGTGTTAATTGTTGAATAAATAACTCTTGTAGAAATAAAGCCTACTTGCCTTTGAAATAAATGTAGATTCAAAAAGGATTTCTTGGACCTCACCACATTTGGATCTTAGGCATAGGCAGGGAAAAGTAGGGTGATGAGGAACTCATGAAGCTCTGCTCTGATGTCATATAGGTTTGTCTTTGGAGAGTTAGGACAAATACATGTAAAATAATCAGAGACTTTTATGTTGATACAGGGTATCTCAAACTTGACACTCTGTGGATACTTTGGGCTGCATAATTCCTTGTTGTGGGGGCTGCCCTGTGCATTTTAAGAGATTTAACAGCATCCCTGGCCTATACCCACTACATGCCAGCAATACCCCCTCCCTAGTCATGACAATTAAAAATGTCTCCAGAAGTTGCCAAATGTCCTTCAGAGGGCAAAATCACCCCTGGTTGAGAACTGCTGATGTAGATTATAATCCAAGTACCAAGCAATGTGACGTGGACCACTGATGCCCAGCTGAGGAGCCATATTGGGAGGGCTGTGAGGTTCTGCAAATGGTTGCCAATCCACATTATCTGTGGAGAGAATAAATGTTTGCACATGTATGTACGGTGTTCTACAAATATTTGTAGATTCTATTGTGGGAAAAAATTACAAATGTATTTAAAACTGTTACTGAACTCAAAGTAGCTTTTGGCTATTTCATATTTTCTCACTCAGAAGATACTAAAAATGCAGCTGGTGATGTTTAAGTGCCTAGTCTGGCTTTGATTGTGGGCTCCAGAGTCAGACTGCCCATTACCTGCCACTTAATTATCTGTCTGACTTGGAATAAGTGTCTTAGCCTCTCTGTGTCTCAATTTTCCCATCTGTACAAAAGGAGTAATATTTGCTTTTAACTTAGTATCATTGGGAAGATTAAATGAGATATTGCATATATGGTTTCCAGTATAATGAGGAGGCATTTAGGAAATGGTAGCTATTCTTTATTTTAGGAGATTGCAGTGTTTTGACTCTCAAATTCTGGAAACCATTAGTTTATATTTTAAGTGCTATGAGACCAGAATGGGAGGGGAGGTTGGATAGCCTCTTTGGGAAACTTTCATGAAAGAAATCAAATTGAGAGAGGTAGAGGGTTATGGAACGGTATTTGCATACTACTCAGTATCCACTTGCTTGCTTAGGACATGGGCCATAGGAGGTAAGAAAGTGGGTCTAAGAGTTTCCAACTTTTGGAGATCAAATGAAATTGAGTGTGGTAGATAGACTCTAAGGTGGTCCTCATGATCCCCACTTCCTGGATCTATGCCTTTGTGTGATCTTCTGAATAAGGTGGGGGATCTGTGACTTGTTTCTAACCAATAAAATACAGCAAAGGTGATGGTATGTGTGTGACCATGTGTATGTGATTTTGTTATATAAGATTGTAATGCCTGTATTGCAAGGAAGTCGCTCATTTTTGATAGCTTTGAAAAACACTGTTATGTTGTCAGATGTCTATGGAAAGGGCTATGTACCAAAGAGCTGCCAGTAAGAAACTGAGGCCCTCACTCTGATAGTCTGCAATGAACTAAATGCTGACAATAGACATCTGAGCTTCAGATGAGAACCCAGCCCTGGCTGACACATTGATTGCAGTCTTGCAGAAGAACCAGTTTAGTCATATCTGGACTCCTGACCCACAGAAACTATGAGATAAATATGTGTTGCTTGAAGTAGCTAAATTTGTGCTAATATTGTTATGTAATAGTAGATAACTAATACAGTGAGTGGATATAGAGATGGATGGAACTCTCACCAGATAAAGACCCTTCAAACTCAACATGTCCAAATCTGAACTTGCTACCTTCCCCCAATCTTATCCTGTGTCCCTTTCTTAGGGAATATTCCTATCATCCCAACCCCAGTACAACCAAGCTACACACTCTGAAGCTATCCTTGATTCCTTTTTTCCTCCCTCTTAAACCCTATTCAGATTGGTCCCAAATTCCTACTTATTCTCTCCCCCAAGTGTCTCTTGACTCTTTCATTCTCCCCACCCCTGTGCTAGTTTTGGTTTGAGTATTTCTAGCCTGAACAATAGCAATAGTCTCTGGACTTTTACCTCCTTGCCTCTAGTCTATATCTCTTTCCAATCTTTTTCTCACATTGTCTCCAGATTTTTGATTTTTAATGCCAATCTGGACATGTAATCCCCCTGATAATGGAACACTGAATGGCTTGACATTCCCCATGGCAGGCAAAGCTCTATCCCTGATAACCTCTCTGACCCTCCTACTTCTTTCTTTGGCTGTCCCTCACTTCAGGACTCATGTGTCACCTCTGAGAAGACTTCCTCAACTCCTCCTCCTGAATTGTCCTGAGTCTTCCAGATTGAGTTCTTAGAATCTCCGGGACATACTCCATCACGGGTAGTATTAATTGACTTATTACTAGCCTGAAATTTTCTAACAGATTGCGAGATTCTTAAGGGTAGGGACTATGTCTGGTTACCCACAGTATCTTCAGCTTCTGTTGATAAACCAGGCTCATGGTAGGGGCTTGGTAAATGTTGCATGCATGCATGCATGAATGAATGAATACACATGCCAGAGCTACATCTGTGCACTAGTTCTCCAGGCACCCTGCCACCTCCTCTAACCTCCCCAAAATAGTTCTCCTGCCTTTCTGGGTGTGAACCTTCTTCCTCTTCACATCTGTCACTTCAAGTGTGATTCTGCAGAATTTGGAAGAAAACACGTGATGAGCTGTCTAGTTTTCTGGGTTGTTAGTTTTCTGTCTTTCTCTCTTTTTTTCTTTCCTTTATTTCAAGTGATCATGTCCTGCAGAATTGTCATGGGCAAAATTTTTAGGGGAATGGTTTATAAACAAAATTCTGTTGCAAAGAGAGCTATTTCCTTTATTGGTCTTACTGTAAGTTATGTTATCTCAAATATTGAAGTAAAGAAAAAGGAATACTACAAGATGTCTGTTATTTTCCATCTCCTAGTAGTTCTGCTTTATTTTCCATCCCAGTATTCTGTCAATTGTTTTGACAAGGGCAATCATTTGGCCTGTCAACTCTTGGTTTTATCTTTCAGCAGAAAAGTTCTTTCTTCTCTTTTAGAATGAATGCTTTAAAGAATTGCTTGGTTTCTTTAATGGTTAAATGGGGATATCAATACCTACATTATAGAGTTGTCCTATGAAAATAATCATACCCTCATTCATTAGATACCAAGAGCACGGGCCATGTGCCAGATGCTGTGCTAGAGAGATGTGGTCACTGCCCTCATAGAGCTGTGGTGGCTGCAGGATACAGAGAGCCAGGGGCATCATTGAAGAGTATCATTCTTTTTTTTCTCCCCCTACCCCTGCCTCTTTTCCCCAGGGCAGGCTTTCAAAGTAGGCAGACCTGGAATTCACTTCCACTATACCCTTTCATAGTTAGGTGACATTGGGCTTGAACTCCCTAAGCCTTCATAGCTTCATCTGTAAAATGGACATAATACCTACTAAACAGGGTTGCTGAGAGGGTTGAGTAAGAAAAAGCAGAAGTACTTGGCATCGAGCCTGAATGCCTAAGTCTACAATAAACGTCAGATGTTACTCTGACAGCTGTGAGACTCATGATATTTTTGTGCCTCTGGGCTGTTTCAAATTGGTTCCTTCCTGTTGATCCCAGTGTACTTGTTTCTGTCCTCTCCTTTTTCATAGTCTCTTCCAGCCTTTCAACAAGTGGCACTGTCACTTTAAGACCCACTTTGAGCAACGGGCTATGCACTTCTCTTCGTTTCTTTAACACATCTCCCTTTCTCTTCTGCATTTGATGTCTCTCCCATGTGTTCTGGCATCTCACAATATATGTGTCCTTTTCCTTCCAACTGCCTTTGATTTGTCTTCATACTGAAATTTTCTGAGTCTGATCTGTGAACTTTGAAATCACACAGGCTAGTTAGAATTTTGTGTCAAGTAAAAGTTAATGGACTGAAGATATAATGGGTCTCCAAGGAGTCTTTAGGGCATGGCCTTTGTGCCAACCATATGAGCTCTGCAGTGGCCTTTTATTACTCCTTTATGGCTTTTGGAGAGTGAGGTTGTGGATTTTAGATAGGTTGGTTCTCATTGTAGTTGACAATAAGCACCTGTGGAGATGAAGCAAAATAAGTTGGCTGTGGGAAATTGTATTTTTTTCCTTCTGTAGCAATAATACACAGGGACATGTTGGAATAAGAAATAAGAAATTAACCCATTCTCTCCACCTCTCTCCCCAACTCTAGCATTACTGGCATTGCTTTGTCCCTCAATGGTGGATTTCATGTTGTTCTTTGCTGTTCAACATTTCAGGCAGCAGGCATCATACTGCTTTGAGTTTGCTCTGAGGCTGATAGAGTGTGGCTGGGAAATGTAGCTAAGCTTTTAAAAGGGCATGGTTTTTTTGTTCACATCTGGTAATTATAGAGCCAGTGTGCCTTTCTTTTGGAGACTGGGTAATTGTACTTGGGGAGGGGGGTGGTGTTGAGAGGTAAGTGGGTGTGTGGCCTTATGTGTACCCAAGTGGTCGACTTATTCAAATGACACCTTCTCCATTTTGGAGCCTTAGGTGTTGGTGAGATGAGCAGAGGGTAATTTACCACCAGATCAAGCTCTAATTTCATTGTCACCATTTTGGTATGTGTATACCAGGCCTACTCTATTTGTGTCATTTAGAACACTAGAACAAACTGTTCTGTAAATATTACTTAAAAAATAATGTGCACTGTTATCTTCTTCTAAAATAAACTTTAAATGCTTTACTTTAGAGAGCTTTTTTTAAAAAATTTTTTAGAATTGAATCCCATGTTTTCTGAGTGTTTACATCAAGTAGTGTCTTTCTTGCTTTCATTTTCATGGTAAATTGGAAAAGTGGCAGGGAAAAGAATCCTATTTTTGGTTTGCTGTTATGGCTTAGAGCTCTGTAGGTAACTATTAAAAAATAAACAGTTTTAATCATCAAATCTTTGTAAAGAAAACGGAATATATTGGATGGATTTAGGGCCAACATAGGGTAGTAGTAGCAAATAGGGCAAATAGGTGGGATTGGGCAAGTTTCATTTAACCTGCACAGAGTGTTAAAGAATACTGAACCAATGTTTAGAAACTTAGAGATTTCACATAAGAATCTTGATTATTTTTCAGCCTCCTTTGAAAAACTGAAGCTCTGACCTATACACAGAGCACATACTTTGTAGTCCCTACAACTGTCTATTTCTCTGACTATGAGGCTGAATGTACTTTCATTATAGTAATGTTGGTGTCCCAGAGTTCATATGCTTGGAAGGTTTATTTCCTGTGTTTCCCACCTTCCCATTTCAACCTGGGGTGGACATTTCCATTTCTAATCTCTGTTATGAGGAAAGGGGTTCAAGTGCCCTGGACTCTAGACTTGGTTTTGCCACCCTCTGAAGCTCATCCTTTTTGGAAGACTGGTCTTGGGGTTTTGTGATGAAGAATTCGGAGGAAAAGGATTGAGGAAGAAGACAAGAGACCAAAGAAGAAGCAAAGGGTAGAAGGAATTTTGGGGGAAGGGAAGACTCCTGAGGAGCCAGCCCTGGGAGCAACTGTAGTCTTTGAGAGTGGCAGATGCAATTTTAAGTTTAGAATCATGTGTCTAATTCATAGTGCTTAAGAGACACAGATTAGGATTTGAGTTATTTTGAAATCGCTGGATTGTGTTTCTGTCAGTCCAGGTTGAGTCAGAGACAAAAACCACACCAATTATTTTCACCAAAAGAATTTAACATTAAATGTTATCAACTTGATACTGAAGAACCGAAAGGGCAACAAGAGAACACTAAGGTATGCACGAGGCATTTGCCACTACCAGGGTTAGGATTATTAAGATTTGGAAGCTTGCAGGAGGAGCCCTGTGGGGCTAAACTCCCATCTCCAAGATGATGGTTGGTGCTGGGGCCTCTGAGCAAAGAGGAGGAAAGCTGAGGGCCTGGTACCCAGAACTCTGAAGAGGTGGTCCTACTTTGGTACTGGAGTCCCTGAGCTTAGGTGTGGGGCAGCAGGCTAGGACTGGGACCTGGAGGGAGCAGGCTGGGACTGTGGTCCCTGAGGGGGCACAATAAGCCTGGTCCCAGAGAGACTGTAAACTGAATTCAGCAGTTGCCACAGGAAGGAAGTGCTTCTATTAGAGTGAAGAAATATATCCACAGGAGCTGGAAGCCAATAGGAAGCAGACAGGAAGGACTAGGCTCCACCCCTCCTCCAGTCCCATGGCTCCCATCTAGCACCCCTATGGGCACCCCCTGACAGGCAGTAGCTGGCAAAATGGACATGTGGTTCACAGAGCCCCAGCCCTAGCCTCACAGAGATGGTATGGAAAGATGAATATGGAGCTGAGAAACAGTGGCTTAATTACAGGTTCAGTGTCCCTTCAACCAATAAGGAACTTTGAGATTGAACTTGGAGGGCTTTACAAGTACCACACAAAAACCCATGGTTCCAATTTCATAAATGTAGTTTCGGAGAGTTTGGTTGTTCTTGTGATCTCTATGTCTTCATCTTGTGTAAGACTGGTTTCCAACTTGGCATTTAATTACTGATCTTTTTATGATGTACCCCAAGGAAGTATTGTTATTAATTGATTTTGTCCTTTAGTGAAGGGGTTGGCAAACTATAGCCCCTGGGCCAGATATGGCTCACTGTCTGTTTTAATAAATTAAATTTTATTGAAATACAGCCATGTCTGTTTACTGGGAAAATACACACTCCTTGCACACTCCTTCTCTAGTGTAAATTTCAGTTTTTCCTTAGTTCTGATTTAAAACAGAGAACTATGACACATAAGTTTAGAAAAGTAATTCTCACACTGTCAAAACCAAACACACAGGATAGGTCTTTATTTGCAAAAATGAAGACATTGTCCAAATGTGAGTGTGTACCACCGAAATTTACCTTGGCTTTCTCAGGGAACAGGCAATTTTTTGACTTGCTAATAAAGTCAAGATAATGCCATCTTTCTTGAACAGATAATAGCTATATGGACAGACTCTGTCCAAATAGGGCATTTCACTAGAAGCATCTGCACTGGAGCGGAAAGAATGTTGAGTTCAGAATCAGACTCTTAGAGGCCTGTTATACCACATTTGTGGTGTTCTGTGATTGGACACTAACAAGTTGTTGGATATTTCCGCATTTCCATAATTTGGCTATTGTAAATAATGCTGCTGTAAATATCAGGGTGCACGTATCCCTTTGAATTAGTATTTTTGTATTTTTTGGATAAATACCTAGTAGTGCAATTGCTGGATTGTAGGGTAATTCTATTTTTAACTTTTTGAGGAACCTCCATACTGTTTTCCAGAGTGGCTGCACCAGTTTGCATTCCCACCAATAGTGCAAGAGAGTTCTCTTTTCTCACATCCTTGCCAACACCTGTTGTTTATTGTATTGTTGATTTTAGCCATTCTGATAGGTATGAGGTGATATCTCATTGTGGTTTTGATTTGTATTTCTCTGATGATAAGTGATGTTGACCATCTTTTCATATGTCTGTTGGTCATCTCTATGTCTTCTTTGGAAAAATGTCTATTCATGTTTTCTGCCCATTTTTAATTGGATTGTTCAATTTTTGGGTGTTGACTTTTTAAAGTTCCTTATATATGTTCAATACTAACCCTTTATCAGATCTGTCCTTTGCAAATATCTTCTATTCCATAGGTTGCCTTTTAATTTTGTTGATTGTTTCTTTTGTTGTGCAGAAGTTTTTTATTTTGATGAAGTCACAATAGTTCATGTTTGCTTTTGTTTCCCTTGTCTCAGGAGACATATCTAGAAAGAAGTTGTTACAGCCATTGTCAAAGACGTTACTGTCTGTGTTCTCTTCTAGGATTTTTATGATTTCTCGTCTTACATTTAGGTCTTCCATCCATTTTGAATTCATTTTTGTGTATGGTGTAAGAAAGTGGTCCAGTTTCATTTTTTTGTCTGTTGCTGTCCAGTTTTCCCAACACCATTTGTTGAAGAGACTGTCTCTTTCCTATTGGATATTCTGTCCTGCTTTGTTGAAGATTAATTGACCATACAGTGTGGGTTCATTTCTGGGTTTTCCATTCTGTTCCATTGATCTGTGTGTCTATTTTTGTGCCGGAACCATACTGTTTTGAACATTACAGCTTTGTTAATATAACTTGAAGTCTGGAATTGTGATGCCTCCAGATTTGTTTTTCTTTTTCAATATTCCTCTGGCTATTCAGGATCTTTTGTGGTTACATACAAATTTTGGGATTGTTTGTTCTAGCTCTGTGAAAAATACTGTTGGTATTTTAATAGGGATTACATTAAATGTATAGACTGCTTTCGGTAGTATAGACATTTTAACAATATTTGTTCTTCCAATCCATAAGCATCGAATGTCTTTCCATTTCTTTGTGTCATCTTTAATTTCTTTCCTCAGTGTTTATAGTTTTCAGGATACAGGTCTTTCATCTCTTTGGTTAGGTTTATTCCTAGGTATTTTATTGTTTTTGGTGCAATTGCAAATGGGATTGAATCCTTAATTTCTCTTTCTGATGCTTCATTATTGGTCTATAGAAATGCAGCAGATTTCTGTACATTGATTTTGTATCCTGAGACCTTACTGAATTTGTTTATCAGCTCTAGCAGTCTTTTGGGGGAGTCTTTTGGGTTTTCTATATAGAGTATCATGTCATCTGCAAATAGTGAAAGTTTTACTTCTTCCTTGCTGATTTTGATGCCTTTTATTTCTTTTTGTTCTCTGATTGCTGTGACTGGGACTTCCAGTATTATGTTAAATAACTGTGGTGAGAGTGGGCATCCCTATCTTGCTCCTGACCATAGAGGGAAAGCTCTTAGTTTTTCTCCATTGAAGAGGGTATTAGCTGTCGGTTTTTCATATATGGCCTTTATTATGTTGAAGTATGTTTCCTCTAAACCTACTTTGTTGAGGGTTTTTATCATGAATGATACTTTTTCTGCATCTATTGAAACGATCATATGGTTCTTATCCTTTTTTTATTAATGTGGTATATCACGTTGATTGATTTCTGAATACTGAACCACCCTTGCAACCCAGGAATAAGTTCTACTTCATTTTTATGAATTATTTTTTATTATTTTAATTAATTTTTAAATATATTGCTGGATTTGGTTTGCTAGTATTTTATTGAAAATTTTTGCATCCATATTCATTAGAGATACTAGCCTGTAGTTCTTTTTTTTTTAGTGGAGTCTGGTTTTGGTATCAGGGTAATGCTGGCCTCATAGAATGAATTCAGAAGTTTTCGTTTCTTTTTTGTTTTTTGGAATAGCTTGAAAAGAATAAGTATTAACTCTTTAAATGTTTGATAGAATTCTCCTGTGACGCCATCTGGTTCTAGACTTTTCTTTATGTGGAGTTTTTTGATTACTGATTCAATTTCTTTGCTGGTTATCAGTCTGTTCAAATTTCCTATTCCTGTTTCAGTTTTGGTAGTTTCTATATTTCTAGGAATTTATCATTTCTTCCAGGTTGTCCAATTTGTCGATAAATAGTTTTTCATAGTATTCTGTTTGTATTTCTGTGGCGTTTGTTGTTATTTCTCCTCTCCCATTTGTGATTTTATTTATTTGGGTCCTTTCTCTTTTCTTTTTGGTAAGTCTGAATAGAGGTTTATCAGTTTTGTTAATTTTTTCAAAGAAACAGCTCCTGGTATCATTGATCTGTTCTATTGTTTTTTTCATTTCTATTATCATTTACTTCTCTTCTGATCTTTATTATTTCATTCCTTCTGCTGACTCTAGGCTTCATTTGTTGTTCTTTTTTTAGGTCCTTTAGGTGTAGGATTAGGTTATGTACTTGAGATTTTTCTTGCTTCTTGAGGTAAGCCTGTATTGCTATTTAATTCCTTTTTTGGACCACTTTTTGCTGTATCCCAAAGGTTTGGACTGTTGTGTTTTCATTTTCATTTGTTTCCATGTATTTTTAATTTTTTTTCTTTGATTTCCTGGTTGACCTATTCATTGTTTATTAGCATGTTATTTAACCTCCATGTATTTGTGGCCTTTCCAAATTTTTCCTGTGGTTGATTTCTAGTTTCATAGCATTGTGGTTAGAAAAGGTGCATGGTATGATCTCAGTCTATTTGTACTTGTTGAGGCCTAATTTGTGACCTAATATGTGATCTATTCTGGTGAATGTTCCATGTGCACTTGGAAAGAACGTGTATTCTGCTGCTTTAGGATGGAATGTTCTGAATATATCTGTTAAGTCCATCTGTTGACCACTAATATTTAGTTCTCCTCTACTTCTGGGCTATTTCTGGGCTATTTCTAAAAGAATTGCAACCTCTCTGCCTCCCGAAGTTAGACACAATCTTATGTCTATTTCTGACCAATAGATTGTTAGTGGAAGTGATGTGTGATACTTCTGGTTCAAAATGTAATGGTCAGGGTGTGATTCTTTAGCGCTTCCTTCTCCTGCTTTTGCATGCAGCACTGTCCAGATGGTAGGGCCTCCATCAGTCTGGGCCCCAGAGGGAGGAAGCCTGTTAGAGCATAGGAAACATGTAGCATGAGTGACAATTTAGTCTTTGTTGTTTAAATCACTGAGATTTGGGGATTATCTATTGCCATTGTTTATCCTAATCTAGCTTGATCAATACATGTCTAATCAGAACTTATTATTTTACTCTCCATGTCTGCCACCTCTTTATTTCTTAGGTCATGGGATGGTACAACTGTAAGTTTACCTGCCAGAAACCTGGGATTTATCTTTTTGTTTTCTATCTTCTCTTGCTCTTAATATCCAGTCTATTATCAGATCCCTTAGCTTCTATTTCCTTAATTCCACATGTATTATACATCTCTTTTGATTCCCACCACTATTGTCTTATTTCAGGGTTGTATAACCTCTCTCCGGAACTACTATTTTTTAACTACTTGCTCTTTTTATCATCTTATCCCACTCTATCCCATCTCCTATAGGATACCTACATTGGATCTTGTCATTTCATTTCTTAAGAATGGGTTCTATGTTATACCTGGGAAAAAGTCAAACTCCTCAGCATGGTGGGTGAGCCTGTCCATGATCTGCCCAGAATCCCAATATACTCTATCTGTGCTGTCCTCCCTGACTACCTTTAGTGTCCTCTGCCAAGTGTCCTCTATTTATTTTTGTCTGCCTTTCAATCTGTCTTCAAGTTTTAGCTCAAAAGTTACCTCTTCTCTGAAGCCTTTCTGAATTTCCCAAATATACTTAGATGTTCCTTTTTCAACATTCTCTTTGTTTTTTTGTACAAACTTCTTTACATATATTAACATTTTAAACATAATTGCTTGCATGCCTGATTCTCTTATTAGATTGTCGTCTTCTGGAGGACAGTTTCTTTCTTTCTTTTTTTTAAGATTTTATCTATTTATTAGAGAGAGAAAGAGAAAGAGAGAATGAGCGGGAGGGAGGGGTAGAGGGAGAGGGAGAAGCAGACTCCCCGCGGAGGAGAGAGCACAATGCAGGGCTCCATCCCAGGACCCAGAGATCATGACCTGAGCTGAAGGTAGACTCTTAACCGACTGAGCCACACACATGCCCCTGGAGGGCAATTTTTGAATTTTGTTTCCACTTTGGCCCAAGTAATTAGCAGAATGTCTAGCATATAGGTGATTGTAATTGTTGAATGAATCATTTATTATTACTTTAAAATAAGGAATAAATGTTTTTACAAAATAAAGACAGGACAAACGTAACTTATACAACTCAACAGCAAAAAACCAAACAGATTGATTAAAAAATGGGCAGAGGATCTGAATAGACATTTTCCAAAGAAGACATGCAGTGGGTCAACAGATACATGAAAAGATGCTCAACATCACTAATCATCAGGGAAATTCAAATCAAAACCACAATGAGATATCACCTTATACCTGTTAGAATGGCTGAAATCAAAAAGACAAAAATTAAGAAGTATTGGTGAGGATGTGGAGAAAAAGGAACCCTCATGCACTATTAGTGGGAATGTATATTGGTACAGCCACTGTGGAAACAGTATGAGGTTCCTCAAAAAATTAAAAATAGCAATACCGTATGATCCAATAATTCTAGTATTGGGTATTCACCCAAAGAAAACAAAAACAGTAATTTGAAAAGATATATGCACCCCTATGTTTATTTCAACATTATTTACAATAACCATGATATGGAAGCAACCCAAGTGTCCATAAATAGACAAATGGATAAAGAAGATGTGGTACACACACAATGGAATATTACACAGCCATAAAATAGATGAGATCGTGCTATTTGAGACAGCATAGAGAGAATTATGCTAAGTGAAATAAGTCAGACCAAGAAAGACAAGTGACATAGTTTCACTTATATGTGGAATCTAAAACAAAAACAAAAAACCCAAATAAACAAAAAGCAGAATAAGACCTATAAAAACAGAGAATAAACTGATGGTTGCCATAGGGGAGGGGGAAGTGGGTGGGGCAAAATGAGTAAAGGGTAGTGGGAAAAACAGGCTTGTAGTTATGAAATGAATAAATCATGGCAATAAAAGGCACAACATAAGGAATATAGTCAGTGGTAGTGTAAATAGTAATATAAGGGATAAATGGTGGCTACACTTGTGATGACCACGGCATAATGTATAAACTTGTTAAATCACTGTGTTGTATACCTGCAACTAATGTAACATTGTGTGTCACCTATACTAAAAAAAAAATGACAAAAAGCAATGAGATATGACAAACAATTTTAGTTCAGTAACAAAATTTACTAAGATTATGGTTGTTATTCTTTTTGAGGAGAGGAGGGCATGCATCACATCAAAGACCTTATATTTTAGCAAAGGTTTAGGTGATTAAAATACTCTTTAATCAGTGTCAGTGAAAAGTTGGTTATTTTTTATTGTCATGGTCTTATAAAAGAATGAGGGATTTTTTTTAATAGTCACATGTAATTGGCCAATGCCCGTTTTTAAAATGTTCCAGTTAGCAAGTAGGAGTTTAAAAAGGACTGACACAGTCATGAAGACAACATTTTAGTCTCTAAAACTGTGTTAGCAAATTCAGAAAGGGCAGCTCTTTTAATATACATAGTAATTTTTTTTGTTCCAAGTGTTTCACTGAATT
The DNA here is from genome assembly GCA_028534135.1 of Potos flavus. Classification (NCBI taxonomy): domain Eukaryota; kingdom Metazoa; phylum Chordata; class Mammalia; order Carnivora; family Procyonidae; genus Potos; species Potos flavus. The sequence goes on from CM052898.1 coordinate 20,212,381, forward strand.
CTGTTCTACAGAGATTTTTAGTAATATAAGAAGCCAAAGTGAAATGGACAGAATGTATCAAAAGTCTCAAAGATATTCATATCCTATGATTCAGTGATTCCTCCTCTGAGATGATATTCCTTTGGATGGTTTTGGCCTTCCTCTATGGGGTAAGGGGCAGGTCTCCAAATAATAAAGAGAATGAGGCTTTGAAAACTGTGTGAGATTACTTCCTTTCTCCTCTTGGCCTGGCAGAGGCAGTAGGCAGGGTGAGAAGTGAGTGATGCAGAATTCCCAGCTTCCCAGGGGCCACTCAGGGCCTCATACACCTAATAAACCCTCTAAGCTCCGTGATATATACTTATCAATGACTCTCCTGCATGTGCTCAACTATCTCATAGGCAAACGACTGTAAGACTTTGTGAGGGGAGGAAATTTATGATTAAAAAACCCAACTTTACAATAAGGAACAAGTGTGTGTGTGCAATCTTCCTCTTTTTATACATGTCTCATTATTTTTAGACAACCTTGCCTCACCTCTGTACTACCCCAATGCAAATTTTTTTTTTTTACCCTACAAATGATTATTTCCATAGACTATTGTTTTCATTTCCCTGCCTCAGTGGAACCAGAGCACCTGTGTTTTAACTTCACAGCCCCTGCGACTTCTTTGAGTAACATTTGGCTGAGTGCTTGCCCTTTGAACTAGATCGTAAACTCCATAAGGGCTGGGTTGTGCCCCTCTTTCTTAGTGTTTGTGTCTCCATGGGCTGACATAAAGTAGATGTTCAATAAAAGTTGTTGAATGAATGATTGAGCAAAGCACATTAGAGGCAAACTTATATTCAGATTTAATTGTTTTTGGAGAATGTAAACTGGATCCTCAAAGTGTGGGTTGGTGCTGTAAGTGGCCTTGATGAGAATGTACCTGCACACTGGGGACTGGTATGTTGGCTTTCCATGAACACATCCCTCAAGGATTTCATCAACAGATCCAACAAAGATTTGTTGTACATTTCTTCACTTCTTGAATAACAGGTACTGTGCTTAGACCTGGGAATACAGGGCTCTGTCCTTGAAATATCCAACAGATGAATAGAAGATACAGTGTATCACCTTTGGCATATAGTAGGCAGTCAGTCGCTGTAGAGCGGAGGACCCACTGTCACCAGGACATGATGGAATCAACTGATGTGCCATTAGTGAAAATGTTCCAATTCTGATTTCTTACTTGTTTTGGGGTTATTGGTGTGATGGGTGGCTTGGTAACAGAAAAAAAGCTACTGAGAGAATAACTCTAACCCATTTCCAAAATATTTTATTAAAGGATGGTATTTTTGTCCTTGTCACTTCTTAAGATTTGGTATGGAGGGGGCGGGGTAGGGAGCAGCTCCTGGCTCTTCATTCTGACTGATGGTGCAGGCATTTATTGGAGGCAAACGTTAGAGCACTTGGTTACAGTAATTGTGAGCTTTGGGCTCAATAGACCATATGAAGGCATGTTGCTGTCAGGTTTCCTCAGTGTGCTAATCTGGGAAGGTGGAAAAGAAGAGCAGGAGGATGAAGGAAGGGCTCTTCCCTGAGCAATGGAGGCTTGATTGTGATCCAGGTCTTGAAGGCTCAAATGGCCAGCTCAACCCAGGTAATTAGACATTCTGAGAGGCCTTGGGTCCTTTTCTTACATTTGTTTTCTTTTTTTTTTCTTTTTTCTTTTTAAAGATTTTATTTATTTATTTGACAGAGAGAGATCACAAGCAGGCAGAGAGTCAGGCAGAGGGAGAGGGGGAAGCAGGCTTCCCGCCGAGCAGAGAGCCCGATGCGGGGCCCGATCCCAGGACCCTGAGATCATGACCTGAGCCAAAGGCAGAGGCTTTAACCCACTGAGCCACCCAGGCGCCCCTACATTTGTTTTCTTTGCCGTTTTTTTCTTGCTGCTTTATCCAGGATATATGAGCAATGAAATTGTATTTATTTTACAAATGTGAAAGGATATTTTATTTTATGTGGTATTTGAAATACCCATCTACCTCTCTCTGCCTTTTTACTCTGGTAAGTCCTAGTAACACAGGCGTAGCTGGGTTAGGAGCCAGAGATCATGCTGTGCATTCTCTGGGGAAAAAAGAATGTTAAATTTCAACAGATAAGATTATTGAAATAAGTAATCCTTTCTTTGTTGTTTTGAATCTTCAGTCTGGCATTATATTGTGGCTTTTGAATACAAACAGAATTTGCAAAGCTAACGACTGTAAGACTTTGTGAGGGAAGGAAATTTATTATTAAAAAACCCAACTTTACAATAAGGAACAATAATTTAATTTAGAAAGCTTTGTTTTGGCCGGATGTTTGCTGTTTATTTATTCAGTGAACATTTCTGGTGCACTTTCTGGAAGCCAGACCCTTTTGGTCCTTTACGAGCTTATAGTCTTTTGGGAGAGAAAATTATCTAAAAATTAAAATTCTGTAATTGGAACAATTATTTACTAAGTGCTTATTATGTGGCAGGCATTGGAGACACGATGATTAGCAGGACAAAGTGTCTGCTGTCATGGAGTTTACAGTCTAGTGGGGAAATGTTGGCTATGGGGTGTGTGTGTGTGTGTGTGTGTGTGTGTGTGTGTGTGTGTGTGTGTTTGTGTGTGTGATCTTGGAAGGCTGCCCAAAGGAGGTGGTACCTCAAGGACAGATCAAGATGAACCTGGTGAAATACACAAAGATAAACTCAAAATGGATGAAAGACCTCAATGTGAGACAGGAATCCATCAAAATCCTAGATGAGAACATAGGCAGTAACCTCTTTGATATCTGCCACAGCAACTTCTTTCAAAACACGTCTCCAAGACGAAGGAAACAAAAGCAAAAATGAACTTTTGGGACTTCATCAAGATAAAAAGCTTCTGCACAGCAAAGGAAATAGTCAACAAAACCAAGAGGCAACCCACGAAATGGGAGAAGATATTTGCAAATAACACTACAGACAAAAGGCTGATATCCAAGATCTATAAAGAACTTCTCAAACTCAACACCCAAAAAACAAATAATCAAGTCAAAAAATGGGCAGAAGACAAGAACAGACACTTCTCAAAAGAAGACATACAAATGGCTAACAGACACATGAAAAAATGTTCATCATGATTAGCCATCAGGGAAATTCAAATCAAAACCACATTGAGATACCACCGTACACCAGTTAGAATGGCAAAAATTAACAAGGCAAAAAACAGCAAGTGTTAGAGAGGTTGTGGAGAAAGGGGAACCCTCTTACACTATTGGTGGGAATGCAAGTTGGTGCAACCACTTTGAAAACAGTGTGGAGGTTCCTCAAAAAATTAAAAATAGAGCTACTCTACGACCCAGCAATTGCACTACTGGGTATTTACCCCAAAGATACAGATATACTGAAAAGAAGGGCCATATGCACCCCAATGTTCATAGCAGCAGTGTCCACAATAGCCAAATTGTGGAAAGAGCCAAGATGCCCTTCACCAGACGAGTGGATAAAGAAGATGTGGTCCATATACACAATGGAATATTACTCAGCCATCAGAAAAGGTTGAATACCCAACTTTTACATCAACATGGATGGGACTGGAGGAGATTATGCTTAGCTGTGGTAAATTTCAAAAGGAAAGGGTGTGGGCAGCTCCAGGGCCTGCATGGGAACAGAGGGAAGATCAAGCACAGACAAGCCAAGGGGCTTGAACTTCATCAGAGTGAACTCTTCCTTTCTTGGAGAATTTATTTTTCCTTGTGAGCTAAAAGAAAATCCTGAGAGATCATTTCCTCATCCCACGTATAATCATTTCTTCAGATTCTTAATGACTTCTCTCTACTCCACACTACTCAATTTTGCATTCCATTAATTCCTCTTTCTTCAATTAAGGATTGTTCTAATAAAGATGAGGTGTAGAATACATGGATGAATAATCTCTCCCTCCTTAGCAGGACCTGACACATACCTCACAGGTGCGCTGTGATAGTTATCCTCCCCTAGTGGAGTGTCAGTCCTCTGAGAGCAGAGACCAGAATCACTTCACCTGCATGCCCATCATAGTACTTGACACAGCCTGGTGATTAATGTGTTGAATGCTATAGGGGGGCACACCCAAGGATTTGCCAGGAGTCTTTTGGAAGTTCGCGGTTAGAAATCAGTTTTAAATGGAAATTGACACATGCTTAGCACAGTAGCTGGCAAAGGGAAAATGTCTAATGAATGCCAGTTTCCTACCTATTTTAATCAAATGCTGCATCACTAAGGGTATTTATTATTATTATGGATTCTAACATTGAAGCTTCATTACACCACTCCCCTGTTAAAGTCTTAGTTTTACAGTTCTTATGTTGCTTGGAGAATTAAGAGAAGTGATACATGCTTTTGTGGTTATAGTATTTTATTGCGTGAACTTCTTCTAAATTCTGTGATGTCAGTAAGTAGTATTGTTGGCTTAAAAGTCAGGGCAAGAAAGGGCTTGTGCAGCATTTTAAAAATGGTCTGGGACATTTGAGCTACAATGTCTGTCAGGTTGCTCTGAGCTCAGACTGGAAGAGAATTGTATCTCTTAGAAGCTGAAGTTCTGTGTTCCTCACATGGAGGGAAAAAGCAGGGCTGCAGGGTCAGGACTGCAGGTTTGTAGAATGCAGAATGAAAAATGAGCAGCTTTATGATCACTGTTAATGCGACCATACCCTTATTCCCCTTTGCCTCTCTGCTTCCAGCCAGTCTTTGGGAGTGTCTGCCTAGGTGGACAAAGGACCTACAGAAAGCACCTTCACAAGCGTCCCGGAAGGCCTTGTCCCTGAGATCTCAAACCACTTGTGTGTGATCTAGGGGTGTGTGATGACTTGCTTAGGAAGCAAATTCGTTAACAGGAAGTTTACCTTGTGATTTCAGGGATCACAATTAATCAGAAGCCAAGAGGTTGCAGTTAAGGATGTTTCCCTCGTGGGACATGTCCTGGGGGCTGAACAAATGATTTAGGATTGCTAACGGGATTAGAGAACCCTCTTGGGCATGGCTAGTGGGATGATACTTCATGATAGGTATCTAGGTGGCCTCAGAATAGGATTCATCTACCTTGTTCTGTTCCTTCAGATTTTTCTTCTGAAGGGTCGATGACCTCATGTCATGAGCCCTTCACAAACGGTCACTCTTATCTGTGGTGGGTGTTGCAAATGGGAATAAATAAACTCTTCCTAACAGGTAGTTCTCTCTTCTCATGCTAACAGGAAGCTGGGCCCTTTGGGGATTATCTGTCGCTCTGAACAATCTCTGTTTTTTCGAAATGGAAGGTTTGGCTCCCAGGGGCTTAGGCCCAGAGCGCTCTGTTTTTAATTGGCAGAAATATCCCTTAACACAAGAGTGATGCATCGTGTCTGTTCCTAAAATGACTTTCATTATAGGTTCCCAGAGCTCATGCCAGCCTGGGCCAGTTCACCTTATTATAGCCTTTGTAAGATGGAAGAGAATGGAGGATATAGGAAGGAGAAAGTCTCCTATAATAGATCTCATCTTTTTAAAATAACCGTGACCTGTTACATTAAGTATTAATTGCAGATCTGTTTCAATTTTTAAATAACATTCAGCTCTTTAAGGATTTACACTGGCTCATCTAAGCTCAATCAAATAAAATGTAAAACAAAGGAGAGAATGATCAACTTCTGGGTATTATTCAGTGTATTAAATTAGCTTTAGGATTTTTTCCCCACTAAGAAGTGGGACATTTATTTTTAGGACCTAAATACCTTTTTTTTTTTCTGTTGAAAACTGCACAGAAGTAGAACAGTTCTATCTTGAAAGGAGGAGGTCTGTCTACTTTTAAAGTTTTCTTATAGTTGGCAATAGTTTTAACTTATGTATCATATAGGGATAAGGGGAAGCTAATACCTATAAATCTGGCTCATTGTTTGAACATAAGCTGTAAAGGAAACCGTCTGTTGAGTATTTGGAACGTCTGCTTTACAATTAAAAAAAAATTCCCTTGGTTGTCTTCTGAACATGAATTTGGTGCCACCTTGTGGGCAATTGTCAGACTATTTTGCATACCATTAAAAGAAAACTTGCCCCTAGGCAATTAATAATGCTTGAAAAATATGCTCCATAAATTAGTTAGATTTAAAAAACCCAAAGCCTCGGTAATTCTCCCACTAGGTTTGTGCAGCTTCATCTTAGAGGCAAAATTGGTATCTAATTTCAGGAAACATTTTGTTCTTCCTAAGGGATTTTGATACCCTGCTGAGGTACCAGTGTTTTATTACCTGTGGAGAACTTTGGTTATCTGTGTTCTTTTATTAGGACTTCTGTTTTCAACATATATTAACATATTTTTCTTTTCTTTTTTCACCTTGAGCTAAATATTAGGTATCTGTCAATTTGCTTAGTGGAAGTATTTAATGCTGTCCTTTAAAGAGAAAATAATAAAAGTCAAAATAGATTGCTACAAATATAATATTGGATACCTACAGGTCTGAGAAGTCTTTATTAAGTTATTTTAAATAAAATCTAGATGCTGTGTTTGTACATATTTACCAAGTGATAGGATTTACTTTTTATTAATAAGAAAACAAATTGTGCTGTGTAATGCTGTTCTGCATCAAGATGCTACTTTTACCAAAGTTCTTTGGCAGATTCAGAGATGCTGGGGATGTGATTTTTGACCCACTTTATCACCTTCTCATAATAGCTCTTTGAGGTGTGTACAACTGATTTCATTACTCCTCATTTTGCCTATGGAGAATATGGTGCCAAAGGTGTGGGTGGCTTGCTTTAGCTCACAAGGCCTGGTAGTGGTGGGGCAGGATTAGAACCCAGCTCTCAAGACAGTTGGTCTGATGCTCTTATTATTAGCTGATGCTGTCCCTATTGCTTACATAATAGGGTGACAATTGCAAGAAATGAACGTTTTGGCTGATGGGAGTTTTAGAGATTTGGGCTACTGGGGAGGGAAGAGGTAGGGAAGGAGGGAAGAAGGAAGGTGTGAGGGAGGAGAGATAGAGATAGAGAAAGAGAGGGAGAGAAAGAGAGAGAGAGGGAGAGAAGGAGATATCTTCTTGCTCTCAGTGGCCTTAGGAAACATCTTGCTCTTTCTAAAAGGGAAATTGGACCCCATTTTCCCCCTGATGAAAGTTTTTCAAAGGCTTCCTTTTCCACATGACAACGTCCAGACTCCATTAAGTGCTCTTAGCTCCCTTAAGATCCATCTCTCTGGCTTCTCCTGCCGACCTCACCTCACTCCAGCAATGCCTAAGTGCTCTTGGTTACTGCTAAATTCCTTTTCTTACTCCTCACCTTTGCTCAAGCTGCACCTCTGCCCCTTTCCCATTGCCTTGACCGCCTTTTCTCCTCTCTTCCCTGATGAACCCAAAGCATTCTCAGCCAACGGGTCACTTCCTTTAAAATCCTCCCCTGATCCTTTCCTCTCCTTTTCCAATCTGGTTAAGATGTTCCACATCCCTATGACTCTCATAGTGCTATTGGGCTGTCTGTTGATACCTGTTTTCCTAATTAAACTGAGACATCCTTAAGAGGAATTCCTGTCTATTACTTACCTCTGTGTTATGAGAATTGAGCACAACAGCTGACCCATGTTGTCTCTGTGTAGTTGGGAAGGACAGAATTGAGGTTAATTTGCAGAAATCAGCGTCAATGGTGGAACTGAGGACTCAGGGTTTCCAAACGCTTTCAGCTTTTGCTGGCTTCTCTTCCTCTTGGCATGAGGCCTCATTCTCAGGGCCTTGACTTACCTCTCTCCAGCTCTCAGCCCTCCTTCCCTCTTTCACCATTATTTTTCTACTTACAGACATGGTTTCCCCTACAGGGTTGGGGAAAGTGGCCTCCAGAATCTTCAAAGTCATTCTGGCAGCTTGGCAGCCTCAGAGAAAGGTGCTTCTTTCCCCCAATATGTCTATGTGAATTTTAGGGGACTTTGGGTCTGCTTGGATAATACGCCCATTCCTGGAACAATGACTGTGGCCTGACACTTTGTATGTGTTAAATGAATAGTCCATCCATGTGGCATTATTCCTTGTGTCCCTAATTCCTTGCTTATGCTGATTGCAAGCTTCCTCATTCACTTTTCTTTGTTTCACATCTTAAAAGTGACATAACACAGGACAGGGGCTGACCCTGGGACCCTGGGACCCATCCTAGAGACTGGGATGGAAAGGCTAGACAGTTCTATCAAGATAGTCCTTGGTATGGTGGGCTCACCTCCTCACACCTCTTGCATCCTCCCTGCCTGTCAACCCCCACTAAGACTTTGGCTTAAATAGATGGGATTCAGAAAGTCAGAGCTAGCTGCATAAGCCACAGTCCCCAGTCTTTCTGAAAAGAAGGCATGGATTAGATGGGGTAGGCAGATTAGTTTTTCAGCTATAGTACAATATCAAAAACATAGGAAGTGTATAAAACCTAAACATACAGCTTGATAAGTCAATATAACACACACATAACCATCATCCAGGTCAAGAAATAGAACCTCAGAAGCCCTATGTTCTCATTCCCAATCATGAGCCCCATGACTCCCCAAAGCCAACCATTACCCTGACTTCACGGTTATCTCCTTTTCCTTATTCTTTGACCGCCTTAGTATGTGTCCTTAAGTGCTAGAGTTAATAATTTACTTGGTTTTGAACTTTATGCAAATCTATCCTATCTAGTCCAATTCTTTTTTTTTTTTTAAAGATTTTTATTTATTTGATACAGAGAGAGAGAGAGATCACAAGTAGGCAGAGAGAGAGGGGGGAAGCAGGCTCCCCGCTGAGCAGAGAGCCCGATTCGGGGCTCGATCCCAGGACCCTGAGATCATGACCTGAGCCGAAGGCAGAGGCTTTAACCCACTGAGCCACCCAGGCGCCTCTCTAGTCTGATTCTTTTGTGTTTTGCTTCTTTCATTTAGGACTGGATTTGAGAGAGTCATCCTTATGTTGAGTATAGCCATAATTTCTTCATTTTGGCACCATGTGATATTCTATTATGTAAATATTCCATCATTTCATCATTTATTTTTCCATTTTACTGTTGATGGACATTTGAATTGTTTCCAGCTTTGGGCTATTATGAATGATACTCCTGTGAGCTTTCTCATTCTTGTCTCTTGGTGCACATGGGATGCACTTTAGTTGGGTGCCCACTTAGGAGTGGAAGTACTGGGGCATGGGGTTAGGTATATCTTCACCATTAGTTGATATGCCACTTTTCCAAAACAGGTGACCAATTTACCAACAGTGTTTTCTTTCTCTGTCTCTTCTAATCCCCAATTTTGGTGGCATCACAGGAACTACAGATGGATAATAATCATAACGTGCTTACTCTGTATGAGAATCTATGCTAAGTGCTTTATAAATAGTATATTAAGTCATTCTTACAACAGTCCTTGGAGACAAGTGAAATCGCTTTCTCCATTTTGCAGATGAGGACCCTGAGGATTAGAGAAAGGTTAAGTAATTTATTTAGGGTTATGTAACAGTGTATGGTAGAGCCAGGACCTAAACCTGGTTCTGAGCTCCTTGATTCCAAAACCTGAGCACTTACCTCTATGCTGAAAGGCTGGCGTTTACCTGGTAGTGAGAGTGGGAACTGTCGTTTGGCATGCTGGACATGTGCCTTCCATGTGCCTTCTACAGATGTGGGTCAAGCCTGTTGGCAGTCATTCCTTTAAAGAAAAATCCTATTTTCCAGAAGGAAAAAACATGGAAGAAAATGAGATAGCTGGGAATTTGAAGCATTTACTGTCTTTGGTTTATGCACCATTAGGGCCAGGCTCAGCTGGGCTTGGGCCTCAGACTTTGCCTCAAGTACTGATCCATTAAAATTTGTTTTGTTTTGTTTTTTGGAGTGTCATAAGACTATGCCTTGACCATACCTCCCAGGCCCCTATTAAGATTCTGAGGTTATAAAACATCCATGAAATTTTCTTCTTCTTTTTTTTTTTATGAAAAATTTTTTTAAGATTTTATTTATTTATTTGACAGAGAGAGATCACAAGTAGGCAGAGAGGCAGGCAGAGAGAGAGGAGGAAGCAGGCTCCCCGCTGAGCAGAGAGCCCGACACGGGGCTCGATCCCAGGACCCTGAGATCATGACCTGAGCCGAAGGCAGAGGCTTAACCCACTGAGCCACCTAGGCACCCCTCCATGAAATTTTCTAACAGAAATTAGAGTTATAAATGATTGATGGGAGGCTCCTGGGTGCTCAGTTGGTTAAGCATCTGACACTTGATTTTGGCTCAGGTCCTGAGATCGAGCCCTGTGTCAGGCTTACCCACTCAGTGTGTAGTTTGCTTCAGATTCTCTCCCTCTGCCCCTCACCCTGCTTGAGCGCGCTCTCTCTCAAAAAAAAAAAAAAATTAAAAAAAAAAATACAAACAAACAAACAAAAGCAAGCTTTAAAAGAATAAATGATCAGTGGTTTGGTATTTGGCTTTTCTTTTCTTTTCTTTTCTTTTTTTAAGATTTTATTTATTTATTTGACAGAGAGGAGAGAGATCACGAGTAGGCAGAGAGGCAGGCAGAGAGAGAGGGGGAAGCAGGCTCCCTGCTGAGCAGAGAGCCCGATGCGGGGCTCAATCCCAGGACCCTGAGATCATGACCTGAGCCGAAGGCAGAGGCTTTAACCCACTGAGCCACCCAGGTGCCCCTGGTATTTGGGTTTTCTATGAAGTTTTTTAAATTAGTGATAAAATCGAAAGCTTAGACATGTAGAGTAATGATGTTGTATAAATATTATCTAAAGCCTCAGCACTGTTTACATTGACCTTTTCTTTTTTTTAAGCCACATACCACAGAAACTTTCTTACTGGCTGGCTGGCAGGTCTTCATTCATCATCACACCCCCACCAGTTATCCTTTTTACAGCCAGTGGGATCTTTAAAAAGATCTAGTCTGCTTACGTTTCTTCTCACCAAGGCTCTGTGTGACTTGGCCCCAGCTACCCTTCCCTAGCCTCATGCTATGCTCCCGTTTTGTCTGTGTTCCAACCACAATACTCAACATTTTTCCATGTGCCAGGCCCTGTTCTAATAATTCTATTGTATAGAAATTGTTATTCCTATTTTAAATAGGAAGCACAGAGAGGTTAAGTTACTTGTGCAGGGTCACACAGCTGGTAAATGTCAGGCAGAACTGGGATTCAAACCACATGTACTGGCTCCAGAGTCTATAATCTCACCCACTGCACTGTGTTGTATCTTTTTCCTTAACTTCTCTAAGTACCTTTAGTACACCCTATTCCTCTCCTCAGGGATTTTGCACTTGGTATTCCTTTTATCTGAGCTGCTCTTCCCTCACTCTTCCTTACTTAACTAATATTTCTTCTCAAGAACCCAGCTTCAGTGTACTTGCTTGAATTGCCTATGAGCTAAAGTAGATCCTTCTTTTTTTAAAGAAATACTTGGTGCCATTATAATTCCTTGTCAACTGTTTTGCTTTCCCTTGTAGACTATAAGCTCCATGAGAGCTGAAGCCCACCCACAGTGTTTATCCCCAGGTCTCCCATGCTGGGCACACAACTGCATACTGGAGGTGTTCATTCAATGAGTGGAAGAATGAATGAATGGAAGGATGGTTCACAGCAGAGTAACAAAGACAGAGTTGTTTTTCTATTCCCAGATATAGTTTTCAAGTAAGCCCTAACTTAAATGAACACAGCCTCTAATTATTTTTTAGATGGCTTTTTTGGTCTGATGCCCAATTGATCTGAATTTTTAATATGTATTTTTAGTTCTCAATCTACGTTTTTTTCAGGCAATGCCTTCTAATTTACAAGGCTCCATTAGCTTAAGGTGTCCTGCCCATGGTTTTGTGTTTCATCTTATGGATTATGGGTCATTAATAACACTTAGGCAGAATGTTCTAATCTGTATATAGTGTACACTGGAGCTTCTGCCTATCAGAATATCCCCCCACCTTTTTTTTTTTTTTTTTAATGACAACTTTCTCAGTTGATTTAAGACAATCCTTTTAGTCATGTACTGTACCTCTTAGAGGAGAAATATTGGAAGAATTGCAGCTGACATCTATATGTCTCATATGGGCCTTTATAGACTAACTTGAGAAAAGATGGGACCCTGGGATGAAATGAGTTTTCAGTTGGTTCTTTAATTGTGAGCATGTTAACTGGTCTTCTTAGATTAACTAATTGAATAGAGAATCTACCAGCTGTTTAGAAATCACATTTTAATCTAATGTGCTAGTATAAATGCCATCCATCTATAAATATGTAGGTTTTTATATTCCAGTCCTATAAGCTTTGTCTTACATTTAAATTTTTTATGAGAGATTTTTATCATCAACTTTATAATCCATATCAATCAGCTTGGCAACTCTTCAAATGTTTTCAGCTATTTTAATAAGTAAGTTTATCAGGCATGGCCTTTCCCTAGTCTCTTAGAAACAAAGCAGTATTTTTTTCTCCTATGTAATATTTCTTAAGGTTTTTAACTTAATATTACGTGTGTATAGCTATTAGAGACACAAAGAAGTCAGGCTAGTTTTACAGTCAACAAAACCAAAAGACAACCAACAGAATGGGAGAAGATAATCGCAAATGACATATCAGATAAAGGGCTAGTATCCAAAATCTATAAAGAACTTCTCAAACTCAACACCCAAAGAACAAATAATCTGATCAAGAAATGGGCAGAAGATATGAACAGACATTTCTGCAAAGAGGACATTCAAATGGCCAACAGACACATGAAAAAGTGCTCAACATCACTCGGCATCAGAGAAACACAAATCAAAACCACAGTGAGATACCACCTCACACCAGTCAGAATGGCTAAAATAAGCAGGTCAGGAAATGACAGATGTTGGCGGGGATGCAGAGAAAGGGGAACCCTCCTACA
>CM052898.1:20225697-20249099 GCA_028534135.1 Potos flavus
TTGGGTTTGATTAATGAGATATATTATCAACTGAACAAATAAAGAGCATACTGGTTTAGGACCTTTTCTGCTTAACTTTTTAATAAAAATCCTAAAAAAAATTTTTTAGCTTACAAAAGTAAGAGGAGTGGATTGTAAAATAAAATACGAACATTCCAGGGGTGCCGGGGTGGCTCAGTTGGTTAAGTATCTCCCTTTGGCTCAAGTCAGGGTCCTGGGATTGAGCCCCACATTGATCCCCACCTGCTTCCCCCTCTCTCTCTGCTTGCCTCTCTGCCTACTTGTGATCTCTCTCTCTCTATCAAATAAATAAATAAAATCTTTAAAAAAAAAAGATTTTTATTTATTTAAGGTGCCTGTGTGGCTCAGTCGGTTAAGCGACTGCCTTGGGCTCAGGTCATGATCCCAGAGTCCTTGGATCGAGTTCCACATCGGGCTCCCTGCTCAGCAGGGAGTCTGCTTCTCCCTCTGACCTTCCCCCTCTCATGCTCTCTCTCTCATTCTCTCTCTCTCAAATAAATAAATTAATAAAATCTTTAAAAAAAAAAAGATTTTTATTTATTTGAGAGACAGCACAAGAGAGACCGCCAGCAGAAGGAGGGGCAGAGGGAGAGGGAGAAGCAGAGCAGGGAAGGAGCAGGGAGCCCATCTGGGGGTTTGGGGGAAACTCCGTCCCATGACCCTGAGATCACAACCTGAGTCGAAGGCAGACGCTTAACCGACTAAGCCAGCCGGCCGCCCCAACAACCAACCACTTTTAACACAGCCTCGTATATATTCCCTTGGATTTTTTAAATGTATATTTTGATAAAAATTGGGCCAAATTATGGTTTTTTCTTCCGGTATCCCTTATCTTCTCCGTTGAGCTTTAGACCTTGTCTTTCTGGTTTCAGGGATTTTCATATCGCCTTTCGTCCTTGGCCGCAGTGATTGCTCCAAGAGCTAGACATAGGACCACAACCAGACCAGTCAGAATCCTTCCCTGGAATTTTTCTACTGGCTCCCTGTTCTTTAGTCAAAGAGCTCTAAGAAGGTAATTGCAGAGTTGGTGGCATCCATGACTCCACTCTTACAGAAAAGCTGCAAACACTGAGAAGCAGAGATAAGAGGCAGAGAGAATCTTGGCTCTAAGAACATTCAGGTCCCTGATTTCATTGCTGAGGACCCCAAAGTTCCCATGATTCCCAAAGCTCTTTTATGCAACATTGTCTCCAACTCTCGGAGCTACTCTATCATACTTCTAGTTCTTGTGACTATGCTAGACTCACAGTAAGTTCTATTCTATAAGTTTCTCTGTGAAGCTATTTTCCATGGTTGTCTGCCACTTGCAACCGAGAGGCCTAATACACATACACTTCTGCAATTTGATTTTGTTCAGCTGAAATTGTGTACATCATGGACAATTTCATGTCAGTGCACATCTCCCTTTTCCCTTTCAATGGCTGAATCATTGTCCATTGTATGGATGAACGTTTTTGACCTTCTTCTAGGGCCAGGAACACAAGATATTTTAGAAAGTGATAAACACAAGATTCTCAAAATCACTTATCAGGAAAATACAAATCAAAACCACAGTGATATATCTTCTTACACTAGTCAGAATGGCTAATATCAAAAAGACAAGAAATAACAAATGTTGGCAAGGATGTGGAGAAAAGCGACCCCTCATGCACTGTTGGTGAAAATGTAAATTGGTGCAGCCACTATGGAAAACGGTATGGAGGGTTCTCAAAAAATTAAAAATAGAAATATCATACAACCCAGTAATTCCACTTATGGGTATTTACCCAAAGAAAAAAAATAATATCAATTTAAAAGATGAATGTACCCCTATGTTTATTCCAGCATTATTTACAATAGCCAAAATATGGAAGCATCCAAAGTGTCCATCCATAGATGAATGGATAAAGAAGATGTAATACTGGGACGCTCGGGTGGCTCAGTTGGTTAAGCGGCTGCCTTCGGCTCGGGTCATGATCCCAGGGTCCTGAGATCGAGTCCCACATCGGGCTCCTTGCTCGGCGGGGAGCCTGCTTCTCCCTCTGCCTCTGCCTGCCACTCTGCCTGCTTGTGCTCTCTCTCTCTCTCTCTCTGACAAATAAATAAATAAATAAATCTTTAAAAAAAAAAAAAGAAGATGTAATACACACACACACACACACACACACACACACACACACACACTGGAATATTAGCCATAAAGAAGAATGAAATCTTGCCCATCGTGACAACACAGATGGACCTTGAGGGCATTATGTATGTTAAGTGAAATAAGTCAAACAGAAAAAGACAAATACCATATGATTCCATTTATATGTGGAATCTAAAAAAAAAAAAAGAACAGAAATAGATTCATAAATACCAAAAACAAACTGGTGGCTGCCAGGGGGAATGGGGAAATAGATAAAAGGGATAAAAAGGTACAAACGTCCAGTTATAAAATAAATAAGTCACAGAAATGAAAACTACAGCATAAGGAATAAAGTCAATAATGTTGTAATAACTTCGTACGGTGGCAGGTGGTGGCTACACCGACAGTGGTGAGCATCCCGTAAGGTACATAATTGTTGAATCACTATGTTGTACCCCTGAAACCAGTATAATATCATATGTCAACTATTTCAATAAAAATAAGAATTTAAAAAACTAATTAAAAATAAATAAATAAAAGTAAAATTTTTAAAAACAGCTCTAGAAATAAAAGTGGGGGGAACAGAAGGATGGATGTCAAGCAATGTTGAAGCTGAGTTCATTTTCGCTTTTTTCTCTACTTTCGTGTATGCTGGAAAACTTGCAAAATGAAAAGTTAAAAAGAAGGGAAAAAAGGAAACAAGAGGGGCGCCTGGGTGGCTCAGTGGGTTAAGCCTCTGCCTTAGGCTCAGGTCATGATCTTAGGGTCCTGGGATCGAGCCCCGCATCAGGCTCTCTGCTCAGCGGGGAGCCTGCTTCCCTCTCTCTCTCTGCCTTCCTCTCTGCCTACTTGTGATCTCTCTCTCTCCGTCAAATAAATAAAGAAAATCTTAAAAAAAAAAAAAAAAAAGGAAACAAGAAAAAAAAAGAGAGAGAGAGGGAGAGAGGTAAAACTTGCTGGAAATTTGTTCCTAAATGAAGTAAAGTCTATAAAGTGCCATTCTTTTAAACAAGAAAAAGCAGTAAGCATGGAGAATTATATTCAGCTTGTAGAACTGCAGTCACATCAGGATTGTCATGTAAATGGAAAGCCAGCCCAGATGAAGGGCAAGTGTCCGAATTCCCAACCACCTAGGCAGTACTCATCACACCTGCCTCAGGGAGGGTCCCTCCAGGCTTGTATTACCACGCCTTTTGCATCTCAAGTTTCTCCACCACACCCAGTAGTGAACTCATCCATTCAGAGGGTCTTTAAACCTGTTTGTCAGAAGAACTTTGTGAGTCACATTGAGTGGAGGCTGTGCTTGTTGATATGGCAAAAAAAGACAGAAGAAAAATTATTAAATTTCCTTACTACCTACAGCCCATTGACAAGTCCTTGAAAAAGGCAGAGTGACATTCCTCTAGGAACTCAACTGCCTTGATGTTAATACTTTGCTAAAGGCAAAAGGCAATCCTAGCCTGACTCCCCACCCGCCCATCCCCAGGATCCTGTAAGTCTACTTTAACATATAAAAATTCCTTTAGAAATTTCTTTTATCTCTAACCCCCCAAAAAACGTGTTGTCAGTCATCCCCCAAGGATATGGTCCACCGATATACACCCGAAGTGTCTCATGACTAAGGTTTTATTAGACGGTAATTAATGACACTTTCCCAACAATAGTTAGCCTGGAAACCTTGCTTCCAAAATTCCTTAGAGACTTACACTATCCCTAACCCCCTCTCAACTTAAAAGTATATGATGGGCCACTCCTCATGACCCTGGTGCAGCTCTTTCTGCCCACGGATCCTGTCCCTGTGCTTTAATAAAACCACTTTTTTGCACCAAGGAAATCTCAAGAATTCTTTCTTGGCTGTTGGCTTCGAATCCTAAGGTTCTTTCCTACATCAATTGCATTAGTTGTTGAGGCCCAGAACCATAATTACAATTACTATTGAGTTTGAATTTGTCTAAAGATCTAACACCCTGTGTTTCCACTATGCAGTTTCCAAGACATGGAGCAACTGTAAAAGAGCTGAACTTGGGCTTTGTGGTCACACAATAATGGGGTCAAGTCCCAGTCCCTTCATTGATGAGCTGTGTGATCTTGGGCAATTTACTTAACCCACCTAAGCCTATTTCCTCATTAGAAAAAAAAGGAAAGGGGGGTGAGTTGATGAATAGTACCTGTCCCATAGACATTTTGAGAGAATTAAATACGAAATTGCGTGGAAAGTTTCTTCTTCTTTTTTTTTTTTTTTAAGATTTTATTTGTTCATTTCACAGAGAGAGAGAGGGGTCACAAGTAGGCAGAGAAGCAGGCAGAAAGAGAGGGGAAGCAGGCTCCCCACTGAGCAGAGAGCCCGATGTAGGGCTCGATCCCAGGACCCCAAGATCATGACCCGAGCTGAAGGCAGAGGCTTTAACCCACTGAGCCACCCAGGAGCCCCTCTTGGAACGTTTCTATGACTGTGCTAAGCTTATAGTAAATGCTCAGTAAATGGGGACGAACATCATCTTCTTCATGATGTACAGTAAATTCCATTGTCGGGGCTGTATGCTGTTTTCACTTTCTGAGTTTCTCAATTGCCAGTGTGACTTTCAAAAACTATTCTTTCTAAACTTCCAGAACACACATAAAAAGCTGGGTGCTAGCCAGAACACATTTGAAAGCAAAACAGTCCTCAAAATAAGAAAAAGATGCATGACCTTTTTAATGTTGGGTTTCTCTTTAAGAGAGAAATTAAACTGTGAATAAAGACCAAAATTCATTCTTTCTGTGGCCTTGTTCAAAAACAGAGCTTATTGGAACATCATGCATGTCAGATGTTGTTTAGAGTGGCATATGCCCTTCTCAGGACATTTTGAGCATACATTGCATGTCTGCATTTCTCTCTAGTGGGTATTTCCGGGCTGAAGAAGGAAGAAGGGCCCTGCACTGGACTACAACATCCACAGTGCTCACGCTTGCCTTGAATTATGTTCTGCAAAATACAAACAGGTACAAAAAGGATAATTTCCTACAGTCTTAAGACAAACAGTCTATGAAATAAAATTCAAGGGCCTTTCCCATATGTTTTGAGGTGCCTTGGGAATTCAGACTAATATTCATAGAAAATCCACCAGGGGAAAAAATGCAACCTGATTCTGGATCCAATTGACTGCCTTCCCAGAAACGGATGCCTTTTTGCTTTTTCCTCTGCTTAATACCCTCCTCTCTCACCACTCACCTAGTTAACTTTCTATTCAACTTTCAGCCTCAACTCAGATGGCGTCTTCTCCAGAAGCTCTCCCCAAGCCATCTGTGAGGTGCCCACGCAAGCAAATCTCATTGCCCCCTGCAATTCTCTTTCATGGTTCTTATGACTATGCTGGGATAACTCCATGATTCGTGGTCCACCCAGGGCTGTCCAGCACCTATATGCTCCAGCTCCATCAGGAATAGGACCAAATCTATTACGTTGACACCAATGTCAGACCCAAAATAGTGATATAATAAATATCTGTTGAAAATTTGAGAACAAATTTTTTTATTCTGTGAATTTAGACTCTAAGTTTTAGAAACTCAAAGAGTAATTTACTAAGAAGCTTTCTTTATGGAAGTCAGAAGAATGCCTTTATTCCATGTAACCAAAAAAAAAAACTATAGCTATTTGATGTCATATCATCTACATTCTATGAAATTAATTGGTTATCAGTTTTAGGAAAAAAAAGTGATAATTATAACAATTAGCACTAATTGGATGTGTAACTGGTTAGATCCAAAAAGGAACTGAGAAAGGCTCAGATAAGAGGAGGGCTTAGAAGCCATACCTTACCTCCCTGTTCAGGCATACTTGAAAATGAGGGTTCCAGAAAAAAGCCAAAGAGATAGAGGGTTGCTAATGATACTACTCACCTTCTCAGAGCTCTTGCAACATTAGGCTTTAGCACAATATTGAAAGGAAAGCAATTCTGAGACAACTGCTTCTTCTCAGAGCCTACCCTCTGCTTGGATCCTCCCTGTGAGACAGGACTCACTTACACCACAAAGCGGTCCTTTCCATTATTGAATGGTTCAAAGGGTTAAGTAATCTCTTCCTATATTAAGACCAACATGTGTCCGACTTTAATTCTACTCCTCAAAAGTAGAACAAATGGATGCGTCAATAAACTAATATTTACTAATATGGAAATGAGGCTTATTGCTGAATTTTAAAATATAAGAAACCTCTAAGTTTCTTCATTCTGTGTGTGTATTGTGAGCAAGCATGTGTGTGAGTGTGTGTATGTGTGTGCAGGTATACATGTATAAGTATAATTGTATTTTGTCACATCAGCATAAACAGTTATAGCTTTATAAGATTCTGGAGCATTACTTGGCTGTAGTTATTTTTATAGCCTTCTCTGTTAATTCTCAAAACTATTAAAAAATCAAAAACGCCTAAATAAGGTAAACTTAATTGCGGACTAAACCCATAGATCTGCCTCATTTTTAACATAAGACAAGAAATGGAAGAGTCAAATGTTTTGTCTGTTTTGCCAAAGCCCAAAACCTTTCTTCTTTGGGCAAGGAAATACTTACACCATAAGGAGTAATTCTTTAATTGCTTCTAATTAGAATAAATGGCCAATGCGCGCTGGGTCTCAGGGAACATGACTAACGCTTGCCTCACCTTGCAATAACTGCAGATGAAGTGTGGGTGAGGGTGTGAAAATGGGGGGCATTGCCTCAACTCCACCTCCTCCTTTATCCTTGTAGCTGAAATCAGGCACCACTAAGATCAGAGCCCAGAGGCTCTTTCCAACAAGTGTGTGAAATATTAGGGAAGCTCAGATGCTGAGTCATTCTTGAAACAGTTTTTGGGAAGAAGTAGCTGGGTCATTAGTCTATCCTTTGGAGACAAAGAGACACCTTCCCCCAAGTTCCACCCAGGCTCAACCTCAAACTCAGCCCTGAGCAGCTTACTTGGCCTCAGTAGAAAGGGAATAATACCTCATATGGTTCTTATGAGGATTCCATGAGCTAATTCATAGAAAGCTCTTAGCACAGTGCCTGGAATAAACATTCAAAAGTCTTAGCTACACAGATATATAGGACCAGTCCCACACAGTGATTTAATTGTCAACAATGTGGCACCTATATATTCTAGAAGCCCCGCACCAGACAATCTAATGTGTAGCCAGGCTTGAGAACCCCTACATCAGTTTTAACCCAAACATTGATGAAGACTGAGTGAAAGCACCTACTATACATGATTGAGCTCTAGTGGCAAGTCAATTATGTCCTTCAGAAGGAGGAATAATAAATTTTTCCTAAGGAACTTCCGGATTTGCATGAGAGTTTGGAGGCATTTGGTGTGTGGGGGCGGAGGCGTTGAGAGGGAGAGGAAGGGGGTCACGCTAGTCTTGGGCAAAGACTGAGAAGGTTGAGGACAGCTTAGAGTCTGTTTTAGATACTGGTGATGGCCTCCACCCACTGCCCCAGGAAGTCATATCTCAGTTCTGTGCCAAGGGAGCCTGTAAGCCAGAAATGATGGGACCACTTCCATTGCATAAGGGTCTGTGAGACCAGGGGGCTGAAGCAAAGCCAGTTCAAGGTCCAGGTGACAAGGGACAATACTCACAATAATTATGGTACAGCAGCCACCCTTAATATACATATTTGTGCCAAGCACGTTGCATGTGTTGTTAACACTAGCCGATATCCATTGAGTGCCTACTACTTATCTAAGTGCTTTACAGGTTTCATTTCATTTAACCTTCAGAGCAACACTCTGAAATAGTTACCATTCCAGGTGCACTATAAAAGAAATGGGAAGCTCATAGAGGGGAAGTGACTTCCCCAAGCTCACACAGCTAACAAAGTCAGGCCTCAACTTGGTCGTGTGCCTCCCAAGTCCAAGCTCCCAATGAACCACTAGACAACAAAGACTCTCACCACTGAACACATTTGAGACAGCTCCAGAATGCCCATCCCAACCTTCAAATAAGAAATTCCCTCTTTAGAAGATGCTCTCCACAGCCAGAGGATATAAATTGGTACCAGCCTCCTCAGAGCGGGCTGTGGTTGGGTGTTCCCATCTTAACTGTCCGAGGAGCTCTGGCTATCCAGTCCACTTTGAAGAAAGACAGGTGGCGATCTGTCAGAGCGAACACTGCAAAACATTTAAAAGGCAGGGAGTGGGGGAACAGATGTAGTCTCAAGTAGGAAGGAAGGTTAAAGAACACATTTCTTCCATAAGACTGGCTTCTAAAATGTAAAATGACAAACGAACCTCAGCTTCTGGGCAATGGAAACTTCTCCCAGGTTATCGGCAATAAGTGTGATTTTTTTTTGGTATCTCTATGGTTCTTCCTTGTCTCAATCCATTGACTGAGAGAGTACATAATTAAGAGTAGACCTTCACAGCACCTTCACCTCAAGTGGCTGAAACACTTCCGTGTCAGCAGTAAATCGGAGAGGACAATATTTCTGCCCCATCTCTGCCTTCAAGACTTGCCTTTTGACCTTAGGTAAGGGATTGTACCACAGGGAGTTCATTAGAGGAAGCAGAAAACAAAATGGCTGACCCTCTCACATTGGCAGTCCACAGCGGAAGACCAAAGACAAACAAATAAGGCTTTATTCTGTCACTGGGTTTCTTTATGGGGTCAGGCTGTTCCCTGTTGCAG
The DNA here is from genome assembly GCA_028534135.1 of Potos flavus. Classification (NCBI taxonomy): domain Eukaryota; kingdom Metazoa; phylum Chordata; class Mammalia; order Carnivora; family Procyonidae; genus Potos; species Potos flavus. Next base: position 20,234,464 of record CM052898.1, read on the forward strand.
AACGTACCCTTTGTGGCATTTACAAGGTCTCTAGAAGCTGATAGTAAGGACTGCTGACAGGGCATTTTAGCTTTCCATTTGTTGGATTTATCACCCGACTACAGACCCTTTGGGGAACAGACTACCAATTTTATCCCCGCCGACAAGTAAGGAAACCGAGGCACAGGGCTTGCCTAGTTTTACACGGCTGAGATTAGTATCATGGCCTCTGACTTCTCCAATTAATTTGGAACCAAGCATGCTTATACAGAGATTGACTTAGAGCCTCCGTCTTGAGCTCTCTTTGCCAGTAGGTATAACATGAACCTTAAGTAAATGAAGCTGCATATGAAAGCTATGGAGTCAGGAATGTGGAAGAGAAAATAGAGGAGGCAGCTACAGCTGAACTCAAAGGACTCTGGGAATAACAACAGAACCAGCTTCCGCTCAGAGAACACTTGCTGCGTGCCAGGCACAGGACCAAGAGCTTCACAGACATACATTCCTCTCTCAGCACTCATCACAATTCTGGGAGGTGCAATGTAGTACTCCCCACTTGCAAGATAAGGGGCCACGTCCCATAAAGTAATTCTCCCCGTTTCTGGTCTCTCCTCACACCAAAGTCAGGACTGCTCACCAACACCATGATGTCTCCTGTAACTAATGGATTGGGTAAAGGAAAGACATTTCTTAAAAGTAATTCAGTGGTTCAATTCTTAAAAGGACATTATCTTAAGATTTTGTATGCCAAAAAGAAAAGAAGGCAGGGGTTTCTAAGGAACATTTAAATTATTTCTCTGCTTCCCGTTGCTATACATAGCATGGTGGAGTGGTTAAGCAGCCTGGCTGGCTTTGAAGAAGGAGAACTTTGTTAAGCCTCAGTTTCCTTCTTAGTAAAATGGGAATAATACAGCACCTCATTGTGTTGCTGTGAAAACCCAGTGATGTATACAACATTTGGCACAGCTGTTGTTCCATAGTGGGCACTGTATGAAAGACTGCTGCTGACACATCATGGTAATATAATGATATTGCCAATAATAGATTGGTGATAATTAACTGTGATAAGCAAAATATTCTGATTTTAGACTATGGTTTTTTATTTTCTTTTTTGCTAATAACTATTTCTCATCGATGGGTATTTTGTGGGTGTTTACTCACAGAAGCTTAGATTTGTGACTTTGTTTGGTGGGGAGGGTTCTGGAATCATTATAGAGTGATGGTTGTTTCTGCTTGGAAAACAGCCAGAATAACACCAACAGCGGGGTGGAAAGATGTGATTTATTAGTTCTTCTCCTATTGCAAAACCAGCAGTGCAGATTCACCAGATGAGAGCCTTGCAGGAGACTCCAGGTTTTAAGAAAATGATATTGGGGCATCCACCATCTGGCATCCAAGTATGCATGGGGGATGGCCTTTCTTGTTACAGGTGAGGGGCGGCGGTAAAGCCAGTGCCAGGAGCATCCCAAGGGTCTAAGTCCCTCACCATGTCGGAAGAAACAGTAGTAGCTCCAGTGGCTGGCTCCCTGTCAAGGCTCAATGACACCTGAAATGTCCTGAATCCCGAGGACTTACTGATACTCTTCAAGAAGCCAGACAGAAAAATTCTTTTTTTTTTTTAATTTTTTTAAAGATTTTATTTATTTGACAGACACAAGCGAGAGAGGGAACACAAGCAGGGGGAGTGGGAGAGGGAGAAGCAGGCGCCCTGCTGAGCAGGGAGCCCGACGCGGGGCTCGATCCCAGGACCCTGGGATCACGACCTGAGCTGAAGGCAGACACCCAATTACTGAGCCACCCAGGTGCCCCCAGAAAAATTCTGCAATATTCTGTCAATGTTAGCTTCTCTATAACCATATATCTTGCGGGTTTAAGATCCCATTTTCACGCTCATCATCTTCATGACCCCAAGCAAGTTCTTGCCCTCTCTGAGCCTTGATTTCTTCATCTATAAATTGGTTATAATAACAGAAAACCCAGATTTAGTTTAGAAACAATGCAACTTTGGGGCACCTGAGTTGCTCAGTCGGTTGAGTATCTAGCTCTCGGTTTCAGCTCAGGTCATAATATCATGAGTCATGGGTTTGAACTCTGCAACAGGCTCTGCCCTTAGCAGGGAGTCTGCTTGGGGGTTCTCTCCCTCTGACCCTCCCAACCCCCACTCATGAATGCGCTTTCTCTCTGCATCTCTCACTCTTTAAAATAATTAAGTAAATCTTAACCAAAAAAAGAAACAATGTGACTTTGAAAATAACATTTCAATAGGTTTTACCTAACAAACAAATTGACGCAATGTCACACAACATTGTGACTTAGACCCAAAAGGTCTTTCATAACTGGATCAACTAAAAAATTCTTTTTCAATAGATAATTCTCACTTGTAATATTTTTTGTCAGTTTTTACACCCTGCTTCTAATTTACAGTAGTGTTTCTCCCAAGAGTCAAAGTGCATTCCATTCCCATGAGATGCTTCTGGAAGAGAAACTGGACACTATAAACCTCTCTCAGAAATTCCCATTACAAATAAACAAAATAAAGGTTCTGAGCAAGTGCAGTATAGAAACCTAGCTGTATTTAACTCAGTGTTTCCCAGTTATTGGTCCATTGAATGCTTTTATCCTTTAACACTCATTTAAATCCCATTTAAAATCCAAGGAACATACTTTGGGACAATGGTTCTCAAATTTTTTATGTTCCTTAGACTCACCTGTAGAGCTTGATAAAACACAGATTCCCCAGTCATGCCCCTAGAGCTTCTGATTTAGTAGGAGCCCCAAGAATTTGCATTTCTAACAAGTTTCTATGTGATACCAATGCTGCTGACTCAGGCACCATAATTTGAGAACAACTACTTTGAGACGGGCAGAATTAAACCAAGTTTCAGGCTGTTTTTGTAATAACTCTGGGATGTCAAAACCCATAGCAATTATAGAATATCAGATCGGAGATGGAACTTGCATTCACTAATTCAACCAATATTAATTGAGCACCAACTATTTGTGGTATTTGGGGGGGAAGGCTGGAGGTTTTTTTTAAAGATTTTATTTATTTATTTGAGAGAGAGAGCGAGCACAAGCCGGGGTGGATGGGGTAGAGGGGGAGGGAGAAGCAGACTGCCCCCTGAGGAGGGAGCCCGACATGGAGCTCTTCCCAGGACCCCGGGATCATGACCTGAGCTGAAGGCAGATGCTTCGCCAGCTGAGCCACCCAGGCGCCCCGAGCGCCAACTATTTGTAAGGCACTAGGGTAGGCAGTTGAGATGAGTAGAGAAATACTGGCATGCTATCTATCCTCTCAGAGCTCATAGTCTAGCGGAGAAAAATTAAGACAGAAATAAACGTGATTGCCGGTTGTAATAAGAAGAACAATGAAGGAAAAGCAGGGCATGGATGGGGAGAGATTAGCGTGAGAATTTAGGTTAGGTTGCTCAGATAAATCTAATATGGCCACAAAGTCATTGTAGCTCTTCCCACAAAAGGCAGATCTATTTTCCTACCTGTGAATCTGGGCTGCTGGTGTGACCTGCTTTGACCAATAGAATATGGCAGAAGTGGTGATATGCATGTTCCAGAGCCTAGGCATCAAGAGGCTTTCAGCTTCCATTCCAGCCTCTTGGAACCCTAAAACCACCACACCATGACAAAGTCAAAATGAAAGACCATGTGGAGAGAGACCCGCTGTCCCAGCAGAGCCCAGCCCCAAGTCAACCTGCCAGTTGACTGCTACCCCATGAGTGAGCCCAAGCAACACCAGCAGAAGAACCATTCCACCAATTCACATAATTATAAATAATATTGTTAAGCCATTAAGTTTTATGGTGTTTGGTACGAAGCAAGGAAGCAATTGAGGATCACGCAAGAGCTCTGTGAGTAGGTCATTTAGGCTGAAGAATGAATAGAAGTTGGGGGTGGGGGGCAGCTGGGCGGCTCAGTTGGTTTAGCAGCTGACTCTTGATTTCGGCTCAGGTCATGATCCCAGGGTCCTGGGATGGAGGAAGTATCAGACTCCCTGCTCGGAGGGGAGACTGCTTGTCTTTCTCCTCCCCGCTTGTGCTTTTTCTTGCTATCTCTGTCACTATCTGTCACTCTTTCTCTCAAATAAATAAATAAAATCTTTAAAAAATAAAAAAATAAAATCTTGGTATTTTTTTCATCATGAGTATTTTACATTAATTTTGATTTTTAATAATATTATTTATCTTTGTCACTGAGTTTTTTTGTCATGCCCTTAACTTTTGCACCTCCCTCACTCTCTCTTGTCTCACTCCTGAAAATGTTTGTGGTCCAAAGATATTAAGTTTGAAATAATTCATTATACAGCAATAGTTAACTAGTGTGCTAGCTGTCAGTCCTTTGGAAATTTACCTGATCTCTCCAAGGCTCAGTTTCTTATCTGTGAAATAGGGATAACATCATATTTCTCATAGTTATTCTGAAAAGTTAATGAAATATTTCAGGCAAAGCCCTTAGTGTAGTGACTGTCACAAAGCATTTCAATGTGTACACAATTATCATCAATAGAATCTTAAGAGTTCGATCTTGGTTTTAAGATCCCAGAGTAATATTGATCTTTCTTTTTTTTTTCAGAGCACTGATGAGAATTCCCTGTTCTGTGTCTTAAATAAGTTTTCTAATTTTCTCCATTATTTTTTTTTTTTAAATAATCTTTATGAGCCTAAGTCTAGAAGTTTAAAAATGAGGGGTAAAATCTAGTTGCTTAAGAGAACTGGTCATGCATCATGAGGTACTGTCTTAATTACTGTTAGCATTTATTGAGTACTTATGAAGTGTGAGAACACTAGGGCAAGCATGTCACATACATTATGTCATTTAATCCTCCAAGACCACCTACAAAGCAAGCATTCCCCGTTCTCCCCAAGTTATTCCCCATTTTACATAGAGAAGGCATAGAGAAGGTAAGCCCTTTGCCCAAGGGTACAGCTAGAAGGAATTTGCCTCCAGCACTAGGGCTCCCGAGGGTTCCACGGCTTGTGTAGAGTTTGCAAATGGAAGTATTTCTCTCAATTCCAGCTGTGCCCTTGATTGGGCAAATCACATTTCCGTTGCCCAACGTAAAAATCACATCGGGTCGTGCTCACCCAAAATAATATGGGTGTTTCATCCCCTAGGAGTTAGCCCTTTCAAGGATTTCTCTATTCATAATATGAATTGTAGGCTGATGCTGAGTCAGCACGTTGAGTCTTACTGGTATTCCCGCTTCTGCATGAATAACAGCATGTGCTGAGTAAGAGGTCTGGCCTTGCTCTAATTCCCTCCCTGTGGCTTTTGCCTCAAGAATTGGCTTACTCCGCTGCTGGGGCCCGATACGCCAGCACGACACAGCAGCCTTCTTGGGTTGCAGGACTCTTGTTTTTTTCAGTACCTTATGGTCTCTTTTGCCCTTGAACTACAGATATCGACTTTTCACTTTAATGCACATTACCTCTAGAAATTCAAGGCTGAAGACAAACATTCCACAAGACCTGCCTCTGTAGGCCACATTTGTGCCCACAAGTCCAGATTGCCTGAGCATCACTGAACAACTCCCTGCACAGCGGGAGGGCTTATCTTTGGGAGACTCAACACGCTCAGAAACATCTGGATTTCTCACCTTTTTGAAAAAAAAATTTTGAAATTTGACATCCAGAAGACATAGCATTATATTTTTATTCTTTATATTTACTAAAACAAAACATCTCTTGGGAGGAAGGATCATTGTATTAATGCAGGTGATTATGTATTTGCCAAGCCCACATTAGACTGCTAAGCACTTACCATTTATCTTGTGTCCTGAAGTTTCAAAAAGTTTAAAATCAGATCCAACTGAAAATGGATGCCCCTCTAAAGAAGTTATAAATATCTTAATCCCAGAAAACAAAACCCTTGATCTTCTGAGTTATAGAAATCCTAGAAAGTGACAGAGGATTATGCACTACACTATCTGCATAAAAAGGGGAAAAGGAATTACTTATTTATGCACATTGAGAATCAATTTAACTTCATCAGTTCATTACATATTGTCAAGAGTATTTATCAAGCACTCTTCCCGAAAGGTCTCTGCCAGTTGGAGAATTCTCTGACCTAAAAGTCACAGAATCTTATACTTGGACAGGCATTTTGAGGTCATCTCATCAAACACTTTCCTAGTGCAGAGTTTCCTCCCTGACATTCCTGACAGATGGTTTGCAGATGCAGGTCCTCCTCTAGCATCATCTTCCCCTGCAAGCTTCCCCGACCTCAGTCAGAATTCACTGCTGCCCCCGCGGAGTCTCTGTAACACTTCATACATCACAAATGGGATCATTATTAGATCATCAGAATAATTGCAACTTCCTGAGCACCTACCGTGCCCCGGGCAGTATAGTATTTAATATTCTACAATAACCCTGCATAATAGATATGATCATCCCCATAAGTCACATAGGAGATGGGGTAAATTTGCTCTCTGGTAACTTGTTCAAGGTCACGAAGCTAGAAAGTGGCAGAGACATGTCAAGTAGGAGGGGTCTTGAGCCTCTACCCCTACTTTCCTCCCTTGCCTCCCCTCCTATACAATACTCAACAGGTGATATGGGAATTATTCTGTACTCATTTATTTCCTCTCCACTGATTATAAATTTTTGGGTTTTGGGAAGGTTATTTTTTAGATATTTATTTACTTATTTATTTACTTGAGAGAGAGAGTGAGAGAGCGAGAATGAGCAGGAGGGAGGGGCAGATGGAGAAGCAGACTCCCCGGTGAGTAGGGAGCCTGATGTCGGGCTCAGTCCCAGGACCCCGGGATCATGACCCAAGCCGAAAGCAGACACTTAACTGACTGAGCCACCCAGGCACCCCGATTGTAAACTTTTTGAAGACCAATATGGTGTCACTTTTCTTCCAATCTCCAGTCTCTTCAACTGCGCCCAGCACATAGTAGGGTCTCAATGACCATTACCAATTGAGTAGGCCACTTCCCTGTACCTCTGGCTTCCCCAAAGCCTCAAACTCTGATTCTGGATCACTTCCTTTGTTCCACTCAAATCACACTGGTAGGGACTAATAATCAGGAAGCAAAATATGTCATATTAATGTAAATCAAAATTTTTCAATCAAGTGATATTGATGAGAGCTCAGACTCAAAAGAGGTTCTGTATGCAGAAAGGTGCGACTATATGGATATGTGTGTCTATTTTTTTTTTAAAGATTTTATTTATTTATTTGAGAGAGAGAAAGCGAAAGAGAGAGCACAAGTGGGGAGAGGGACAAAGGGAGAGGGAGAAGCAGACTTCCCAATGAGCAAAGAGCCCAATGTGGAGCTGGATCCTGGGACCACCGGATCATGACCTGAGACAAAGGCAGACACTTAACCGACTGAGCCACCCAGGTGCCCCTATGTGGAAATGTATGTCCATAAAACTGTTTTGCTTTTTATATTTGTTGGTAGAAATTGAATGCATTAAGTCAGTTTAAGTGGGTAAATGTGAGAGTTCAGCCCTGCCAAGGGAGAGACAAGATAAAGAAACAGAGTCTATATGTATATATTTTTTATGACCATGGGATTGCAGAAGAGGGGAGGACTCATATGGAGTTTGGGAGCAATCCAAGCAGAGAGTGTAGGCTGATGTCATATGGGAAAGATTTTGGGTTGGCAATAAGAGGTGGGGAAATGAGACCAACACAGTTCAAGGTATTGTTGGTATTAGTATCTCTGCATGAAAATCCCTTCATGTGACTGTGAAGCAACAAATCTTCCTTTTCTGGGTTGCTAACTGTTGAAGCAACTTGTTGCCTTGATTGCTGTGCTCTCTCCTGACTTCCCCAAAGATGCTGAGTTCACTCGACACGGTGGGAAGAGAATTAACATTCACCCCAAAAGGAAGCTTTCGGGGAAAGTTTTATGGAAAGGCTCTTCATCTCTTCTACTTCATGGCACCTAGAGAAAGCAGGACGCTCCCTTCCTCTGTACTTCCAGTGCTATCTCTCTGTGTCTGTTTGTCTCTATCTCTATCTGCATCTGTCTCATTAGCCTCTTACTTGTTCCAGCACCCATTCCTTAAATGCCTTCCTCATTAATTTCTGTTTGCCCATACCTTATTTATCTTTCATAGCCCTCCTCTGATGTGAAGCCCTTACTGACTGCACTAGCTCACAGTGACATCCTGTTATGGACTGAATTCTACCCCCCAAAATTCATATGTTGAAGCTCTAACCTCCCATGTATTTGGAGATAGAGTCTTGACAGAGGTAATTAAGAAGGCGCCTAGGTCTCTCAGACGCTTAAGCATCCAGCTTTTGATTTCTGCTCCGATCATGATCTCAGAGTCCTGGGATCCAGCCCTGAGTCAGGCTCCATGCTCAGCGAGGAGTCTGCTTGGGATTCTCTCTCCCTCTCCCTCTACCCCTCACCTTCCCCCACCCCCCGGCTAGCGTTCTCTTTCTATAAAATAAATAAAATAAAATATTTTTTAAAGTAAATTAAATAAAGAATTAAGGTTAAATGAAGTCATAAGGTTGGGGTCCTAATCCAACAAGACTGGTGTCATTGTAAGAGGAGGAGTAGGGCACAGAGAAGAAAAGCCATGTGAGGACATAGAGACAATGTGGCCATTGCCAAGCCAAGGAGAGAGTCCTCCGTATAATCCAACCCTGTCAATACCTTGATCTTGGCCTTCCGGCCTGCAGAATTGTAAGAAAATAAATTTATGCTGTTTAAGCCACCCAGTCTTTAGTATTTTGTTATGGCAGTCTGAGCAGACTAAGACATTTCTCTCTGGAGATTTTTGAACTTTTGTGTAGCCTGCTCCTTTGGTAGTTTACACTGTCTTGTTTTCAGTCTTTATATCAGATCTAAATCTGTTCTATTTACTGCTCCCTTGTTCACACATTACTTCATCAAAATGTGTCTTATCTCCCAAAGCACATTATCAACTCACAGGGAAAAAAAAAATCAAGTTACATAAGCATCTTTTATTCTAAAAGGCCTAGAAAGAAAGTATAAACTCTGGGCATTAAACAAATCTAAACTGCTTAAATAAGAGGTAATAAATAAATAAATAAATTAATTAATTAAATTAATCCTGTTTTCACAGCTGTAAATCGGGAATAAATTTTATGTCTTAAACAGAATTTTTCTGAGATAGCAGTGGGGATTAAATGAGACAAAACTATTTGGCACATAGTAAGTGTTTCATTAAAAAAGAACTATTATCATTTTATTATTTTGTTCTGAAGCCACATCTGGGAAAAGGAAAATGATCTCACCTAGAAGACACAAAATCACTGCTGATTCAGTTCTCTCCAATGGATGAAGAAGTATATGTCTCTTGCCTTTTGCTTTTTCTTGTTTTGAGATGAGCCAGACAGAATTTTACTGGTTGAAAGAAATAAATAATGGAACCCAGGTTCCCTTTTCTCTCCACTGGCACTCCAAAATGGAATGCTCTTTGCCTCAGTAATGTTTTCTAGTCCCATTAGTTGTTATGTGTCAGTTTAAATCACAATTTGATATGGCCAAAGCATCAACTACAATATGTTTTATTTACAGAACACATAAAATGTAAAGATAAGGAAATGTTAAAAGGCAGTCCTACCAGTCCCTGGTTGTGAAGGCCCTGGTTTAACTTTATTTTTACTTTCTAACAATTCCAATGTCCTAAAGATGATTGTGAACAGATTGTACAGAAAGACAGCCTAACTGTATTAAGATCTTATTAGAAAATTTCTAATTACCCACATGCAGATGGAAGTATAATCTGTTATAGGATTTCAGCCTTTGTGGTGACTCACTCCACCCCACCCCACTGACACAAGTCAGAGGCATTGTCCTACGACTGTACAATTTGCAAACTGGATAAATCTGAGGACTTAGATTGTTTTTATGAAGGATCTATTGTAATATTCACCTTTAATTTAGAATCTTTACAGAGATTCCTTCTATGGCTGTTTCGGGAAACTTTCTAATACTAAACAGACTTCCCACTCCCCCTTCCTCACTGCCCCTTAAAGACAAGAGTTTAATCAATACTAATTGAAGTTGGCATAAGGCAACTTAAAAATTATCCTTATAAGTTGGCATGGACCCAAGCCATGTTTTCCCAGATCCTTGGATTCAAAAGAGCAGCACCTGAAACCTCACAGCCAAGAAGTCTTGGTGAGTGGCTTATACAGCCTTAGCTATCTGCTTCCATAAGACTTGCAGAACAGACATGTGAGCTAATCTACTGAGCTGCCAAGGGACTTCGTGATTTTTGGTGAGGGATTTTTAGTATAATATCAATCTCACTTTTAAAAAGGTTTCTGATAAAGTTTCTTGCTGGGGACCAAAAGGGGAAAAGAAAGACTAAGGAGTATCAAATTTCATAGTGGCATTAAAAACAAAACTGAAAAGAATAAAATTTTAGGAGATACAGACACAGGAATGGTAATATATTCTACCTCAATATTTTGGTTTAAATAATTCCTTTTTATCTTTTTAAAAATATACAATGGGAAAAAAAATATACAATGGTACATGCTCATTGTATGTATAAATAATAATATATATATGCACCAAACAAGTGAAAAGTCCCTCACCTTTCCCCTGGCATCCCACTTACTTACCATTAATATTTCAGTGGATGGCCTTCTAGATTCTTCTACCCATACATATGCATATTTCTTCACCTTAATAAATTATACTATGTATGCCATTCTCTGCTCTGTATTTTTTTAATCCAACAAAATGTTATGGTTCTCTTTCCTTGCTTATTCATATAAATCAACCTTCTTAGTGTCTGTATATTAATTGCTGAGCTGTACTTTTAACCTATCTCTTGCTAATAACATTTGGGTTGGTTCTAATTTTTTTTTACCACAAGGAACAATGGTATAATGTCTGTATGATTGCAACATGAAGACACTGCATACTTATTAATATTTCTCTAGGTTAAATATTTAATGTGGAATTATTGGGCCAAAAAAAATACTCATTGATATTTTAATGGGTTCTGCCAAATTTCCCTCTAAATGGCTACAACAGTTTAAGTATTTTATTTTTAAGTAATCTCTATACCTAACATGGAGCTTGAACTCACAAATCCAAGATCAAGAGTTGCATGTTGTACTGACTGACCACTCAGGCACCCCAAAAGCTGCAACAATTTAAACTCTCAGGAACGTTATACATCTATACTTATTTCCTCAATCCTTCACCAACTTTGAGCACTGTAGATAGTTTTCATTTTTACAAAGTTGTTACAAAGTCATTTCCACAATTGTATTTATAATCTTTATGGTGCAAGGCTTGCTTATCATTTACAAACTATGTGACAAAAGAGTTCAAAGTTTGGGTTCTTTAAGTTAATTAAAGACAATGAAATCTTTAGGGTGCCTGGGTGGCTCAGTCAGTTAAGGACCTGACTCTTGATTTTGGCTCAGGTCATGATCTCATGGTCGTAGGATTGAGCCTGCCATCTGGCTCTGTGCTCAGTGGGGAGTCTGTTTGAGATTCTCTCTCTGCTCCTCACCCTATTCACTCTCTACCTCTCTCTAAAATAAATAAATAAAACTTAAAAAAAAAAAAGACAATATAATCTTTAAAAAAAACTTATCTTCCTTTCCTAGGCCATATTCTCTCCCAATTTTTGAGAACTAGGCTGGAATTCATAGTCTCTTTTGCTAGATGAACTTTATACTCCAAGTTTCTGGGCTGCCAATCTCACCAGGATTCCTGATGACAAAGAGTCCTCTCTTTTCTTGAGTGAGGAGCATTTTGAAATACAATCACTTGGGGTGCCTGGGTGTCTCGGTTGAGTGACAGACTTGATTTTGGCTCAGGTCATGATTTCAGGGTCATGAGATCGAGCCCCACATCGGGCTCCGTGATCAGCATGTAGTCTTCTTGTCCCTCTCCCTCTGCTCCTCCCCTCCACTTGCTCTCTCTCTTTCTCAAATAAATAAATAAATAAATAATTTTTAAAAAACAAAAAGAAATACAATCATTTGCCTACCCTTCTCTGACATGCTAGAGCTGATTCATGCTGGAATGATAGAGAGGGCTAAAGAATTTAGTGCAATCTATACGCTAGCTTAACACCCAACACCAATTGAGTCTCAGCCACAGAACTTGGTAGTGGAGGCTCCAAAAGACTCTCCAAATGTCCCAATGTCACTCCAGTGAGGTACCCATCCTACACACTTCAGCACCTGGACAGCTCTCTCGGCACCACCTCTAGAGGGAGATCATGCTAAGCAGCTTGTTGAGCCCTCTAGTGGTTGATTTAGTTATTGCACAACCGTTTTTTAATAACCCAGATAACAAATGAAGGCATTACTGTTATAAAAGACCTAAGCATCTTAAGAATATAGAGAGTAAATATGAAAAATGTCCATTATCCTCTCCATTCCACTCCCCTTCTCAGAGGTAAGCACTGATAATACACAACACACACATATACTTAGCCACATCTTTTTTTGGTGAACAGATTCATTATAGACCCATTTGCTTTTATCTCCAACTAATACAATTCCTAGTTGTTGCTGTTTTTAATCTGAGCACACATATCTCCTCATATTCATGGAAGACAGTATAAAGGAGTGGTTGAAAGTATGTGTGCTAGCAACACACTGGTCGTGAACCGTAATTCTGCCACTTCCTAATTGTCTGACCTTGGCTAAATCATTTAACTTCTATGTACTTCAGTTCACTCATCTGTAAAGAAGGTATAATAAAAAATTATACCTTGGGGCGCCTGGGTGGCTCAGTGGTTTAAGGCCTCTGCCTTCGGCTCAGGTCATGATCTCAGGGTCCTGGAATCGAGCCCCGCATCGGGCTCTCTGCTCAGCAGAGAGCCTGCTTCCCCCTCTCTCTCTGTCTGCCTTTCTGCCTACTTGTGATCTCTCTCTCTCTGTTAAATAAATAAATAAAATATTTTTAAAAAATTATACCTTACAGGGATTTTAGGGGAGATAAATGATAAAATATAGGTAAGCATTCAATAACTCTTAGCTATTATTATTACTACTATTAATTACAAATTAACTGGTACATAGAATTTTATAGTGTGGTTGTATCATAAATTATGTAACAGCCCTCTTACTGATGTACATTTCCATTGTTTTCTAGTTTTCCTCTGTTGCAAACAATGCTGTAAGGAACACTCCAGTATATATGTCTTTATGCCCACATGTATATAATTCTTTAAGATCTATTCCCAGCACAAGAGTGAAAACTTTTCAATTAACTTCCAAAGTCTCTGAGAGTCCATATCATTGAATGATTTGCAAAGTTCTACTGACAGAGAAAGAGACTGAGAGACAATTTCCCCAAGAAAGATGGTATAATTATAGGTCTAAGTGTTATGAAGAAAAACTAAGCAGGAGTAGTGCATAGAAGAGACTAGGGATGATAGATGGGGCGCCCTATTCAGATGGGGTGGTGAACAAAGACTTCAAGGACCTGAATGAAGTAAAAAACTAAACATAGCAAATAGTTTATAAATATGTGGGTCCAGGAAACAGTCCTTACTTTCTGGTCCTTTCCTCCCCTTTTCCAATGAAAGCAAACCTTGCATCCACCCCTCCATCCCTCCTACCAGCCCATACATTTGTCTCTATTTACCTTAGGGTTCTCCCCCATTCATCTTCCTCTACCTTGAACATAAGCATTTAGCAGGCAGGACTTAATTTTTTATGTTTCATAGTCTCGCATCTTCCCACCAGAATAGGATCCTGGGTTGTGCATTCTGTGGGCACTCCAATGTTAACTGGCTGGGATGAGGCTGCTGTTAAATTTAAGTAATCCCTAAGGTTGCTATGCAACACGGCCCTTGGCCATTGGAACACACTCTACCCAGTGACATGAGAACATGAAAGGGGAAGCATTCAAATGTGTATTTTATGGGTGTCAATATTCTGAACCAAATGAGTCCTTCACTAAGACCTTGGGTTTTAGTCAAAAGAAAGCTATTTTTTGCTGGAGTTGTGTATTAGATGTGGAGTTCGTGTTTTTTGTATAGTCCTAAAGGCATCCGAGGGTTTATAGAACTTATTTTGCTCTAATGTGTTTTGTTCTGGGTTTCAATTGTACCAATTAGGATACTTTTGCCTGCAAGAAAGAGAAAACACATTTCGACTAGCTGAAAAATAAAGTGTGTAACTTCATTAAACTAGTCCAGAGGTGGTTGACCCCAGGATAATTTATTCAGGGGTTAAACAGCATTTATTAAGGATTCAGATTCTTTCTGTTTTTCTGCATTTCTGTCCTCAGCAAGGCAGAGTGACTCCTTGGGCTGGCTTCTCTCAGTCCCAACACGGCTGTGCCGTTCCAGACACCATTGCAACTAAGACTGAAAAAGGGACTGTGCCTTATAGTGTGTCTCACAACCTAGGAAAATGCAGAAGCCCTCTGGACTTCTCACCTTTTTTAACATTTATTTTATTTATTTTTATTTATTTTATTTATTTATTTGAGAGAAAGAGTGAGCACAAGCAGGGGGAGGGGCAACGGGAAAGAGACAAGCAGATCCCGCCCCTCCCAGCAAGGAGCTTGATGTGGGGCTCAATACCAGGACCCTGCCATTGTCACCTGAGTTGAAGTCAGATGCTCACCAACTGAGCCACCCAGGTGCCCCTTTTCACTTATCATTGGCTAGAACTGAGTCACATGTGCATTTCTAAATCAAGAACCAATGAAAGAA
>CM052898.1:20249599-20270345 GCA_028534135.1 Potos flavus
TTCAGCCCATAACAGTTACCAACGACTGCCACTAGTTATTTACAGAGTACATAGGGAACCAAAAAGAAGGAAATCTAAAGTACTCATAATTTCACTATTCCTAGGGACCCACTGTATATATCTTTCTAATGTTTTCTTATACTGATGCACATACCATAGAGATATGTTCTTTTTTCTGAAATGGAATCTAACTGTGCCAACAATTTGCAGTCTGCTTTTTTGGTCTTACCATATCTTGAACACCTTTCTATGTCTACTCTTTTTTTAACAGCTGCAGAGTATTCCACTTTTAGGGTAGTTAGGAAGTCTCCACTTTTTTTTTTTTTAAGATTTTATTTATTTATTTGACACAGAGAGAGATTACAAGTAGGCAGAGAGGCAGGCAGAGAGAGAAGGGGAAGCAGGCTCCCCGCTGAGCCGAGAGCCCGATGCGGGGGCTCGATCCCAGGACCCTGAGATCATGACCTGAGCCGAAGGCAGAGGCTTTAACCCACTGAGCCACCCAGGCGCCCCAGGAAGTCTCCACTTTTTTACTGGAAACAACACTGCAGTGAACATCTTTATAGCTAGATCGTACCCATTCCTATCATCTTTTTAAGATTGATTTCTAGAAGCAGAATTGCTCACTTAATCTCTCCTGAAATGCTGAGTCAAGAAGCCCTGGGCCTTTCAGTTGTCATGTCATGAGGGTCACTGTCACTGTAGAGTTGAGAAACAGCCCAGAGAAGGCAGAGAAGGAAGGCAGAGAAGGGAACTTCTCTGCTCCACAGAATTCTTGCAGCCCCCAGAGAATATGTGATCTACTGTTAATTATTTTATTTCATGATTTGTTTTGTAATCAATTGGAGGAAACAGGACAAGGATGTATGTTTTAGGGGCCAGAAAGCAAAGGACTTCGTATTCATACCACTCAGATCAGTTACAAAATCCCCCTAAAGGTTTTGAGTCATAACTACAAAGTGAAGCTCAAAAGTGCAGAGAAAATGGGTTACTTTCTCATCGTGCTTTTGTAAATTGGTTTCTAAATCTAAAAAGAAAATGAGGGGCGCCTGGGTGGCTCAGTCGGTTAAGCATCTGTCTTCAGCTCAGGTCATGATCTTGGGGTCCTGGGATCGAGCCCCAAGTCTGGTTCCCTGCTAAGTGGAGAGTCTGCTTCTCCCTCTGCCTGCTGCTCCTCCTACTCATGCTCTCTCTATATATCAAATAATAAATAAAATTTAAAAAAATATTTTATTTATTTATTTGACAGAGAGAGAGAGAGATCACAAGTAGGCAGAGAGACAGGCAGAGAGAGAGGGGGAAGCAGGCTCCGTGCTGAGCAGAGAGCCCGATGCGGGGCTCGATTGCAGGACCCCGAGATCATGACCTGAGCCGAAGGCAGAGACTTTAACCCACTGAGCCACTCAGGCGCCCCTAAAAAAATTTTTAAATAAATAAATAAATAGATAGATAGATAGAAAATGAACTATACACAACGTCCCCTTGGAAAGTCTCCCATGCCCGGATGTAATATGAACAGCAGAGTGGGGTTGAAGGTAGACCAGGCAGGACATGGGATCATTTAAGTCCCTGGCTTTGGCACTGTGGTTTGTGAACAGGTTTTCTCATGTGTCACTGCAAACCACACCAGCTATTCTTATTTTCCACAACAACAAAAATGATACTTGATTTAAGAGGCTTTCTGGGACATTAAGACTCTACATCCATACCAAACTTATTTCCAAGCATTGAAAATGACCATAGAATAACTTCGTAAAATTATCAAGTCTCTTCTTAATAATTTCTATTCGAACTTCTTGATTAATTTTCAAAGTAATTTTTAAAAATATTTTATTTATTTATTTGACAGAGAGAGAGAGATCACAAGTAGGCAGAGAGGCAGGCAGAGAGAGAGGGGGAAGCAGGCTCCCCACTGAGCAGCGAGCCCAACGCGGGGCTCAATCTCAGGACCCTGAGATCATGACCTGAGCCGAAGGCAGAGGCTTTAACCCACTGAGCCACCCAGGCGCCCCCGAAGTAATTTTTTTAATAGGACTTTTACCTCCACGCATTCAAATGAAACTTCCACTTAAACCTATCTACCATACTCAATAAAGACTGGATGTAAGCTCTATGAAGGCAGGACTGTTTCTTTTTCTTTTCTCTTTC
Source organism: Potos flavus (assembly GCA_028534135.1). NCBI lineage: Eukaryota > Metazoa > Chordata > Mammalia > Carnivora > Procyonidae > Potos > Potos flavus. The sequence goes on from CM052898.1 coordinate 20,251,748, forward strand.
TTTCTTTCTTTTCTTCCTTTCTTTCTTTTGTTGTTGTTTACTACCTGTAGCATAGTTGGTGCTTGATAAATATTGTAGAGACAAAAAAAAATCAATGGTTGGACAGCTAAGATTTACTGTACACTTGCCATGTGCCAGAAACAATGCTAAGAGCAGTATGTATACGACCTCATAGTGATTCCATAAAGAAGGTGCTATTATTCCACCACTTTACAGATCAAGAAGCTGAGGCTTTAAACAGTTTTATATTTTTTCAAGTCAAACTGCTAGTATGCAGCAGAATTGGGATTACAATCATGGTCTGAATTTTACTTGTGCTCTGAACTATGACACTACGGAGGAGAAATTCAAACTACTAGCAACATCCAGCACCTTAACAGAAGATGATCCCAAAGAGAAACCATGGAACTGAATCTTTCGAGTGCCATGATTTCCAACTGTATTTCAAAGAGCACTATGAAATGCGTCATCCTCACCGATCATTCTGGCAATCCATCATTTCAGCCACTGTCACCAAGCAGCAACTGACTGGAGGCATATATTTATTTTGGAAGTAATCAAGGTAATAAGCCTAGTGCTTCTGAAATTCACTTCAAAGGAATGAAAGATCAAGGAAGCAGGTTATGTAGACAAGTCTGTTTGGTAGCAATGTAGTAATTGGTATGTGTGTACAACAGTATTTCCCCTCATGCAGTCAATCATATCTATGGGGCATCAACAAAGGATCTGTCTCTGGCAAGACAGAGGAGAAGTTTAACACAAAATCCCCTTCTTTAAATAAGTTCATTCTGTTTGGACAGTTAAGATAAACATACATGAAACAACTCAAAAGTCAAAAATAGCATATATACTGAAGATGCCATTTGGGGTCTACAAAATGTAATTTAATTATCTCAATCACTTGCAAAGGAGAAACTGTTGTCCCCATTATGCTAATGAGGAGATAAGGCACAGAGAGGTTAAACTAGTTGCCCAAGTCACACAGCTTATATGTAGGAATGTCAGGGCTATCCCCATATTCACCTGATTCTCAAGTCCATCCACTTAAGCCACTTGAATTCACTGCCTCCAAAGAACGACACAGCTACTGGTTGAAATCATCAGGAAATGTTATATGAAGAAATGGGACTTGAGTCTGACCTTGAAGAGCAAACAGGAGTTGGACAGGCAAACAGAAATAGATAAGTCACTGTAAGATGCTGAAAAGCATGCACAAAAGCCCAGCAGTGAGAATGAGCCTAACACAGAGGGCAGAGGAACAGGGAGGTAGGTCTACCTGACTAACGGGAAGAAGTGAGAAATAAGTAGGACTTGAGGGCAGATTATGATAAGTCTTGAAATCAGGTGGGGGTAAGAGGGGGTGAGGGAAGAGTTTGAGTATGTTGTGATAGGCACATGGGAGGCTATTGGAGCCTGGAAGCAATATCGAAAGTCAATTAGGACAATGGTTCTTAACAAGAGTGACTTTGCCCTCCAGGAGCATGGCAATGTCCAAAGACATTTTTGGTTGTCACTACTAGGGAAGGTGCTCCTAGCATCTAGTGTAGAGGACAGGGATGCTACTAAACATCATACAAAGCAAAGAAGAACCCCCGCCCCAAGAATTATCCACCCCCTCCAAAAAAACAAGAATTATCCACCCAAAATTGTCAGTTGTGCCAAAGTTAAGAAACCCTGGTGTAGGCAGATAGTATGGCGGTAGTTGTCAAGATGAAACAGAGAGGAGAGGATGGAAGCCAAGAGTCCAGGGAAGACAGTCACTCAGGGAGACAGAAGTTAGACCAGGTTTAGGGGGGTGGAGGCAGGATGAACAGGAAATAGCAAATCCTCCAAGTAGTTGAAAATAAAAAGAAAGATGCAATGTGTTCATCCCTCTTTCAGGTAGTTTTCTACAAAATGTGGGAAAACTAAACTAAAGTTTTTCTTTTAAAACATCTAAGGGCATCTTATTTTATGATCTAAAAACTTGTAAATGATGTACAACTGCAAGAAAATTGCCACCATGAGGGTATAGGGCACAGAGCTTTAACTGTAGCATAACATTTTCATTCTTTTTTTAAAGCAAAAGCTGAAGCAAATTTGACAAAATGTTAACATCTGTTACATTTGGATGGTGGATACATGAGTATCTGTTATATTATTTTCTGTACCTTCTGTATTCTTGAAAGTGTTCGTGATTAACAAAAAACAGGGTGGAGGAAGAAAGAAAAAAAGTCTTGGAGTAGTAGTTGATAGCTTTCATTAGAATTTTTATTGGTATTGACAAATGTCATTTTTTAAGTACGGAAGTTATATGTGAATATGTGCACATTGTAAAAGCTGTCCATACAAAATAAATGAAACAAAAAATAGAAATTTCTCTTTCATTCTTCTTCAATGCTTTTCTTTTCTCCTTAGTTAACCACTGCTAAATGTTCATCTGTATGTATATATCCAGATGTTTTTCTATACATTTATAAAAAGATGGGGAAGGAGGTTGAGAGGCAGGGATGAAGAGGGATATGTTGATTCTAGATACAGATATAGATTTATAGATCTCTTCTATCCATCCGTCTTAGGTGGGACCACATCACTCATATAACATGCTTTTTTAAAAGAATTTATTTATTTATTAGGGAAAGACAGAGAACAGGAGGGTTGTGGGAGGGCCAGAAGGAGAGAGAGGAGCAGACTCCCCACTGAGTAGGGAGCCCAACGCGGGACTTGATCCCAGCACCCTGAGATCATGACCTGAGCCAAAGGAGATGCTTACCTGACTGAGCCACCCAGGAGCCCATAACATGCTTTTCTTATTAACACATCTTATAGGGCTGTCTTTCCATGTCGATTCATAAAGATCCGTCTCTTTCTTCTTGCCTTGTCATAATATTTCAGAGTATGGATGTACCATGATTTGTTTACTAAGATTGCTATATATTTAGGTTGATTTCAGTGTTTTGCCATCTCAAACAATGCTGGAACGTACAACTTCATGTTCATTTGTAAGGATTTCTATAGGGAAGATTCCTAAAAATAGAACTTCTGGACCAAAGGGTAAGCAAATTTCTAATTGTGATACAGAGCACGATTGCTCCCCTCAAACAGTGTATGAGCTACTCATTTCCCGGAACCCTTACTTATAGTATATGCAATCAACCTTTAAAAGTGTTGCCGTTTTTATCAAAACTGCACATAGGAATCTACTCCAGACGTGCTCACACATACGTGAAGTGATGAATGTCCAGTGCAATATAAATGGGAAAATGCTGAAATAACATTCCCACCAGTAGGGAACATTTAAATAAACTGTGGTATATCTGCACAGCGAAATTCTATATAACTTTTAAAAAAATCAGGGCAGCTGGGTGGCTCACTCGGTTAAGCATCTGCCTTGGGCTCAGGTCATGATCCCGGGGTCCTGGGATGGAGCCCCACATCGCATCGGGCTCCTTGCTCAGCAGGGAGCCTGTTTCTCCCTTTCCCTCTGTCTGCCACTCCCCCTGCTTGTACTCTCTCTCTCTGGCAAATAAATAAAATCTTTAAATAATAATAATAATAATGAGGACACTATCTAGGGACTCATTGGGGTAGCTGTTGGAAGGGAGAGGACAGAGCAATGTGCAGAACAGCATAAACAGGGCAGAATATCTGTGCATGATACACATATCTGTGGTAGATACACATATTTCCCCGAACGTACATTAAGGATCTCTGGAAAATTCACAGGAGACTGGTAACACTGGTTGCACTAGGGGAAAAGACACTACATGTCTGGGAGAAAGAACCAGAAAGGGGACCTTCACTATACATTTTTACATTCTTTTCCATTTTTATCTTTGAACACTTTAAATGTACTATCTACTCAAATAATGTACACAATTTGAATTAAAATGTTAAAAATTTGCCAAACAATTCATGACAAGTGTACTTATTGCTGTTTTACAGTATAGTTCCCTTATTGCTAGTGAAATTGAGCTTATTTGTATCTTTATTAGCCATCCATACTTGCTTTCCTGCAACCTTCCTGCTTATATCTCTTTCACATTTTGCTGTTGACTTGTTTCCCCCCAAATTGTTTTGTAGTTCTTTGTGTATTGAGGACTTCTTTATATAGTTATATTGAGGTATATTTTACATACCACAAAATTCGCCCATTGTGAGTATGTAATTCAATAATTTTAAGCAAATTTATAAAGTTATGCAACCACTGCCATATATCAAGGATATTAAACCATTGTTACAGGGTCCTTCGATGCCTCTTGATTACATAATCCTTTGTAAACGTAGAGGAAATGTTTTCTCCCAATCTGATGTTTATCTTCTAGTTCAGACTCTGATATGAATATTTTAAAATTTATCTAGCCAAATTTGAATACAGAAAGACAAAAAGAGACAAAAACAAGGAGAAATTTGCCAGTCATACTGGGTCTCAAGAAGAGAAAAAGAGCTCATTATCCAAGCAGACCAAATGGAATATATTTGATTTTGTTGTTAATTTCATTTATAAAAAATGAATTTAAACTGAGGGCATCTGAGAACATGTATCACTACCAAAGCAAGTATGTAGTTAAATATAGTACATGAGAAGAGTTACTTTTGAAAACATAAAATATATCATACAAGGTTATAGGTAACTTACACAGTTTAAGAATAATTTTTTAAAAACCCACCATATTCCTCAAACAATACCTTGAAGCTATCTGTGAAAAAGGAGGATTTCAATCAGAAGGATGACACCCCCTTCCCCACCACCACCTCCAATGCAGGTGACCTGGTACCCACGCTATTGTGGATTTACAGATGGTGAACCTGAGTCCCGAAGAGTGAAGCAGCTTCCCCAAGGTCACACAGCTGGGAGGTTGTAAGGATTTACACCCAGGTCTGTTAGCCTTCCAAGTTCAACTTTTGTAACCACTGAATTCTATCGCATCTCAAGACAGAAATGCTATTAAATGATTCTTTAAAAAAGTACATCTCATATTTCTACATAACTTTCTTTTTTTTAAAGATTTTATGTATGTATTTGACAGAGAGAGAGGAGACAGCGAGAGCAGGAACACAAGCAGGGGGAGTGGGAGAGGGAAAGCAGGCTTCCCACCAAGCAGGGAGCCCTTTGCGGGGCTCGATCCCAGGACCCTGAGATCATGACCTGAGCTGAAGGCAGATGCTTAACCATCTGATCCACCCAGGTGCCCCTCTACATAACCTCCTTTTCTCAGATGTACATGTATACCATTTCTCAGCAATCAGCGGTATGTATATGTGTTTTATTTTTGACTTTTTCCATAATAAATATTTTTAGATTGTGCAAATAGCACAAAATGCAACTGTCCTACTCTGTCTTTCAGATCTTCCTCTATCCAAGTGGGTTTCTTTTTAAAAGCAGGTTTTACCTTTTGGGCTCAGCTGGAATTTTGTTTATATTTTAAAGCCAGGAGCAAATGACAAAGTTTTGCCTGCTGCCCGACTTTGCCTCCCTGTGGAGTCAGGGGCAGATATTCCTATAGGCAAGCAAATACAGATAAAATCTCTTTGTTGACATACCATTGTGGTAATGATAATTTCCTACCTGAATTTTCATCTTCGAAATTCTAAAGGGAATTAGAAAACACTTCCACTCAATAAACAACGTTTGCATAGTTCTTGTTAAGACTCCTCAGGAGATAAATCTAAGCCTAAATTGGACTTAAAAAGTAACTTTTCCTTAAAGAGCTCTCTTTCTAAGAGCACCCCAAATTACAAGAGTCATGTGAAAGAGTGCTGAAAACACCATCTTTCCCTGAACACAGAGTTTGTCTATTTTCTGAGTTATACATCTGTTCTGAATAATTTCTTCTGATCTGTGAACTCCACTCCCATGGCCGCTAAAGAGATGGTAAGGTCGATTTGAATTGGACAGTGCAAGCATCAATAGGTAGCTTGCATCTAGTCTTGAGGATAAAAATGAGTAGATTCAGATTCACTGGTAATTTGTCTTAAATCCAAATTGCCCTCTTAACAGAGGTGCCAGATAAGATGCAAGCCAGCCACTGCATGAGAGTCATGTTGCTTTATTTAAGTATTCATAAAGCAATCAAGAGCTGACACACTGATTGATCTTTCAGAATAGGAACTTTCCCAAAAGCATGCTTGAAACATAAACACGTTACCAAGCTAGTTTAAAGGATAATTTTCCCAAAAATCCAGCCATTTACATTTCTGTGGCAAAAATGACTACTGTTCAAGTTGCTCTCTGTGCCAAGCCCTTTTTATATATACCTGTTATCAATTGCAGAGTAGGTATTATTATCCATATCTTAGAGAGGAGGACACAGTCCCAGAGAGAGAGGCTGCATTGCCCAAAGGCACAGAGCTGATCACTAGGGGCTGAACTGTAGCTATATGGCACCGGTTCCTAGGCTATTTTTATCCCCACCAGGCTGATTAACCCTTTTTCCAGGTTCAGCAGATTCATCAGTGACTTCTTAGACTTCACAATTTTGTGTTCATTTAGGTCTTCATCTTTCTAGCCAGAGACCAGACTCCTTCAATAATTTCATCTCAGGGCATTTGCCATCGAGCTAAAAAACGACGCTCCTTCGAGATGGAACTATGCTGATGTACCTACCAATCACCACTGCCCTGGCTTGCAGATCATGGCTGCATTCAGTTTCTGGTTGCAGAAGAGTTACTTTGGATCTTGCATTATAGTTTATGGAACAGGGATGGAAATTATGTGGGATATGTGCTGTCCCCCCCTACCTCTATCAGCCAAGGAAGACATTAATAATCCATCATGTGAGGTAGCCTTCTCTAGAGGCTTCAGGGTTGGCCTGAGAATCCTTCTCAATCTGGAACTCCAGGCAAACCAATCAATCAAAATCAGCAAGTGAGATGAAATCCATTTGCCATCACTGATATAAGAAAACCTCCTTTAAGCTTATAGGATGCAGAAATCTTTCTTAATTTGTAAAATGTCTGAGATACCAAAAATTATCCCAAAATAATAACTTCTAAGTATATGCATCTGGAATTCAAATTGTCTTATGTAAATCAAAATGTAACCCATAATCATCAAGAATTTGTAATTAAATCAGAGCACTGGCCAAATAGACATTGATACCTACTTTAAATGTAATCATAGGAGCACCTGGTGTTACTTCCCAAAAAACTGAGGTCTCTGGGTACCCACATTCCTTGTGTGCTTTTATTGGGCCTTGGGTCTTTGGTATATCAAATGTAATTCCCAATCAACTAATTAAAGGAGCTGTAAAAATCATCTAACTAAGAATTTAAGGAGATTTAATTTTGTCTTCTCTTGCTCAAAGCATGTTTTTTATGTTTATTCATTCAGGTAACAAATACTGAGTGCCAACCCTGCCGGCTAGTGCTTGGTGCTGGGGTTCCCAACAAGACCATGGCAAGAAGGCATCTCTGTCCTCTCGGAGTTGTGCTCCCTAAGGCAGCAGCTCCCTTGTGGGCAGTGCAGTTGAGGGGGGATGGGGGGTGAAGGGAGGAGGCCTATGAATCTCTAATCTTGCTTGCTATAGATCCTGCTCCAAATAGCTCCCAAAGCTTCCTGATACCTCTTTTTGAACCACATGGAGCATTTAACAGCCAACCTGATCTGTCTCAAGAAACACACACACACGCACACCCTAAGCACAAGTATGGTCTTTCAGGTTTTGGGAAAAGCTGCTTTTTTTCATGGAGAGCTCCAAGGTAATTCCTTGAAAGATTTATTCACTATACATTGAAAGTCACAGATACAAGTCCAAGTTTTTGGAGGATCTTTCCTCTCCCTAATTGCTCCATTTTATTTTAAAGAAAAAGAAATGAAATTAGGGGAAGTGGGCATATATGTTAAAGATAGAAGGTAGAGAAATAAATACTGTATCGTCATTCCCAAATATGAAGTGTGAATATTCTTTTTGGACTCTCCAGTGCATTTTGGCATAGTTGCATGACTTGGGTATTTGGAATAGTTGCATATTCAAGCTATAGATTTTCTACTAAATTAAAATAATAATAGACTGTGATCCTCACTAGAGTTCAAACTCCACACAGGTAGGTATTGTCCCCATCCCTGGCACCCAGTAGAGCACCTGGCATAGAGTAGATACTTGATAAATAATTAAGGAATGAATAAATGAGTAAGTAGACAGCTGGTTAGGAGACTAATGAATTATAATTCCTGAATTCTATTTTCTATATATATCATTTCCACTTTGCCTTTCTATCTTTTTTAAAAAGTTTTTATTTAAATTCCAGTTAGTTAACATACAGTGTGATATTAGTTTCAGGTGTACAATATATCTGATTTAAAATTGCATTGCAAAAAAACCCCAAAAAAATAAATAAAATTGCATTGCACCAGTGCTAGCTGTAATACTGTGTGCATAACTGTTTCTGTGGGCATTACTGAGCTTAGGAAATTTTCTTCTTGACATATTCTAGTGCTCTGATCTGGAAAAAAAATAAAACAAAAAAAAGCACCTATGTGCAGCTTTGAAGGGTGCAATCACCCTGAAAATAAATTTCAACATATTGGTTTTACATTTCAGATCTACAATAAATAAGACTGAGTTTACAGGATGTAGTGTAATCAAGAATACAATAGACAATATATTTTTTACCAAACCCTGGGACAAAATGGATTCTGGCCACCTCTCTCCTGACACATTCACCTTCAAATCAAAAAACTGCTGAGGAGGGAATTATACCAAATTCCTGGGCCTATACATTTGTACTCCCAGTCTCCTGGGAAGAAAGGGACCACGTGGAAATCTGATGTTGTTGCCTGATGACCATTCTTGCTCTGTTAGGTAATAGCACCCTGATTTTCCTTTGAATATTCAGAACCCATTGAGAGCAGTCTTGGTAGACTGTCGATCATAGCCCCACGTAGCCCAGATATGGTCATGTGACTCAAGCAAGACCAACCAAATAATCTCTTCAGTATCTGAATCATGAACTGAAAAACACAAGGACAGAAAAAATTTAAAGCCTAATCATTCCAGCTGCACCCCCTAAACTTCACTGGTTCCTGATCCCTAGATTCCCATACCTGTCTAAATTAATGTTTTTCAAACTATCTGATATCTTTCCATTAAATTCCAGTTTGTTTTTGTTCTGTGTTTTCCTTAGATTGGCCAGAATCAGTTGTTTTGTTGCTTATAACCAGAAAAATCTTGCTCAGGCTGGAACAAAGCTCCCTACCCTTTTGAGTTCAAAGTTACTGAAACTTCTCTGGTAGCCTGGGGTTAAAATAGGGGATGGTTAGACCTACCAGGGGCCCAATGGCCCAAAAAGAATTAGAATGGGGACGTATGTAACTCATACAGAAGGAACTTCTGTATACGGTAAGGGTGGACATTTCAGAGGCGACATGGCCCCACTCTAAGCCAAAGGATAAAAGACAGCGAACCCGCATATGAAGATTCTTCCCACTGCAGATTTCTTACTCCATGCGAGTGCTAAGGTCTCCACTTTTAAGGGGTACCTCTATGAGATGGGAGATGGAGTACACACCGAGAAGCTTTGTCCACTCACTGGGTTCTACATGTGTGTCCTTTACACCGAGTATGTGCTGGCTCAGTGGTACAACAAAGAACGGACAATTTTAAATCAAGTCCAAGTCATCCTTTTCTCCAGGATCCAAGTTCAGTCTATTTTTTATGACCTGGTCCAGCTCAGGGATAACCTTGATTGAGGTAAGAGATGGGAAGATGGGACAGTAAGGCCCCAAGGAAGAAATATGAAAATGCGAAGAGTCATGTATGCTGTCCTCTACACTAGGAATCAGGTGGAAGGAAACCTTCAATATAGGTCCAAGAGGCAGCCCAAACCAGATTCTGGCCCATGCCTCCATCTTTCCTAGTGGCAAAACTGGCAGTATAAGAGAATTTAGAGAGCTATAATCCTAGAACCCATCGGTCCAGCAAAGAGCACTTCTCCCTAAATGTAAGTCAGAGAAAATGCATGTCCTCCCTCGAGGAGACTTTCAGGCCTTAGTTGGGGTGAGCAGCAGCAGCAGCAGCAGCAGCAAAAGCCAATAGGCCAGCAGCTCAGCTCAAGCCATCTCTCTTCCAACTGCAGATAGACATATCAAGTCTTGGCTTTGGCAGCATGAATGAGTGTCATAAAGAACAGGTATATGTGGCCACTCTGGTATATCTTTTCCAACAGCAAAGGTTTCATGAGGAGATAATGTCAAGTCTGGTTCTGAAAGGAACAGCATGCTCTGGATCATGCAGCATCCTGTGATGTGGCTTGGGAGTCCTCAAGCCTGAGAGGCATACCCAAATTCCACACAGGCTCAAGAGCCCTCAGAACTAACCCTAGAGATCTTGGAGTTACTAAAAGAAATCCTACAGGGAAAAAAGAATAACAGATGTGAGGGGAAGACAATCACTGAATTTTCAGTGTCTGCGGGATATAGACGCAGAGACACTACTTGGAAGTTGCTTAACAGTTTGGAGTTCAAGATGAACATTAGAACTGAAGGCATGGGTATAGCGAGGAATAGAAGCCATGGAAATGGTTGGTGTGGCTCAGAGAGAGTGCATCAGGAGAACAAAACTAAAAGGGTAAGGAAGGAGGGATGGACCGTTCCAAAATTTAAGGGGGTGATAAGAAGAAAAAGGAGGTGCCTGGGTGGCTCAGTCTGTTGAGTGTCTGACTTTTGGTTCCAGCTTAGGTCATCTCAGGGTCATGAGATCAAGCCCCACATCTGGCCCTGTGCTTAGCCCAGAGTCTGCTTGAGAATTTCTCTCTCTCTGCCCCTTCTGCTTGTTCTCTCTCTCTCTCAAATAAATAAATAAATCTTAAAAAAAAAAAAAAATAAGAAGAAAGGGATCCCATGAAGGAGACAGAAGAATGGTCAAGGATAAGGATTTCTCAACCTTAGCATGATTGACATTTGGGCCCAAATAATTCTTTGTCACAGGGAGCTGTCTTATGCATTTGTTTAACATCCCCGGCCTCCACCCATTCGATGCCAGTAGCACCTTCTCCCCCTTGTGACAACCAAAAATTGTCTCCAAACATTCCTAAATGTCCCCTGCAGGGAAAGACTGTCCCTGACTGAAAACTTCTGGTCAAAGATGTAGGAGAAAAATTAGAAGCAAATTATGTCCCAGAAGGCACAGACTTACAATGTAATTAACAATAATAAATGTCTAAAAGATATTGAGTTAAATGAGGGTTGAAGGGTCTAGTGTTTGGCCACTAGAAAGTGACTGATGAACTAACAGAGAGCAGTTTCAGTGGAACAATTGAGGATGGATACCAGTCTAGCTAAATGTCCATACAAGAAATACATAGTAGGGACACATGGGTGGCTCAGTCAGTTAAGCACCTGACTCTTGATTTCAGCTCAGGTCTTGATCTCAGGGTCATGAGATCGAGTCCCATGTGGGGCTCTGCACTGAGCATGGATCCTGCTTAAGATCCTCTCTCTTCCTTTCCATCTGTCCTTCCCCACCTCTCTCTCTCTCAGAAAATATATAAATAGAAATAAAGAGAAAAGAAATACATAGTAAAGGAAATTCAAGAGTTAAAAGGGTATTCGTTGAACTGGGTGACCTTTTTAAGGTTCCTTTTCACTCTGAGATTGTGTGATTCCAGATGACCAACGAGGAAGATCTTCCAAGATCCCTCAAGCCCTCATCTGCTGGTGGCTATTTTGTTTGCATGTAAAACCAGTTATATCTCTGCTTGCCCTACTCATGTCACATGAAATAAAAATCCAAAGAACCACCAGTTGCTATGTGGTTTGGCCCCGGTGCATGTTGAAAACTAAAATATATTTGGTTTCTTTATGTCATCACATAACTAACAGTTAAGCAATAAAAATTTGCCAGGCAGCTGTGGTTTAGAGAGAGGCTGAATTGATAAGTGAATCTGAAGGTGTCAGGCTTAAGCTTGGTCTGAGAAGAAAGAAGTGGGGTTGAAGTCACCCATGGCCTTCTAGAAGCCTTTGTGCATCATCCAACCACTCCAGACTTCATTCCATGTTTGGCTCAGATGAAGGGAGTCTTAGTCACAGATCAGATGAGCATGTGCTGAGAGTGCCATGGGAAACCTGCATGGCGAATTGCCTACACAATTGCCAGCATTCTCCAGTTTTTGAACAATCAAACCAACTTCCATGTAAGTAAAAAAGAAATGCAAAGCAAAGATGAGGTTTACCAACTAAAGCAGAAAGAAAGCATAGCAGAGAGGTTTTTGTTTGTTTGTTTATGTGTTTTAATGCCGAATTGAGAAATGAGACACAAAACAAAAGTTTTAGTCCTGCTTTAATTACTAACAAAAGGTAGGTCACTTCCCATAGGGAGTTTAAACTAGATGCTAAGCACGATGTCTTTTGCTTCTCTAGTCAAGTAGGGGGTTCATGGCATGTGTTTCCACTGTTGAGGTTCTTCTTACACTTTAGAGTCGTAATACGGTTGTGTTTATTTAGAAGTCCTCCCAAGCCTGTCAGTTCCTCTGGGGAAGGCACCAAGCCTCTCTGGTTCACCACCACTGAGTCCCCAGTACCCTGCAGTGCTTGATAAATATCTAATGGAGGCATATCAAAGGCCAGCTCCAGATGACTTTAAGAGGCAGCTCTAAGAAAAGGTGATTTGGTATAAATCTTTAAAAAAGTGAGTCAAGATCAGAGCCTCTCCCTTCACTTGGCTTCCTCGAGTTTTATAAAAGTCCAGCAATGATATATGATAAGTGGCAACATCCGAAGATATTTCCCATATCTCTGACATGGATACCACTACTAGATTGTCTTATAACTTCTAGATAAACTAAAATTTTTGAAACTGTATTCCAAGTCAGCTATTTTGAAAGAAAAAAAAAAAAAACCAATACTACCAATCCTATTATTTATGATTCTGGCCTTCCCTAAGGAAGTTAATTTGCCGTGAGAGGAATAAGCAGACTGTGTGGTCAGAAGAACAAAAAATAAAATATCTTGAGATAAAACATTTTGTTTGTGAATTTCCCTGTAGGATAGATGGCTAGGACTGAGATTTGTAGACACCGAGAACCTCTATAAGTTCCCAGAGTTACCTGCAAGGATACTGCTCAGCCTCCCTTAAAATTTCCCTGGTTTGAGTTAGGGGAAGAATACTCACCCAGAAGATGTAGAAAAGAAAAGAGATGAAGAGAACAAAGAAAAAAAATCAAAGCCAAACAAACATCAGGTTTATTGAAAAGTCAAAGGAACAAGTAGATGCTGCAACCAGGAGGTATCCCATTCCCTCCCAAGTCTCGCCCTTCCCTTGGCCTGGAAACCAGAATGATAGAAATGAAAGTGGTAAACACTCAAATAGAAGAAATATTGCCTAGGGAGCATTAACAAGAAATGAGGAGTAATGAGTCACAGGTGCGCAAGAAGGAAGTCTAGCCTTAAATAAAGACACAGGCTCTGTCATCAGATGAATTGGATTTATTTTTTTTATTTTTATTTTTTTTAGATGAATTGGATTTAAATCCCATATTTGCCACTGGCTGGCTTTAGACAAACTCCTCAAACTCCCTGAGTCTCCACCTACTCACCTATGGAATAAAGATTATAAGTGTCCTTATAGTAGAATTATTAAGTGGATTGAATGAGATAAGTCACATAAAGCACTTAGCCCAGGACCTGGTACACAGCAAATGGCCAGTAAATGTTACCTATTATTTTAATATCATTATGATTCCTATATCAAATCAGGTGACTGACAGATACTAGTGGCAGACACGGAGAACAAAGAAGAGAGAGCTGTGGTAGGGATAAGAAAACAGTCCAAATATTGTGGAGATTTGGCCTTACTAATACATAAGTTACATGACTTCGCTAGGAAGTTCATTAAAAATATTTTTAATGGACATGAAGAATTTGAGAGGCAGGGCGGGGGTTGTGGGGGGTGGGTGGGGAAATGAAACAAGATGGGATAGGGAGGGAGACAAACCATAAGAGACTCTCAGTCTCACGAAATAAACTGAGGGTTACTGGGGGGTAGGGATTGGGTGGCTGGGTTATGGACATTGGGGAGGGTATGTGCTATGGTGAGTGCCGTGAAATGTGTAAGTCTGATGATTCACAGACCTGTACCCCTGGGGCAAATAATACATTATATGTTAAATTAAAAAAATGGGACTTCAACTGGGATGAAAAAATAAATTAAATAAATAAATAAATAAAATATTTTTCATGGAGTGATGTCAGCAAAATGGCAGAGTAGACAGCTCCAAATGTCAGTTCCTCCACAGAAACATAAAAAAATAAGCAGAAACTCCCAGAACCAACTTGACAGAACTCTGAAAAAAGTCAACAGTTTATAGCAACCAAGCAAACACGAATCAAGAAAAAAACAACTTAAAATGTGCTTTTGCCCCCTTCCTTCCCTGGCTCATTGTGGATTCTGAAGATGTCAGCTCATGTTCTCAGTGTGGGACCCAGGTATTTGGTTCTGGAGGAAGCGAAACAGATCTTATTACCAAATAAGATCTTATTTTCTTTCTTTCCTTCTTTCCTTCTTTTTCTCTTATTCAAATAAATCTCTGTCAAAACACCAGATGAACATAAGCTAAGGGAATAGAAACTTTGGTCAGCATATACAACAAGTAACACTATCTTTCTAAAAATACTTTGGAAAAGTCAGTAAACAAACAGATGATGGCAGCCTTCAACAATCAAGAACCTGGGGAAAGGGGAGAATCTGATTTCTAGAGTTACCATAATATAATATTCAAATGTTCAGCTTTCAACAAAAAAACCACAAGGCATCCAAAAAAAACCAAAACACAGGAAAGAATGGTCCATTGAAAGGAAAAAATAAATACATTCACAGAAACCATCCCTGGGGAAGCACAGGTATTGGACTTATTAGACAAAAACCTCAAATCAACTAAACTTAATAGACATTCTAACACACAGAACATTCTAACAAGGTCAGAAAACACATTCTTCTCAAGTACTTTTGGAACATTCTCCAGAATAGTCCATGTGTTAGACTGCAAAACAAGACTCAATAAACTTAATATTAAAATCATACAAAGTTTCTTTTCTGACCTCAATGGAATGAAGCTAGAAATCAAAAACAGAATGAAAACTGAAAATTCACAAATATGTAGAAATAAAACAACATATTCTTAAACAACCAATGAGTCAAAGATGAAATCAAAACAGAAATTAGAAAATACTTGAGAAAAATGAAAATGCAAACACAAAATACTTATGGAATGTATTCAAAGCAGTGATCAGAAGGAAATTTTATAGCAGTAAATGCCTTCTTTAAAAGACAGGAAAGATGTCAAATCAATAATCTAACTTTACAACTTAAGAAACCAGAAAAAGAGAAAACTAAACCTAAAGCAAGCAGGAAAAAAAGGGAATAATAAAGATTAGAGAAGAAATAAATAATTTAAAAAATAGAATCAACAAAATCAAAAGCTGGTTCTTTAAAAAGATCAACAAAACTGACACTTTAGCTAGACTGACAGACAGAAAGATAGAAGGTGCAAATAACTAAATCAGAAATGAAAACGGAGAGGCACCTGGGTGGCTCACTGGGCATCTCCCTTTGACTTGGGGCATGGTCTCAGGGTCCTGGGATCAAGTCCTGCATTGGGCTCCCTACTCAGTGGGGAGTCTGCTTCTCCCTCTGCCTCTGCTGCTCCCCCTGCTTGTGCTCTCTCTCTCTCTCTCTCTCTCTCTCTCTCTCTGTCAAATAAATAAATAAAATCTTTAAATAAAAAAATAAATGAAAATGGAGACATTACTACTGAGCTGAAGAGAAAAAGGGACTATAAGAGAATATTACAAACAATTGTACATGAACAAACTAAATAACCTAGGCGAAATGGACAAATTCCCAGAAACACACAAGAGTTAGAAAACTTCAATAGACCTATTAACAGGCAAAGAGATTGAATGAATAATCAAAAACCTCCCTACCAAAAAAGAAAAAGTTTAAGACCAGATGCCTTCATGGCTGAACTCTACAAAACATTTAAAGAAGAATTACCATCAACCCTTCTCAAACTCTTTAAAAAATTAGAAGAGCAGGAGATGCCCCAAATCATTCTCTAAGGCCAGCATCACTCAGATACCAAAGCGAAGTAAGGAAATAAAGGCATCACAATAACAGAAAATTACAGGCCCGTATTCTTTTTGAATAAAGATGCAAACCAAATCCAATAGCAGATCAAAAGGATTATACACTATAACCAAGTGGAATTTATCCCAGGAAAGCAAAAGTGGTTAAACATAAGAAAATAAATCAATATAGTACATCACAGTAAGAGAATGGAGGGAAAAAATACATGATCATCTCAACACAGAAAAGAGAAAAATTATTTGACAAAATCCAACACTCTTTCATGATAAAAACAATTAGAAAAGTAGGAATAGAAGGGAAGTTTCTTAATGATAAAGGGATTAAGTGAAAAAATAGCAGCTAACATCATACTCAATAGTGAAAGACCAAAAGCTTTCCCCCTAAAATCAGGAACAAGACAAGGATGCCACTTTTACCACTGCTATTCAACATTTTACTGGAACTTCTAGCCAAAGCAACTTGACAAGAAAAAGAAATAAAAGGCATTGAAAGTAGAAAGGAGGGAGGAGCAAGATGGCAGAGGAGTAAGAGGCAGAGATAGTGTCTGATCCCAGAAGTTCAGCTAGATAGTTATCAAACCACTCTAAACAACTACAAACTTAGCAGGAAATAGAAGAGAAGACGAACAGCACCTCTAGAAACAGAAAATCGACCACTTTCCAGAAGGTAGGACGTGCGGGAAAGTGAACCCAAAGCGACGCGAAGATAGACCACGGGGGGAGGGGCCGGCTCCCGGCAAGCCACAGAGCAGCGGAGCACAAAATCGGAACTTTTAGAAATCGGCTCCACTGAGGGACATCGCTCCAGATGCTAAGCGGGGGGTGGAGCCCTCGCGGGGACAGCACGGTTTCAGGACCCGCGGGGTCACAGAAAGACCGGGGGTGTCTGAGGGTGGCAGAGCTCCCGGATATCAGAACGGGGAAGCCAACGGCAGAGACCGAGCCGAACAGTGAGCTACCAGCTCGGGCTTACCTTGAACCGTGATCCCGGCACAGTCAGGCCGCTGCTCTTCGAGCAGGGACCCCACAAGGGGCTGATCCGGAGAGACCTCCTTCTTCCTCCTCCGGGAGGAGCGGCGCGATAGCTCGCGGCAGGAATCTGCTGGGTTTGGAGACTCCAAACGGCCGTGCGCCAGGGACAGAGACGCTCGGTCACAGGCCGGGTGAGCTCGGAACGCGGCTGGAGACCAGGGAGATGGGAGGGACTGACTGCTTTTCTCTGAGGGCGCACTGAGGAGTGGGGCCCTGAGCTCTTGGCTCCTACCGGCCGGAGACTGGGAGGCCGCCATTTTCATTCCCCTCCTCCAAAGCGGTACGGAAAGCGTTCAAGGAACAAAAGCTACAAGAGCGAACCCGAGCAGATTGCTTAGCCCGGCCTCTGGCAAGGGCGGTGCGATTCCGCCTCGGGCAAAGACATTTGAGAATCACAGCAACAGGCCCTTCCCACAGAAGATCAACAAGAAAATCCAGCCAAGACTAAGTTCACCGATCAAAGAAAACGCGGAACTACTGAGATAGGAAAAAGCAACACATAGAATTCATGGCTTTTTCTTCCCACGACCCTTTAGTCTTTCAGAGTTAAATTCTTTAAATTTTATTATTTTCTTACTGTATTTTTTTATTTTATTTTATTTATATTTTTATTTTTCCTCTTTCTTATTTTATCTTATTTTCTTATTTCCTCTTTCTATATTTTTATTTTTCCTCTTTCTTATTTCTTATTTATTTTCCTCTTTCTTATTTCTTATTTTCCTCTTATCTTATCTAGTATCTAATCAACACCTTTTTAAAAATCTTTCCTAATTTTCACTGATACAGATTTTATCCCCTCATTGTATTTAACCTTATTTTTTGTATACATATAGGGTTTTTTTTTCTTTTTTCTTTAAAATTTTGGGATACACGTTCTTCAAATAGATAAAAAAATACCCTAAATCTAGCACACGGCTTGGATCTAGTCTCCAGCCTGATTACATTCTTTTCTATTTTTTTTCTTTCTTTTTTTTCTCCTTTTTCAACGAACCTCTTATCAATCCCCTTTTTTAGAATCTTTTCTAATTTTTATCCATACACTCATATTCCATCCCTTCCTAGGGTTTCCCTTATTTTTGTATATTTATAAATTTTTCTTTCTTTAAAATTTTGGGAGGTAGTTTCTTCTAACAGACCAAAAACACCCAAAATCAGGTGTGGGGCTCTGTTCTAATCACAAGTCTAATATATATAGGTATATATATTTTTTCTCTTTCCTTTTCTCTTTTTAATTCTATTTTATTTCTTTTTTTTTCTTTTTTCTTTATTTCTTTCCTTTTTTTTTTTTTTTCTTTTTTTCTCTTCCTCCCCTCCCCCCTTTTTTTTCTTCAGCCCCTGGTTTTGGCTCCCTTCTAATTTTTCTGGGGTCGTTGCTACCCTTTTAGTATTTTGTTCTCTCATTCATCTATTCTTATCTTGACAAAATGACAAGGCGGAAAAACTCACCACAAAAAAAAGAACAAGAGGCAGTACCAATGGCCAGAGACCTAATCAACACAGACATCA
>CM052898.1:20270845-20285946 GCA_028534135.1 Potos flavus
GGGTTATGGACATTGAGGAGGGTATGTGCTATGGTAAGTGCTGTGAAATGTGTAAGCCTGAGGATCCACAGACATGTACCCTGGGGCAAATAATACATTATGCTTTAATTAAAAAATAAAATAAAATAAAATAAAATAAAAAAAAGTAGAAAGGAAGGAGTAAAGTTATCTATTCACAAATGACATGATTCTATATATAGAAAACCCCAAGAATCCACCAAAAAGCTGCTTAAGCTAATAGTGCTTCTATTAACAATTCAGCAAAATTGTAGAGGACAAGATCAACAGGCGAGAATCAGTTGTGTTTCTATATACCAGCAAAGAAACTGAAAAGGAAATTTAAAAATGATTACATTATAATAGCATTCAAAAGAATAAAATACTTAGGAATCATTTTAACCAGGAAGTGAAAGATTTGCACACTGAAACTATAAAACTTGACTGAAAGAAATTAAAAAAGACCTAAGGAAATGGAAACACATGCACCATGTACATAGACTGGAAGACTTAAGACCCATTGTTAAGATGTCAATAACCCAAAGCAATCTTCAATTGAGACACAATCCCTATCAAAATTCCAACAGCCATTTTTGTAGAAATGGAAAGACCTATTCTCTAATTCATATGGAATAGCAAGGGCTCTGCATAGCCAGAACAATCTTGAGAAAGAAGAAAAACACTGGAGGACTCACATTTACCAATTTCAAAACTTATTACAAAGCTATAGTAATCGAAACAGTGTGATCCTGCCATAAAGATAGACATATAGGCCAAGGAATAGGAATGAATGTCCAGATATGAAATTGATTTTTGACAAGGGTGCCAAGCCCATTTAATGGGGAAGGACAACTTCTTTTCTACCAGCAAAAGAATGAAGATAGATCTCTATCTCACTCCACATAGAAAAATCAACTCAAAATGGATCAACAGGCTAAATATAAGGAATAAACCCATAAAATTCTTGGAAGAAAATGTAGGAGTAAATAATTATGACATTGAATTTAGCAATGGATTCTTAGATAGGACACCAAAAGCACAAAGAAGAAAGGAAAAAATAGGGATGCCTGGGTGGCTCAGTTGGTTAAAGCGTCTGCCTTCAGCTAAGGGTTGTGGGATAGAGCCCCACATTGGGCTCCCTATTCAGTGGGGAAGCTGCTTCTCCCTCTCCCGCTCCCCCAGCTTGTGCTTTCTGTCTCTGTCAAATAAATAAAATAAAATCTTAAATAAAAAAGAAAAAATAGATAATTGGAACTTCATCAAAATTAAAAACTTTTGAACTCCAAAGGATGTTATTTAGAAGGTGAGAAGAGGGGTGCCTGGGTGGCTCAGTGGGTTAAAGCCTCTGCCTTCAGCTCAAGTCATGATCTCAGGGTGCTGGGATCGAGCCCCGCATCAGGCTCTCTGCTCGGCGGGGAGCCTGCTTCCTCCTCTCTCTCTGCCTGCCTCTCTGCCTACTTGTGATCTCTCTCTGTCAAATAAATAAATAAAATCTTTGAAAAAAATAAAAATAAAAGATAAAAGGTGAGAAGATGGGATGGTGGCTCAGTCGGTTAAGCGTCTGCCTTCAGCTCGGGTCATGATCCCAGGATCCTGGGCTCGAGTCCAGCATCAGGCTCCCTGCTCAGTGGGGAGCCTGCTTCTCCCCCTGCCTGTCGCTCCCCTGCTTGTGCTCTCTCTCTGACAAATAAATAAAATCTTTAAAAATTTTTTTAAAATAATATTTAAAAATAAATAAAAAGTGAGAAGACAACTTGCAGAATGGGGTAAAATATTTGCAAATCATATATCTGATTAGGATTTACTATCCAGAATATATTTAAAAAAAAAAAAAAACCTCTTGCAAGCTTGAAAACAAGTAGACAAACCAATTTAAAAATGGTCAAAAGATCGAATAGACATTTCTCCAAAGAAGATCGAAAAATGACCAAGAAGTATATGAAAAGATGATTAATATCAGTAGTCATAAGTAAATGCAAATCAAACCCACAAAGAGATATTACTCTACACCCTCCTGGAATGGCTATAATTTCTTTTATAAAAAGGGAAAATAACAAAAGCTATAATTTTTTGTTTAAAGGGGTTGTGGAGGATATGGAGAAATTGGAACATTCATGTGTTGCTGGTGGAAATGTAAAATGGTGCAGCTGTTGTGTAAAACAGTTTGATGGTTCCTCGAAAAGTTAAACATAGAATTATCATACAACCTAGCAATTCCACTCCTTGGTATATACATAGAAGAATTGAAAACAGCTATTCGAAAAAGTACATAGACATACAGGTTCATAGCAGAACTATCCACAGTAGCCAAAAGGTAAAAATAGTACAAATGTCTATCGACAAATGAATGAATAAACCAAACGTGGTATTTCTGTACAACGGAATATTATTCAGCCTTCAACTGGAATCCAGCACTGGCACATTCTGCAACATGAAAGAACCTCGAAAACATTATGCTAAGTGAAAGAAGGCAGGCACAAAAAGACAAATGTTGTATGATGCCATTATGTGAAATATCCAGAATGGAAAAATCCATGGAGACAGAACACAGACTGATCGTTGCTAGGAGCTGGGGGAAGATGGCAATGGGGAGAAATTCTTTAATGGTTAAAGGGTTTTACTATGGAGTGATAGAAGTGTTTTTTAACTACATAGAAGTGGAGGCTGCACAATATTGTGAATATAATTAATACCATTGAATTGTTTATTTTAAACTGGTTAATTTTATATTATGTGAATTTCACCTCAATAAACTATTTTTTAAAGATACCACCTAAAATAAATTTTTCCTACAAATGTGCTATTTCAAAAAAACCCCACTTTATTAAACACTTATTTGAATACAAAAATTAATTCCAAATTAAATAATTCCTTCTGGAGAAAGGCCCAGAAAAAGAATATAGAGCTGTTTATAGCTTATTGTTAACTTGCAAATGCTGCTGAATCCTTGCCATGCTTTTTGCATAATATGGTTCAGTCAAGTGTTGGGTAATGAGCAGTTCATTTGGAGCCATTTTTCCAAAATAGAGGATGCTATTCATGAAATGATTCTTAGAGTATTTATAGTTAAATGACAATCTTTGTTTTTCAGTTTACGGGAAGACTCCTTTTTAAAAGCTCTTATTTGTGACTTGAGTAACTAAAGGAGCCCTGGGATGCTTCTCATTGATAACTGATCCTTTCCCCTCCTCAGATCTAGTGTTTTTAGGCCAATGTCATACTTTGCTAGGGCTGCTGTAACCGAATACCACACACTGCGTGGCTTAAACAGCAGAAATTAATTTTCTCACAGTTCTGGAGGCTAGAAATCCAAGATCAAGGTGTTGGCAAGTTTTGCTTGCAGATGGCATCTTCTCACTGTATTCTCACGTGGTCTTTTCTCTCTGTGCGTGCCCATCCCTGGTGTGTCTGTGTGTGTCCACATTCCCCTTGTTATAAGGACACCAGTCACATCAGAGTAGGGCCCAGCCTCACAGCCTCATTTTAACTTATTCACCTCTTTTAAAAGCCCTCTCTCCAAATATAGTCACATTCTGAAGTACCAGGGGTTAGGGCTTCAACATATGAATTTGGGGGGAACACAATTCAGCCCCTAAGAGGACATATTCAAATTGACCCAACAAATTACAAATGTTTCAAATAATACTGCCATATTAAAGTAGACTCAATCTCACGACTCGCAAAGACGGTTTCATGATGTTTTTCTCATGTTGCTTCTGTGGCCAAAAGAAAAAAATTATTCCCAGTAGCATAAAAATATTTTTGCTCTCCAAGGATCAAACTTTTTCCTTTTCCTAAGGCAAGGAGTAGTTATCAATGAAGGGATCTTAATCAAGTTCTTGATAATTGTAATACCCTTTCTAAGTACTTGGTGCTTTAATATTCCCATTGGGAAATACATGACTATTCCCATTTGTAAAATAGGAATGATGCCTGTCTTACCTATATCACTAGATAGTATTGGATAGATACAGAAATAATATTTAACAACAGTAGTTTTAATCTATGAAATGCAACATTAATGCAAAGTGAAACTATTAATAATGCCATTCAGTGCAATGAGGAAATTTGCGACAAAACTTCTCAGTTAATTTTTATGCAGCCTTTACTTTTTTGGCTAATTTATTTCAAGGATTATTGAATGAGTTTAGAAGGAGTAGTGAGATGTATGTATATGCCATTAAGCAAGCTGCTCTTAAAAAAAAAAAAAAGCAAGCTGCTCTTTCCATTAACTAAGAAAAGAATCCGAAGGTGGGGATTTAGGAAGGGAAGAAACTCAGCCAAATTCTAATTTCGTCTCCCTTCTATGTATCCTTTTTTTTTTTTTAACATAAATTTGTTTGAACTCACTCAGCATTCCTTTTGTGAAGGAAGTGTATGAAATGAAGGGGGTTTGAGAACTGGGCCAGTGTCTATGGCAACACAACATTCTAAGGAATGGCAACACACATCAATCTTTCCTATCTGATAGCAAAAGAGAGGAGCTAGATGTACGTCTGGGGAAAGGTGGCAATCAGCTTCACTTTGTCTTGTGTAAATAAGGATTCTCTTTCTTTCAATGGAAGTTCAAAGCTTTTTATTTTTGTCTTTCCTGTCTACATAAATGCTCACCAAGGAAGCATTAGGCTTAGAGAAGATTCTCAAAATTTGTAATTGCTTTATCTTTTCTCTCTTGTTAGTTACATGTTGTGAATACTGTAGGAAAGCTGAGTTGTTAACACTAATTATTTCAATCCTGATTTGTTATTCAACTTTGCAAATGTCAGTCCCCATATGTTTCTGTTTCTATACCTAGCTTTGAAGGTTATAGATAAGATAAAGATACATATATCAAAATTTTCAGTTAATAAATAATTCCAATCTTATACAGACTCTCCAGAAAATAAAAGAAAATGAAGAATAAGACTCAGGTCATTTTATAAACTTAATATAACCTTGATATCAAAGCAAAACAAGGAATATTCAGGGAAAAAAGTTCCAGGCCAATTATACTCACTTATACACCAAAACAAGAATCCTGAACAAAATATTGGTGGACTAAATTATATACTATCATCATGCCAAGTTCAATTTATCCAAGAAATGTATGGTTGGTCTAACACTAGAATAATTTGCTAATGTACTTAATGACATTTAGAGGCTAAAGGGAAAAAAATCATATAATCAACTTGATAGGTTCAGAAAAAAAATTTGATAAAATCTAACTCTTTCAGGATGAAAGTGAGCTTCTTTAACCTGTAGAAGGATAACTACAAAATATTGACAGCAAATGTCCTTCATAATGGCAAGATCTTGACCAATATTATTAAAACAAAAATAAGACAAGCCTACCCTCTATCATCACTTCTATTTAGCATTATACCAGAGCTCCTAACCAAATGAGTAAGAGAGTAAAAAGAAATAAAAGGTATTGAGACTAGATAGCAAAAAAAAACAAATTGTGTTTATTTGAAAATGATCTAATTATTTACACAGAAAACCAAAAGAATCTATAAAGTACTGAAATAAATAGTTATGAGATGTAACTTATAAGATTAATAAACAGATGAGTAATAAACAGCCAATATTCTTTTTAAAAGGATACTATTTACAGACACAAAACAAGTATAAAGATACCATTTGCAAAGCCAAAAACTGTGAGACACTTTTAATCTAGCAAGTATGTTTAAGACTCTATGAAGAGAAAAAAATAAAAGACTCTATGAAGAAAATTGTGAATTTTTTGAAAGACACTTAAAAGTAACTCAGACAAAGAGATATGCCCTATTCTGGATAGGAAGCCTCTCTATCATAAAGATTTCAGTTCTTCCTAAACTGACCTATAGATTCAGTGCAATTCCTACCAAGGAACTTGACAAGCTAATGTTACAATATATGTGTGGAAGGCGGGTGGGAATATATATTAGAGAAAAGACCTCCCAACAAGAAAATCAGGGTGGAAAGACTTGCCATACTGGAAATCAAGATTTATTTTAATGCTTTAGTAATTAAGGTATTAGGATAAGCAAATATACTGATGGGGAAAGCAAAAAACAAATTGGCCCAACACACATACGGAACCTCGATATACGAGAGAAGTGGCATTGCAAAGCAGTGGAGGAAGGATCCCAAACTCATCCCTCACACAAAAAATCAATTACTGGGGGATTAAAGACTTTAATGTGAGAAACACAGTTTAGGGCAAGGTGAGTTGACTAGGTGGAGCACAGAGGGTTTTTTAAATCAGTGAAAATATTCTGTAGGTTATAATCATGGTTATATGTCATTATACATTTGTCTGAACCCACGGAATGTACAACACCAAGAGTGAACCCTAATGTCAACTGTGGCTTTGGGTGATTATAATGTGTCAATGTAGCTAATTATAAGAAATGTACCACCCTGGTCGGGGATAGTGACAGTGGAAGAGGCTATGAATGTGTGAGGACAAGGTATATGTGGGAAATCTCTGTACCTTCCTCTCAATTTTGCTGTAAACCAAAAATTCTCTTTAAGAAAAGTTGTCTTTATTTATTTATTTTTAGGTAAGCTCCATGCCAGCATGAAGCACAATGCAGGGCTTAAACTCATGACCTTGAAATCAACACCTGAGCTGAGATCAAGAGTCAGACACTCACCTGACTGAGCTACCTAGGTGCCTCCCAAAAACTGACTTTAAATTAAAAACACACACACACAAATGAATAAGTTAATGAACTAGTTAATTTAACACACACATACACATAATATGGGAAATCTCTGGGATAGGGAAAATTTCCTTAATTAAGAGACAATATAAGCAAATAATAAAGGAATATATTTACATATGTTACTACATTAAGACTAAGAATTTCTGTTAACAAATACACCATAAAGAAAGTGAAAAGATAGTTCACAACTGATTGCAGAAATGTCCAGTACGTGTAAACTACAAAGGGTTAGTATTCAGAACATATGTAAGAATATGTGAATGAGAAAAAGATAACCCAATATAAAGAGGAAAATACACAATCAAATATAGAAAGGAGCAAAATATAGCAATATCCACAATAGCCAAACTATGGAAAGAGCCCAGATGTCCATCCACCAATGAATGGATAAAGATGTGGTATATACAATATACACAATGGAATACTACTCAGCCATAAAAAAGTGAAATCTTGCCATTTGCAATGACATGTATGGAACTAGAGGGTATTATGCTAAGCAAAATAAGTCAATCAGAGAAAGACAATTATCATATACTCTCACTCATACGTGGAATTTAAGAAACAAAGTAGATGAACATAGGGGAAGGGAAGGAAGAATAAAATAAGATAAAAACATAGAGGGAGGCACCCCGTAAGAGTGAGGATTGCTGGAGGGGAGGGGAGTTGCGGGGATGGGGTAATTGGGCAATGGACACTAAGGAGGGCATAAGATATAATGAGCACTGGGTGTTAAATGCAACTGATGACTCATTAAATTCTACCCCTGAAAATAATAATACACTAAATAAATACACTAAATAAAAACTTTTTTTTTTAAAAGAAAGGAGCAAAATATAAAAAAAACCTCATCACTAATCAGGAAAATGCAAACTAAAACCAATGAGATACCATTATATATCTTTCAGATTGGCAAAAATTAACACATCTGGAATACCAAAAGTTGACAAGGATTTGGAACAACAGAAGTATCTGTACAAGGACGCCTGGGTGGCTTAGATGGTTAAGCGTCTGCCTTCGGCTCAGGTCGTGGTCCCAAAGTCCTGGAATCGAGCCCCGCATTGGGCTCCCTGCTCGGCAGGGAGTCTGCTTTCCCCCCTCTGCCTCTGACTCTCTCCCCTGCTCATGTGCACTCTCTCTCTCTCAGATGAATAAATACAATCTTAAAAAAAAAAAAAAAAGTAGCTGTACAATGCTAGTAGGAGTATAATTGAAAACAATTAAAAAAAAAAAACCACAACAGTTTGGCTCCAGAGTGCCTGGGTGGCACAGTCAGTTATGTGACCAACTCTTGGTTTTGGCTTGGTTCCTGATCTCAGGGTCTTGGGATCAGCCCCACATCAGGCTTCCTGCTCAGTGCATGGGGTCTGCTTGGGGTTTCTCTCTCCCTCGCCCTTTGCCCCTCCCCCCACCACATGCACATGCACATACTCGTGCTCTCTCTCTCCCAAAAATAAAAAATCTTAAAAAAAACCAAAAAACAGTTTAGCCTTCTCTGGTAAATTTGAGTCCATATGACCAAAAATAGGTATAAAATTATTTATAGTACCATTGCTTATGAGTGGAAAAACAAAAACTTTTAGACAAAAAATCATGTAAGCATTCTAACTGTTCATTAATAGGTAAATGGATTTTTTTAATGTGGCATGTTCAAATAAGGAAGTTCTATACAGCAGTGGAAGAGGAAACTACTGCTCACATCTCAACACGGATAAATCTTTGAAACATGACACCAACTGAAAAAAGCAAGTCACAGGGGCTCCTGGCTGTCTTGGTCAGTAAAACATGCAACTCTTGATTTGAGGTTGTGAGTTTGAGCCCCACATTGGGTGTAGAGATTACTTAGAAATAAAATCTTTAAATAGGGTGCCTGGGTGGCTCAGTTGGTTAAGTGTCCTATTCTTGATTTTGGCTCAGGTCATGATCTCAGGGTTGTGAGAATGTGCCCTGCATAGGCATCCATGCTGAGTGTGGAGCCTGCTTAAGACTCTCTCTCTCCCTCTCCCTCTGCCCTTCCCCCATGTACACATGCATATGCATGTACTTTCTCTTTCAAAATAAATAGATAAATAATAAATAAATAAATAAATAAATAAAATTTAAAAAAAGAAAAAAGTAAAAAGCAAGTCACAGAAGACTACTTAGACATGAATCAAGTATACAAAGTTCAAGAACAAATCAAAAACTACACAATAGGGGCACCTGGGTGGCTCAGTCAGTTAAGCATCTGCCTTTGGCTCAGGTCATGATCCCAGGGTCGTGATATTGAGCCCCACGTTGGGCTCCTTGCTCAGCGGGAAGCCTGTTTCTCCCTCATCCACTCCCCCTGCTTGTGTTCCCTCTCTCACTGTGTCTCTCTCTGTTGAATAAATAAATAAAATCTTTTAAAAAAGAAAAAAAAAAACTACACAATATACTGCTGGGAATACTATATAAGTTTGCAAGGGCTACCATAACAAAGTATGTGGATTAAACAACAGAAATTTATTTTCTCACAGTTCTGGAGCCTAGAAGCCTAAGCTCAATGTGTGAACAGGGTTGGTTTCTTCTGAGGTCTGCCTCATTGGCCTGCATATAGCTGTCTTCTCCCTATGTCCTTACACGGTCTTTCCTCTGAACATACATATCCATGTCCAAATTTCCTCTTCTTATAAGGACCCCAGTCATATTAGATTGAGACCCACTTTAATTATCTCATTAACTAATATTAATTAATTAATTATCTCATTAATATTAATAATTAATCTTATCTCCCTAGAGTCATATTCTTTTTTTTAATCTTTTTTTTTAGAGTCATATTCTTTTTTTTTTAATCTTTTGTTTTAGTAGGCTGTACACCCAACATGGGACTTGAAGTCACAACCTTAAATAAAAAGAGTCGCATGCTCTACTGACTGAGCCAGGCAGGTGCCCCCCAAATAGTCATATTCTGAAGTAGTAGGAGTTGGAACCTCAACGTATGAATTTGGGGGAACAGAATTCAGCCTATAACAGATATCTACATATAAGCAAAGCTACAATGGAAAGCAAAAAAATAAAATAGATAACTAATCAAAATAGTGGGTCTTTTTGGTGGCTGGGAGAGGGGTGAGCCCAGGAAGTAGCATACCAGGGATTCCAGTGGTCTTTGTGAAACTTTGCTTCTTGTGTGAATACTCTGATGTCCACTTATTGTATTTATTACAGATGTCCTTGTGTGTGCTTGAAATTTTCACAAAATCAACTTCTTCTAAAAAAGAAAATTAGGGGGCGCCTGGGTGGCTCAGTCAGTTGGGCATCTGCCTTCAACTCAGGTCATGATCTCAGGGTCCTGGGATTGAGCCCCATGTCAGGCTCTCTGCTCAGCGGGGAGCCTGCTTCTCGCTCTCCCTCTGCCTCTCCCCCTGCTTGTACTCTCTCTCTCTCTCTCTCTGTCAAATGAATGAAAAAAATCTCTTAAAATATTCTTAAAAAAAAAAAGAAAAATAGAACATACATATGTCAGGAGGTTCTGGTTGCATGCAACAGAAATCCAACCAAATGAGCTCATGTGCAAAGGGAAATTGTTGGCTTAATATCTGAAAATAATAGAAGTCAAGATTGCTTAAACATGGATGGATCCTAGGGCTTGATTTTTGGCATCAGATTCCTCACTTGCTCACTCTCTCCTCTCATGCATACTTCCTTCCACCCACAGAAAGAGAATTCCAAGAAGTTCCTTTGGGTTTGAGCACAAAACGTGTTCTCTTCCCCTGAATATTCTGCATTGTCAAATTAGCATTCCTTTCAAAATTATTTGGACTACCTTATAATATAATAGTAAATTAGTATCCTAGATAAACATTTATGCCTTGTCAATGCTTTTAAATCTATAAGCAGAGAACACTTGGGGTTCAAGTTATGGTTTTCCATTTCCATAGTTAATTTATTTCAGATAGTACTTCTGAAAAGGAAATGGGGAATAATAGTAAGATCCTCAAGTTCAAAGTCCTGCAGTTTTGGAGTATGTAGCTAAATCTACAAAAGGTGGAAGGTAAAATTCCTGAACATGTTAATTGTGAAGGTTCCATATTTGTTCATCTTCAAAAAATGAGTGCTTTACCATAATTACATACAAGTTTTAAAATTTACATGTGTTTCTTTTTCGAAACATCCATAACCTGGAAAAATGTAATTGTGCATACATGACTACATTAGAAAATGTTTACTCTTGAATCGGCAAGCCAATCAATCCCCAAAAACGGATCTCAGAAATAAAGGGCATCAAATTCTTGCACTCAGAAAAGAAAAATTTATCAAGAAAAGAGAAATAAAGACATTTCATATAATAAAATGAAACTACTTTTGTTTGTTGTTGCAATAACATTAAGGCCAAATAGGCTCATGCAAACAAAGAGAGAGGGGTGCCTGGGTGGCTCAGTGGGTTAAAGCCTCTGCCCTCAGCTCAGGTTATGATCTCAGGGTCCTGAGATCAAGCCCCGCATTGGGCTCTCTGCTCAGCAGGGAGCCTGCTTCCCCCTCTCTACCTGCCTCTCTGCCTACTTGTGATCTCTCTCTCTCTGTCAAATAAATAAAGAAAATCTTAAAAAAAAAAAAAAAAACTTGAAGGAGATTAGGGCTTTACTACTCTCAAAACTGATAGTATTTATACCTCTAAGAAAGGACAGTAAATGAGGTGACAATTATGGAGGGCTCTTGTTGACAATGGAAACATTATTCAAAAAGATGTGAATAAAGCATCAAGATGGATAGAGTTGGATTATGTTTCTCCCCTTTGCAATTCTTGAGGAAGTAGTATTTTTGCACACCGGTGGAAGGAGGAAAGAACTATTAAAAAGTAACTACAGTACATTCAGCATTTATACGTTGTATGTACCAAGGACTCCATTTATTGATCACCTACTATGTGCCATGAACTACATGTTGAACCACATTATATGTAGTTTCTTCCACATTTTTCTCTGGCTTAATTGAATTTAACCAGGTCAAAAGCTTCTCTATAGAGACAAAAAAATAGATCAGTAGTTGCCTGGGGGTGAAGGAAGGAGTGCAGGTTGAATGTCATTTGTTTTTTAAATTGGATTTTTGAAGTTGATTGGCTTACCTAATCAACAACAAACATTAACATATAATTACAGTCGAACCTTGACAAAATGTTGGAACTGCAAACTGTGTGGATCCACTTATATGTGGATTTTTTTTTAATAAATATTGTTTAGTACTCCAAGTGTATTTTATCTTCCTTGTGATTTTCTTAATATTTTCTTTTTTCTAGCTTGCTTTATTGTAAGAACACAGTATTTGATACATATGACATACAAAATATGTGTTAATCAACTGCTTATGTTATCTGTAAGGCTTCCAGTCAACAGTAGGTTATTAGTAGTTAAATTTAGGGGAGTCAAAATTTACATGTGGATTTTCAACTGCACGGAGGTTCAGCACCCCTAATCCCTGTGTTGTTCAAGGGGTAACAGTACTGCTTCTTTCGGGTTACAGTTGTTTTAAAGATGTGCATTAAATCTTAATGGGAAATTGTGGAATGATGGTGGTGCTCTAAAACTGGATGGTCATGATGAATGACTTCTCAAAAGATTTTTTTTCCCAAATGCTATTATTCATTTAAAAGTAAGGCCCAATGTGATATTGAAATTTGGTACAAATAGTAAAAACACTTAAGTGTATCAACTATCATGTGAAATAAGTATTTGTGTCACCAGCTAGATCCCCAAGACCTGGCCTTTATAACTCATCTGCTTGTGCTCACTAACCTTTGTCTTAACATTTCCCTAAATTCTTTTTTTCTGGCTTACCCCTAGACTAGAGCCAATGAAACCCCAGAGCACCGCCAGGTGATGGCAACCAGCCTAACGAGGCCCAGGCGCAGACCTCCCACACATTTTGAGCTAAACCTGAGTTGCACCTGCACAAGTGGACCATGGAGTGACCTTCACCTCATTATAATACTAACATCTCCTCCCAAGGGGGAGTCTTAGCCTCATTTACATAACACACAATGTATGTATAGGCATGTTTACTTACGGCATATCTGTGACCTTATGCCCATCTCTGCAGATGACAGGCTTCCTTATCTAAATATTCATCCTAACCCTAAACTAAAGGAACCCAATCAGCCTCTCTCTCAGGGAGTCAAATCTTTGGAAGCTATTCCCTGTGATCTCCTGATTTGCTACATTTAAGAGTTTTCTTTGTTGGACAACTCAACCTCATGCAGTTTCTGATTCACCAAGGAGCGAACTCATTTTGGTTAGGTTACATTTGTGCATGAGAAATGCTTCTAAAGAACAATTACAAAATTTGATCTGGGTTTTCATGACTATTTTATGTTACAGTTAATAATGTGCTGCTAGAATTTTTAAAGCTCAAGCAATAATTATGTCCATGATCAACATTTAATTCTATTTAGTAGACAAGTTTTAAAGTGTCATATTTAATTAATGATTACATACACAGCTATGAAAACATCCATCTTGGCTCTTGCAGTTTACGCAAATTTTATGTAATTATTCTCCAGAGAGAATAGTCTACTTAAAGTAAAACTCTTAAACTTGATTTAAGTTGCTTTTTCTTTATTTTGAGTTATATAACATGATCCTTATTGTCATACTATAGAAAGCTACATCTTGATAAAATTTGACTTAATTTTGACTGCAAACTGTATGTTCAACCTTTAGAAATGGATCAGCTGAAATACACAAAAAATACAATCATTTGTGTCCTCAGAAAAGTAGATGACCTCATTAAACCCACATTTGAAAATTTCTGTTATTAATTGAAGTATACTAATATCACAAATAGGAACAGGTGGAGTCATCTATAAACCTGCACTTGTGTCCAAGTTGTCAGATGCTAAAAGCAAAGAAGTCCCATTTTCAGGGTGTGCTGCCATTAGGGTATATCACAGTTTCCCTCCAGCCACAGACCCTTTGCACACACTGTTTGCATGTGTGCCATGCTCTTCACTCATCCCTCATATCCGAGTTCTGGCATTCTTCCTGTAGGAAGTCTATCCCCAGCCCCCAAGTCAGATCAGACTCCCTTGTTTTTTATTTTTTGGGTTTTATTTTTAAAGATTTTCTTTATTTACTTGACAGAGAGAGAGAGATCACAAGTAGGCAGAGAGGCAGGCAAAGAGAGAGGGGGAAGCAGGCTCCCTGCTGAGCAGAGAGCTCGATGTGGGGCCGGATCCCAGGACCTGAGACCATGAGCTGAGCCGAAGGCAGAGGCTTAACCCACTGAGCCACCGAGGCGCCCCCAGACTCCCTTGTTAAATGCTCTCCGCTCTCCAAGAGGCATTCATTTCCTTCGGAGCATTTCCTTGGATTGCAATTGCATAATCATTAAGTCAAACGTTGAATGAATGCTGATCTCCCACAGTTCTACCCACCAGGAGAGCAGGGTCCTTGTCTCGTTTTGCTGTTTATTGACTGTATCTCTTTCTACTAACAAGTACCTCGCACAGAACAAATGCATCAAGTATTATTTCTTGAAGGAGGAAAGAAAGAAAAGAAAAACAGCACATTGGATTGTTTGCCTGGAGCCATCCTTCTTGAGGTCCAGCCAACCTCACCGAAGAGGGAAAGGGGATCACACATTTGGAAAGCAATATGATTGTGACCATGTGCCTCCAGGCAACCCAATCAGACCTGTTCCCTCAGGAATTTAAATCTTGAGGGGATTATATAGGACAAACACTTGGAGGTGAAGCCTCATCTGAAGGGCCGAGGTCCTACAAAGACAAGCTGTCAAATTTGTTCCATTGGGCCCTGGAGCAGCCTTTGGGACTTTGCTCTCTGAGACATGGTTCTTCAACTTTCATTTAAATCCTGTGAGTTACTCCAGAATTTTTTTTTTTTTTTGCTTAAATTTGCCAGAGTCCCTTTCTCACAGCCAAAGAATCTGAACTGTTATATTTTCCTATTTCCTTTATCCTGATAGGATGTAGACTTCTATATTGAAGTTATTTCTTAAGTCTAGGGACTCACACTTTAAGTTTCAAAATTGTAGCTAAAGGAGTATGCTTCATTTAACCTATACAAATGCTCAAACACAATGATTACTTGGACCTGTTGTTTTAAATTGACCCAGGCCAGGTGAATTGGAAGAACTCGGAGGGGGAGACAGAACATGAGAGACTGTGGACTCTGAGAAACAAACTGAGGGTTTTGGAGGGGAGAGGGGTGGGGGTTGAGTGAGCCTGGTGGTGGGTAATGAGGAGGGCACGTATTGCATGGAGCACTGGGTGTAGTGCATGAACAATGAATCTTGGAACACTGAAAAAATAAAATTAAATTTAAAAATAAATAAATAAATAAATAAATAAATTGACCAAGGCCACACCCCTTCCCAGCCCTCCCACTGGTGCATTTCTAGCACACCTTCTGCAAGACCCCCTCCATTTTCTATGTCCAAACTGTA